>CAUYUJ010019839.1:45887-53387 GCA_963575745.1 Prorocentrum cordatum | reverse complement strand
TAGCCGGTGGCCCCAGTGGACAGCACAGGGGCCAGAGTCGTACAGAATTAGCGCGTGCCCTCCCCATGACATCCTCGCCTGGTGAAGAAAACCGACAGCACATGGCTAACATTTCTCGGGCGGGCTATGGAAGCCCCTATCGGGCCCCGGGACCGTCCAAAAACGACCCAGGATGATAAGAGGCTGGTCCCGGCGAAGAGGTCCAGACCTCTGGGGGGCCACCTCGTGACAAAATCACGACGCTGGATGTCTGGGTCCATCCAGGGGGTGGTCCCAAGGCAAGACTTCGGGCTTCCAGCATTTCTTCGCAGGGCAAGACACACCTGCTCCTTCGGGGGCTGAGCCAACTCAAATGATCCCGCAGCGCTGCCCTGGGCCACAGATCTCCAGCTTGGCCGCCCCGAGACGCAACACGCGGAGGGAGTCCTCCTCCTCCTCCTCCTCCTCCTCCTCCTCGTCTTCCTCTTCTTCCCCCCATCCAACTTATGGTGGTGGCGGTGGTCAACAGGCCCATCATCACCTGATCCCGCAGCGCTGCCCTGGGCCACAGATCTCCAGAGGTCCAGCCCCCCTGGTCCTCACCTCCCTCTTCGACGCCCCTGGGCTGCTGCTTCTGCACGGGTCTGGGCCCCGCGGGATGGTCTTGAACGCGACGAGGTCGGCGGACGCGCACGCATGCGCGGCCCTGCTGGGGCTGTAGCTCCCGGCGCCGTTCGTGCTGGAGTGGCCGTTCGACCACCCCCAGAGCTTCTTGATGCCTGCGGGGGCCACAAAGCGAAGGACAGCGAAAACATCCGCCACTAACCGGCGGGTCTCCAGGAGGCCACTTCTGCACCCCCAACCAGATCCACCCCGAGACCTCCTCCTCCTCCTCCTCCTCCTCTTCGCCCCACCTCCCGTTCCTCCTTCCCGCCTTCCTCTTCCTCCCCGATCCCTGCTTCCTCCTTGCTCCCTGCTCCATTCTTCCGGCTCAACGTTCCCCTCTCCCTCCTCCGTCCCGTCTTCCCTACTCTCCTCCTCCTCCTCCTCCTCCTCCTCCTCCTCCTCCTCCTCCTCCTCCTCCTCCTCCTCCACTCCTCTCATCTTACTCCAGGTGTCCTCGGAGGCCTCCAGCGGTATTCTATACCTCCTGAGGCTCAAAGGCAGCACTCGCAGGCATCCATGGTTTGCCATCATATGCCTCGAATTTACCAGTAAGTGCTAAACTGGGTCCGAGTTCCAAGGGTCATATACATGCACCTGTCGCCAATATCAAATGTGTACCAGCCTGGGCCGAAACGTCCCGAGGGGGCCGGAAGCAATGGACATCTTCGGCATTAACAACATCACGACGACAGATGACGTTTGGATTATCCTCCTCTTCCTCTTCCTCCTCCTCCTCCTGGGTTTCTGGCAAAAGGTGCAGGTCGAGCTAGCTCACCCTACACCAAAGAAAAAAGGAACGAGGAGACTCGTCCTCCCGCTCCTGGCGCCACGGACGCGCCCGCGCCTGCGCGTCCACCGCCACAAACGTGCCGAACTTCAGTGGCACGATGAAGCGGGACGGGCGACGCTCGCTCTCCCCCCCGCCCACAGCTGCTCTCTCCCACAAATCCACTACCCCACCGCCGTCCACTAGTCCAGCACGGGCCTGAGAAATTATCACTACCAGCCGCGAGGAACCAAAATGTGGGCAGAAGGGGGGAGGGAAGCGGGGTTGAATTGGAAGAGGGAAGGGAGGGGAGCAGGTGGCCTGTGCCTAGAGGGTGCCACTGCGGGGGCAGCCTCGATGTCCACGGCCTGTTCAACATCAGGCGGGTGTCAATGGCCACTAGTAGGCGTTGAGCCTGTACAGGGTTTACTCCGCCTCGGCACGAGAGGGCCTGTACCCTCTGGAGGCGGGTCCTCATCTTCTATGAGGCGGTACCTGCTCTGAAAGCCTCTTGGGCCTGGTGGGCTGGGCCAGCCACAAGGCACCGACCTGCAGAAAGCTCTCTGTGGGCTTTCATGAAGCCCTCATCCTTGCCAATGACTTGACATCTGCCGAGTCTGCACTCATTCAAACGGTGGGGCGCAGACCATTTAGAAGCCTGAGGAGCGGGGGGCCGCGGAGGGAATGCGTGGCGGTGAACGCCAGAAGGGCGGGGGGGAAGGGGTGAACGGGGCCTCCTCCTCCAGTGCGCACCGCGCAGGGGAGCCATAGGCCCAGCGCACGCGCACACCCACGCACGCTAATACTCGAAACCCTCCACTCCTCCTCCACCAGAGGCCTGTGAAGTTAGATGTCCTCTATGTAAGCCCAGCCTTCACTGACAAGAAACTGCTAATACCTCATAACCACGACTGGACCGCTGGGCTTACAAAGGGGTGGCCTAGAAATCTTCATCACTGCCAGCCTCTTCCCTCTGTCCCTCGTCGGGGAGTTGGGTGCTGGCTGCAAGCGCACGGTCCAGCCCATTGGCGAGTGCATCCCGCTCCGCCCTGACCGTGGCTAGCTGCTGGCGGAGCTGAGTTGCCTCCCCCTCTGCTCGTAAAGCACGCTGGTGAAGGGCCGCCACATCTTCAAAAGCCGTACTTGGCTTGGGCCACCTGGCCCTGTCCTCCTCCTCTTTGGGAGCAGGCCGCTTTTTGGAGGAGGGGGCCAGCTTGGGTTTAGCGACAAAGCTGGCGGGCCCGCTCACTGCATGCGGAGGCGGATGCACTGGGCGGTGTGGGGTATAAGTCCTGAGGACGAACTTGCCCCCGCAGCGCATGCCATCACGGAGGCGACGACAATGGACCCATGGTTCGTGCTCGAGCCTGTCCCGGCGCAACCATCCACCGCATTCGCGGTGGTGTTCACATGGTACATAATCCATTGCCGACGAGAAAACTGAGAACTGGGCACGCACAAGCCTGAAACTCTTAGAGCTTATACATTGCAACCCTCCCCTGCTGCTGCTGCTGCTTATGACGTCCCTCCCAACCCCCAGACTTGAAGGGTCTGACAGCTACCTGTCCTGCTGCTGTATAGAACGCGCCAGCTGGGCTATGGGGAAAGCGTGGGAAAAAGTCCCCGACGACCCAGGGACCTGGCCTTTAAGGAGCTTGCGCAGCTCAGAGGATGGCTTTCTGGGTCTGGGGCAGCCTTCCTGATCTAGCTTGGTCGACTTACAAGTTAAGAATCGACCACATTTGTCACAGAATATGATGGGTACCTGCGAGCCGTCAATTGTGGCTGCATGCAGCACATGGCCTAGACCCTGCTGGCCATCTAGCAACTTTTGAATTGCTGCATTTAACCCTTGACACGCGAACTTCGTGCACGGGCTGATCTTTCTGAAACAGGTACTGCATCCAAAGCATTTGTCGTGCCATACAGGGGTATGGCACTGTATAAATGGGCGCTCCTTCCTTTCAGGGGCTGCTTTAAAGAGTTTATCCCAGAGCTCACGAGCTTCGGGCCACTGGCCGAGGACCTTGGTCGCGCCAATGATTAGGTCTCGGTAGCCTTCCGCGGCTGCTGAAACTGTGCGTGCCTCCTCGGGGCTGGGGGCATGTAAAGATGCCGCTTGGCTTGCATGCCAATCCACGGCCTTGTTGCCTAGAAAATGCTGGAGTTCTGCATTGCTCTCTGCCCCCTCGAGTGCGCGGTGGGCCTTGGTCTTTTCCATGACTGGCCGCTGGCCAACTGGGATTGCTTCTCCTATGCCTCTCCAGTGGTCTGCAAAATCATTAGTGCCTGTCAGAACTGCATGCGGTGAGCGCTGCCCTTTGAGCAGCGCTGCATAGTCTATAACAAAAGGGGCACTTCGGGGCTAGGTCGAATGCTGCACCGCCAGGTGCAGCGCTGCATGTTCCGCATGGCCTGAGGTTTGTGGGAGCATATCTGGCAGCGGGCTCCTGAGGGCCTTTAGGAGCCCACCCGAATCGTCAAGCTGGACTGCCGCACAGCCTGCTCAAGAGAGGAAAGGATGGGTGGGATGAATGCAAGAGCCGTCTGTATAGATTGGCCTTGAAGCTTCAAAGAGGCCAAACTGTTCGCGGCTACACAATACTGACCCACCATCTGCTGCTCCTACAAAATATTGGAGATTCCAATCTCCACACGGCGGGCACACCTGCGAGTTTGGCCTCACAGCCCATAAGCGCGAAAACATTAAGTCATGTGGGCCTGCTGTTAGAGCTGCTTCTACATAATCTGATAAATACTCCTCTCGCATTGGGGCTCCATGTGGGCACTCCCATATGCGGTGAAAGGTAGTGTCAACAGCACCACAGTAGGTGCATGGTCCTACCTCCTTAAAGCCCCACGCTTTTAGCTTGTCTCCTGTGGGGAGCGCGCCGCAGAAGACATGCCTGGCCGCTGCTGCCTCTGAGCGGGTCATCCGGCTGCTGCTGAGGGTCTATAAAAACTGTTCGGCCCATGGGCCTTCCGAGGCCACAGGGGCCTCTGGATTACACTTAGACCTAACATAGTCTTGGGCCAGCGTCTGCTTGTACTGGCTTGCCATGTGGCTTGTTACACGCCTAGGTGGGATTTTTAAAATGTCCCATCTACGGCCATTGGTGTCGCAGAATGTTGTTGCGTTTGGCATCCTTCAACCGACTTCTGCGACCCACATGAGTAACTGGGAAATTGGGTCTCGTGCTTTGGCTAACCAGCTACGTTTAGTGGATGTGGCCAGGGCCTGCTCGGCCGCTCGGCGAGCTGCTCTAAGTTCTTTGATGCTTAAAAGGTCACGGTGCGTGCGCAGCTCAGGTCTGGTGGATGAAGCATTCCACAATTCTATACAGTATCTTTCCATGACCTGAGACATAAGCTTTATTGGATCTTTATATGGGACAGTGATCCACCAGAGCGCGTTGTTGGCCGACTTGGTGTAACGTCCTGAGGCTATCGCTCCTAGCTTGCGAATGGAACTCACCTCATGGGGGGTAAAACCTTGGACCCCCGCCCCGTATGAGATGGTGGAACGGCCTCCAACTGTGAAAAACCGTCCTTTACGGAGCTTCTTTTTGCCCTTTAGGCGAAGGGACTGGATTTGCTTGACCCTGGCCCTCAATTTGATCCATCGTTTACGTCTTTGGGCCCTGGCTCCTGGTGCACGCGCATGCTCTCCTGCGGTAAAATCTATCCCAAGGTTAACTGCTGCTGGGACATTCGACCTCCCAGCTCCTTCAAGACTGACTTAGCTGCTTCCAGAAGCCTGTCTGAACTGGCTACCATGTTCAACTTTGGGACGGACAGGCTTCGGTTGAGGGCGTGGAGGCCCTTGGTCATCTTGAGTGCCAGATCCGCCAGAGACTCCACTACCCAATTGACACCTTCTCCCCAAGCACATATATTCAAGTCATCAATGTGTATGCATGCCGAGAGCCCGTCCTGGTTTGGGTCTAGTGCCTGGGTCATGATGGGCATCATGTAAGATTTGGCTTCGCAGGTCGCCGAGGATCCTCCTGCTGCGATTCCACGGTCTGGGTATGCTGGGCTTGCTATTGACCCGTCTAATATCAATCTGCGGGGCCACCTATATATCTGAATGTTGAACAACAATATATGCAAGGGATAGCTGGTAAAGCTTGCCTGGTCGTACATTACGTGGTGGTCCAGGTGCTCATAGTAGGCAAACATACCCCACAGCAGCTGTAGGTAGTGAAGTCCACTGCCTGCCAGTAGCTCTGCCCTAACACTCTGCCTCCATGCTGCATCTTCGGGTGACCTACCCTGTGTAGCTGAGAACTCCCCTCCCATACCATACTGACGCTCCCATTCTTTGCTCTCCGAAGCTGCTAACTCACCCTTAATGCGTAGCATGCCTGAGAAGAAAGCAATGCAGCGTCTTCCTGGCCCCTTGTGCTTCCTGGCCAGTAGAAGCTGGACTTGGCGCATATCTGAAGGGCCATTGAAAAGCATATCCATGATCTGGAACAAAAGACTCATAACGCGCAGACCTTCGATCGAGAGCATTCCAAAGTGTCGAGGGTGAAAACCGTCTGGTTGGCACGTGCGCTCCTTGAACTTCCTAGCTATGGCTCCCAGGACTTCAGGGTCTGCTGCTTGGGGGATTGGGATGGGGCGCCTCTGGGCTAGCCAGCCGGGCTTTGGGATGGGGCCCTCTGAAGCTGCCCATTTTTTGCTCCACATGGTGAGCTGCTGGCCCATGAAGCCTGGGAGGGATGAAGACAGCCCTTCTTCCGTGATGAACTCACCCGTATCGTGAGCATCCTTTTCCTTCAAGTGCCGATGCAGAGCCCCTGCTGATCCTTCTACCGCCTGATCTACCCACTCCTGCCAACTCTCTCTCTCCGGGGGCGATTGTCGGAACCCTGCCCTGCCCTGTGCAAAGCATCAAAGCAAGAACAAATATCCAGGAGGAGGATGGAATGGTCCGCGGTCTTGCGCTGCTGGAATATTTGGGTAACTGCTGAAACCCAGGGGTGAAAGATCTCCCCTCCTTCTCTCCAATGCATGCGGAAAGGTCCACCCTCGTAGGGCAGTCGCACCATCACCTGGATCAGCTGGGCGCAATATCCTGTTGGGAAGTGACCCTCCTCAACAGCATAGTACAAACTGTAGAGCTCCCAGAAACGTCTTCGTAGCCACGACAATGCCCTTTCTGTGAGAACTTTGTCGTAGTGCTTGGTTTGCAATAACTGCTGGAGTGGTACTTGCTTGATGTCCAGTTTTTCCCCAGGCTGCTTGCCTGATGGAGGTGTCTGGGTTCGCAAACTGATGTCTTTGGTCACCTTGGATAACCAGCCCGAGTACTTTTGGTCCAAGAAGCCCGTTGCAGTTTGAATCTCCTCTGAGCCCCCTGCAATGCTCCACGTTTTCCCATCTGAATCGGCGTGGGCCTCCAGGTGCTTTTGCAGGCTGGCTGCCACCTCGGAGTAGTCTGGTAGGCCTGGGTGGAATAGTGGTGCAATGGCTTGTTTGGTGGGGTATTGTTGGTACGCCTCTGGGGCGTCTACCTTGATTTCGTGAGTGTTGCCTTGCAGAGCAAGGTCGACCACTCTGTGCGGGGATAACTCTATGTCGAAGTTCACTGTAACGTCTTGGAGCCCATGCGTCAGAACTTTACTTACGAGGAAGTAGTCGATGTAGGTGCTTGATTCGATTGCCCCATCTCCCGCCTGAGTAATACAACTCGGAGTTGGAGCGCAGTTGACCACCAATTGTAATGTAGATAGACCTACGTGTTCCGTGAAAATACCAACTTCAATGTTGAAGCCGCCACCTATAATCGAGGGGTGGCCATGCCTTGTTATGTCGTTGCCTATCTTGCGCAAGATGTCATAGTTCCCTTCTCCCAAGCCTTTGCCCGTTATGAAGTAGACCGAGTAAAGAGCTATGACCCCATAAGCCTTCGATTTAAAATAGCACCTGCAGACCCGTCCTGGTACAATTACTTGGTAATTGTCTGCCCAGGTATCAAGGTGTCCACGCACGAGGATGAAAACCCCACTGGCTACTCCACCTTTCGGTCCTACCAGTCCCTGTGTGCCGTAGACCTTGTAGCCTGCTCGTTGTAGCTTTTC
>CAUYUJ010019839.1:0-45787 GCA_963575745.1 Prorocentrum cordatum | reverse complement strand
CCTCCTCCTCCTCCTCCTCCTCCCCCCCTCCCCCCCCTCCCCCCCGAGGAGGTTTTGCTCGCCACCAGGACTTGGGCCGTCGCTGGCGGCGCGCACAAGGGGCTGGAGGGAGGCGGGAGGGCTTCTTGGGAGAGGGGGCTGCTTCTTGGAAGGCGCCGGCCTCCCATCTATTATAGAGAAGGCCCGCGCCTGCCAAGTTAAGAAGGGGTGCTTCTTCTGAGAAGCCCTCCCCCCTGCCCCCACCCCCCTCGCCACCAGGAGTCGGGCCTTCGGGGGCCACCTGTCAGCCCTGATACTCAGGATGCCGACGGGCCCGGGCCTCACTGCGAGGCGCGCGCCGGTCGCTTTGCCGCGGGCGCGCCCAGCATGGCAGCATGTGGTCTGCAGGCGCCACCGCGGGGCGCCGTCGCGCGAGCGGGGCAGCTCTGCCGCGGCGCTGCCCCCGGCGGGAACCAGCCACAAAAAAAGAAAAAAAGAAAAAGCGCTCGGCCCGGCGGGGCGCGGGGGCGCCTGGGGAAGCAGGGGGGGGAAGGGGGAGGCAGAAGCGAGGAGGTGGGGGGGGGTCCCCGAGCGCCCCTGGCGCGGTCTCTCGCCAGAGCGGGCCCCTCACGCCGGCTCCTCGCCCTTGCAGCCCTTGTGGAAGTTGGCGCAGCAGTAGTTGATCTTCTTCGGGGACCAGGACAGCTCCTGAGGGGAAACGTTCAGGGGGGAGCAGCTCAGGGGGGGGAAAACAGCGACCCGGAACTGGCGATGCATCGCCGACAGATCGACGACGGGCCCCCTTGTGGCGAATCCGCACGGTCCTGTGAGGGAGCTGGGCGGCCGCCCCTTCGTCATCGGCGATCGAGGGGCGATCGTGGGATCGGGGAGCCAATAGTGGCATATAAACCCTGGAGCGTTCGGAGGTCCGCGAGGACCGTCGACAGTCTGTGGTCGCGCAGTTCTGCTCTGATCCGCGGTTGGGGGTCGGTGCAGCCCCCCCCCCTCCCCGAAGAAGCCCATCCCCGCCCCGAACGTTTTGCCCCTGAGCTCCAAGCAGTGCATGCAGTGGTGGTACCCCGCGTCGCAGTCGTACTTGCTCTCGTCGGGCGCCGGGGGCAGGCCGGACGGGGGCAGGCCGGACGGGGGCGGCAGCTCCGACGGGCACCCCCGGTTGGCGGTCTTGCAGCAGTAGAGCTTCTTCTCGCCGGACCAGCCACGGACCCACTGCAGCGCGTCGAGGTCGTTGTCCGCCGCCGCGCCTGCAGCGGTGGGCGTGCGTCGGAGCTCCCCCTGCCAGCTTTGGCGAGGCGCCACCAGATGGGGGCCCCCCGACGCGGCGAGCCCAAGAGGCGCTCACGTTTTGTGAGCCCCCACAGCCCACAGCCCTGCGTCGCTGGCCTCCCAGGCAGAGAGGGGCCCCGAAGAACACGGCTCTTGGGGAAGGAGCCGTCCGTGGACCCTCTGCCACATGCCCCCGCCCCAGAGGCCCGGCCCGCTCCCCCCCCAACGGTCGCCCGCCCCAGCGCGGCGGCGGAATCGCGCGCAGCGCAACTGGGATACCTGCGTTGCTTTATATCGTTTCTTTTTTTTTTTTTTTTTTTTTTTTTTTTTTTTTTTTTTTTTTTTTTTTTTTTTTTCGGGCAGGGCGACGTGGACGTGGTGGGGCAGCCCTTGTTCTCCATCAAGCAGCACTGCACCTTCTTGGCCGCGTCCCACGACTCCGGGGCGCCCTCGCCACAGTTGATCCGCTTCTCCGTAGTTGTGGGCGGCGGGGGCGGGGGCGGGGGCGGCGGCGGGGGCGGCGGGGGCGGGGGCGGGGGCGGGGGCGGGGGCGGAGGCCTCCTGGTCGTCGTTGTCTTCTTGGTCGTGGTCGTCGTGTCTGGCGGCGGGGTCGAAGGCGGCACGAACGGCGTGGTCGTCGTGGTCGTGGTCGTGGTGCTCCCCGGGGCGAGCGCGAAGAGGAGCAGCGGGAGCAGCAGCAGGGGCAGCAGCAGCAGCGGGATCAGGAAGCAGCAGCAGTTGGGGCCGCGCCCCGGGATGCGGATGGCTCCGAACTCGCCCGCGCCGTGTCCCACGTACCTGTAGGTCGTCTCCTGGACGTAGTCGCCCCCGGCGCCGACGTAGGACAGGATCGTGCTGCCTGGATGGGGGAGCCACAAGCTACCGATTCCTTTGGGGTCCCGAAAAACGGTGCGGTGGCAGACCGTGCGGTGACCTCGGAACCCCAAGAGACCTCACCGCGCGGTCCGTCACCGCACGGCCTTGGGACCCTGGAGGCCCCTGTCGCCCCCGAGACATCCTGGGAGAGGGACTCGAGTCCCCAAAAACCGTGCGGTGGCCCCGAGTCCCCGCCGACTCCCCGCACGGTGTGGTCACTCCCTGGGCCTCTCCTGGGGCGCGTTCTGGCCAGAGTCTCGAGGCGAATCCAGCCGAGGTGGCGAGGGCCTCCGGGAAGGCGACCACGAGGCCGGGGCAGCGGCATCGGCACGTGTCCTGGGTGGCGGCATCCGAGCCCTACCCCCAGCGACCATCGATTCACCCATCGATTCTCCCGAATCGAAACCCGGGGAAAGGGGGGGGGGGGGGGGGGGGCGGAGGAGGAGGAGGAGGAGTAGGAGGAGGAGGGGAGGAGGGAGGAAGGAGGAGGAGGAGGAGGAGGAGGAGGAGGAGGAAGGAGGAGGAGGAGGGGGAGATGGAGGAGGGGAAGGAGGAGGAGGGAGGAGGAGGAGAGGAGGGAGGAGATAAAGGAAGGAGTAGGAGGAGGAGGAGGAGGGAGGAGGAGGAGGAGTAAAGGAGGGAGGAGGAGGAGGAGGAGAGCATGAAGGAGGAGGAGGAGGAGGAGGATATAAAGGAGGAGGAGGAGGAGGAGAGGAGAGAAAGGAGGAGGATGAGGAGGAGAGTGAGGAGGAGAAGAGGAGATAAAGGAGGAGGGAAGGAGAGGAGGAGGAGGAAGAACACCTCTCTCATGAGGAGTGGTGGCTTCACGAGGGCGGGGGGTTGGGATCGGCCCAACATGCTCGACGAATTCCGAGCCCCCCGCCGCCCATCGAGGTGTCTGAATCGTTGATCGGCGAGGGCAGGGCTCGGATCTCGCCGCCGTTCCTCCTCGGACGATCTACCCAACCACCCCAATGCAACCCGAAGGCACCGTGGGGCTCGTCGCTTTCTGGTGGGGAGGGGGGGGGGGGGGGGCACACCAGAACATGGAGGAAGCACGACGGAGCCCGCACACCCCCCGACCCGAACTTTGTGGGGTGGGCCAGGGCCTGCGGGTTGGGTGGGGCTGGCTCGGTAAGAAATGAATCTGCTGGACGCCCGAAGTTGTTGTGCAAAATCGACAGCGGCCGCTGTTGGGCAGGCAGCCCCCCTCTGTCCCTCAAATGCACGACAGCGTCCGCGACGACACCGGCACTGCTGTCGGTCGTTGTACCCATTCGTTCCGTACCCACTGGGGAACCCAACTGGTACCGATACCGCGACTCCCCGAACCTCTCCCAGGGTGCGCTCTGACCCTCCCAAAAAAAGCCGAGGCGAACCCAGCGGTGGCGACGAGGGCCTCCCCGGAAGCCTTTATAAAGAGGCGAGCACGATGCCGGGGCAGCGGTTTTCCAGGACCTTCTCCTCCTCGGACGCCCCGAACCCTCCGGGAGCCTCCGCCGCCCCCGCAGCACGCCGCGCCGCCCGCGCAGCCGGAGACGCCACAGCCGCACGTCTCGGCGCAGGCTGCGCCCGCGCCTGGGCCGCAGCCGAGGCAGGCGCTGCCCTCGGCGCAGGCGGGCGCGCAGCCCGCGGCGCCGGCGCCTGCGCCGTAGCCTGCGCCGTAGGCGCCGCCGGCGTAGCCCAGCCCAGCACCGCCGGCGCCGTAGCCGACAGCGGGCCCGCCCTGGAGGTACATCGCCCTGCTGGCCCGCCGAGGGAGAGGAGGCCAGGGCCCGTGGCCTGCCCACTCGCGAGGACGCCCGCGACCGGCCCCGCGCCCGCCCCAACTCGTCACGGCATGGTCCGCGCTGGCGCCGTCTGGGAACGAGCCATGCCTCTGCGTTCCCAGACGGCGCCGGCGCGGATCGTGACGTGACCGGCCCCCCTCCCCCCCCTCGCACCCCCCCTCCCTGGGTCACGCCGGTCATCGCCAGGGGATGCACAAGAAACGGTCTCCGACAGCAACAACGAGGCTGCCGGATCCAGCACGCCCTGAGCTAAAATGGCTGCGCCAATAGTGCACACAGTACTTCGCGCTCGCGGGGTGCATCCCCTGGGGGTCTGCCGACAGAAAGCACCCTGGCCCCTGCCCGCCCAAGTCTGCCACGGGCCGTCAGGACTCCCGGGTGACCCCCCAAGAGCGCTCCAGGAACGCTCCACGGGGCCTGCAGGCGAGCCCAAGAGGGTCCGACGCGGCCTATGAGCGCTCCAAGACTTGCACTGATGGATTCTCGGCGGCCCACGAGGCCTCCGAAACGCCTCAAGAGCGCCCCGACAGGTCGGGCTCTGGAAGATGTGAACGCTCTCACCTTCTTGTTTGACGCCCGACGCTCCCAAGACTGCCCCGAAAGGCCCCAAAGATCGCCCCCAAGACGGCCGAAGAGGCCCCCAAGAGGGCCCCAAGACGGCCCCGAGAGGGCCCCAAGAGGGCCCCAAGACGGCCCCGAGACGGCCCAAGACGGCCCAAGACGCCTCAAGTAGGCCCGAGAGGCCCCCAAGACGGCCCAAGAGAGCCTCAAGTGGGGACCAAGAGGGGACCCACGAACAGACATTTCGAACCCTCTGACCCGAGACGACCCTCCAGACCTCCAGCAGGCCCCCATGCGACCCTCCAGAGGCCCCAGGAGGCCCCCGAGAAGACCCCAGGAGGTGCAGAGAGGCCCTAACGAGGCCCCCAAGAGGCCCCAAGAGGCTCCCAAGGTGCATCTCCCTCAAGGTTCCCCAAAAGCCCCCAAGACCAGTACCCACGAGGCCCCCAAGAGGCTTCCCCACATACCCCAAAGCCAGCAATGATGCAACCTTGGTCGACGAAATGAGCGCAGCGAGCACAAGAACAAATAAAATGATCCCAGTGCGACCCTACCTAGGAGTTGGAACCCCTAGGAAAGCAGCATTAGTAGTAACAGCAACGCTAAGCTAAAGCTAAGCCAAAGCTAAGCTAAAGCTAAGCCACAGCTAAGCTAAAGCTAAGCTAAAGCTAGGTTAAAGCTAAGCTAAAGCTAAGCTAAAGCTGAGCAACAGCTAAGCTAAAGCTAAACTACAGCTAAGCTAAAGCTAAGCCACAGCTAAGCTAAAGCTAAGCTAAAGCTAAGCTAAAGCTAAGCTAAAGTTAAGCTACAGCTAAGCTCAAGCTAAGCTAAAGCTAAGCTAAAGCTAAGCTAAAGCTAAGCTAAACGCTAAGCGAAACGCTAAGCGAAACGCTAAGCGAAACGCTACGCTAAACGCTAAGCGAAAAGCTAAGAAACGCTAAGCTACAGCTAAGCTAAAGCTAAAGCTAAAGCTAAAGCTAAAGCTAAAGCTCCCAGGGGACTGGGGGGAACCGCTCCCAGGGGACTGGGGGAACCGCCTGGGGCGTGTTCCACTGCCCGGCCCCTTTAAGCTAAGAGAGTAAGAACCCTTCTAGGCAGAGCCTAGGTAGGGAAAAACAACAGGACACAGCATGGGCCTCGGCCCGCCGCCTCCAGGGAGGGCAGAGGGAAGCCCCTCCGTCCACTGAAGCAGGATGGCGGAGAGAGTATAACTACGAGGGGGCAGCGTCGGGGAGGGACTGGCCCCCCTGGGGGAAGCCTCGAGCTGGCATGGAGCCGGCGACACCTCGGCGACGGGTCGGCCCCGACACCGACGCCGACACCGACACCGAGACAGCAGCACGTCCACGGGCGGGGTGGGCTGTCGGGCCCCCGGCGGCGACCCGGTGGGCGGCGGGGGGGGGTCGGCGCAGTCCCCCCGCGGGGGGGGGTCGACGCAGTCCCCCCCGGAGCAGCCTATCCCGGCCCATTGATCCTCGTCGTCTGGCCAGGTCGCGCGCCTCCATGGCGGCCGCTCGGGAGGATCCGCACACCCCCCGGGGACGCTCGCGGCGAGGCGCAGCCGCCGGAAGGCGTCCCGGGGCGGGAGGACCGCCGAGGATCGACGGAAGCGTCGGAAAGCCTCAGGCCTCGAGGAGGAGGAGGAAGAGGAGGAGGAGGAGGAGGAGGAGGAGGAGGAGCAGGAGGAGGAGGAGGAGGAGGAGCAGGAGGAGGAGGAGGAGGAGGAGGCGCAGGAGAACCCTCCCCCCGGAGGCGATATCGTGGCCCCCGAGGGTCGAGATCGGGGCCCCGGGAGAGCCAGCCGCCGCCCTGCCGCCGTCGAGGCGCCCGCGGGCCCCGCCCGCGACGCCCCCGCATCGTGGACGGGCACGGTTTTTTGCTCGCCACCAGGACGTGACTTGGGCCGTCGCTGGCGGCGCGCACAAGGGGCTGGAGGGAGGCGGGAGGGCTTCTTGGGAGAGGGGGCTGCTTCTTGGAAGGCGCCGGCCTCCCATCTATTATAGAGAGAAGGCCCGCGCCTGCCAAGTTAAGAAGGGGTGCTTCTTCTGAGAAGCCCTCCCCCCTGCCCCCACCCCCCTCGCCACCAGGAGTCGGGCCTTCGGGGGCCACCTGTCAGCCCTGATACTCAGGATGCCGACGGGCCCGGGCCTCACTGCGAGGCGCGCGCCGGTCGCTTTGCCGCGGGCGCGCCCAGCATGGCAGCATGTGGTCTGCAGGCGCCACCGCGGGGCGCCGTCGCGCGAGCGGGGCAGCTCTGCCGCGGCGCTGCCCCCGGCGGGAGCCAGCCACAAAAAAAGAAAAAAAGAAAAAGCGCTCGGCCCGGCGGGGCGCGGGGGCGCCTGGGGAAGCAGGGGGGGGAAGGGGGAGGCAGAAGCGAGGAGGAGGGGGGGGGTCCCCGAGCGCCCCTGGCGCGGTCTCTCGCCAGAGCGGGCCCCTCACGCCGGCTCCTCGCCCTTGCAGCCCTTGTGGAAGTTGGCGCAGCAGTAGTTGATCTTCTTCGGGGACCAGGACAGCTCCTGAGGGGAAACGTTCAGGGGGGAGCAGCTCAGGGGGGGGAAAACAGCGACCCGGAACTGGCGATGCATCGCCGACAGATCGACGACGGGCCCCCTTGTGGCGAATCCGCACGGTCCTGTGAGGGAGCTGGGCGGCCGCCCCTTCGTCATCGGCGATCGAGGGGCGATCGTGGGATCGGGGAGCCAATAGTGGCATATAAACCCTGGAGCGTTCGGAGGTCCGCGAGGACCGTCGACAGTCTGTGGTCGCGCAGTTCTGCTCTGATCCGCGGTTGGGGGTCGGTGCAGCCCCCCCCCCCTCCCCGAAGAAGCCCATCCCCGCCCCGAACGTTTTGCCCCTGAGCTCCAAGCAGTGCATGCAGTGGTGGTACCCCGCGTCGCAGTCGTACTTGCTCTCGTCGGGCGCCGGGGGCAGGCCGGACGGGGGCAGGCCGGACGGGGGCGGCAGCTCCGACGGGCACCCCCGGTTGGCGGTCTTGCAGCAGTAGAGCTTCTTCTCGCCGGACCAGCCACGGACCCACTGCAGCGCGTCGAGGTCGTTGTCCGCCGCCGCGCCTGCAGCGGTGGGCGTGCGTCGGAGCTCCCCCTGCCAGCTTTGACGAGGCGCCACCAGATGGGGGCCCCCCGACGCGGCGAGCCCAAGAGGCGCTCACGTTTTGTGAGCCCCCACAGCCCACAGCCCTGCGTCGCTGGCCTCCCAGGCAGAGAGGGGCCCCGAAGAACACGGCTCTTGGGGAAGGAGCCGTCCGTGGACCCTCTGCCACATGCCCCCGCCCCAGAGGCCCGGCCCGCTCCCCCCCCCAACGGGCGCCCGCCCCCAGCGCGGCGGCGGAGTCGCGCGGCAGCGCAATCGGATACCCTGCGTTGCAGTCTATGGGGCAGGGCGACGTGGACGTGGTGGGGCAGCCCTTGTTCTCCATCAAGCAGCACTGCACCTTCTTGGCCGCGTCCCACGACTCCGGGGCGCCCTCGCCACAGTTGATCCGCTTCTCCGTGGTTGTGGGCGGCGGGGGCGGGGGCGGGGGCGGCGGCGGGGGCGGCGGGGGCGGGGGCGGGGGCGGGGGCGGGGGCGGAGGCCTCCTGGTCGTCGTTGTCTTCTTGGTCGTGGTCGTCGTGTCTGGCGGCGGGGTCGAAGGCGGCACGAACGGCGTGGTCGTCGTGGTCGTGGTCGTGGTGCTCCCCGGGGCGAGCGCGAAGAGGAGCAGCGGGAGCAGCAGCAGGGGCAGCAGCAGCAGCGGGATCAGGAAGCAGCAGCAGTTGGGGCCGCGCCCTGGGATGCGGATGGCTCCGAACTCGCCCGCGCCGTGTCCCACGTACCTGTAGGTCGTCTCCTGGACGTAGTCGCCCCCGGCGCCGACGTAGGACAGGATCGTGCTGCCTGGATGGGGGAGCCACAAGCTACCGATTCCTTTGGGGTCCCGAAAAACGGTGCAGTGGCAGACCGTGCGGTGACCTCGGAACCCCAAGAGACCTCACCGCGCGGTCCGTCACCGCACGGCCTTGGGACCCTGGAGGCCCGTGTCGCCCCCGAGACATCCTGGGAGAGGGACTCGAGTCCCAAAAACCGTGCGGTGACCCCGAATCCCCGCCAGCTCGCCGCACGGTGTGGTCACTCCCCGGGCCTCTCCCGGGGCGCGTTCTGGCCAGAGTCTCGAGGCGAATCCAGCCGAGGTGGCGAGGGCCTCCCGGGAGGCCCGGGAAGGCGACCACGGGGCCGGGGCAGCGGCATCGGCACGTGTCCTGGGTGGCGGCATCCGAGCCCTACCCCCAGCGACAATCGATTCCCCCATCGAGTCTCCCGAGTCGACGGGAGGCTGAGGAGGAGGAGATGGGGGAGGAGGAGGAGGAGGAGGAGGAGGAGGAGGAGGAGGAGGAGGAGGAGGAGGAGATAAAGGAGGAGGAGGAGAGAAAGGAGGAGGAGGAGGAGGAGGAGGAGGAGGAAGAACACCTCTCTCATGAGGAGTGGTGGCTTCACGAGGGCGGGGGGGTGGGGGATCCCGCCACATGCTCGACGAATTCCGAGCCCGGTTGGCTTGGTAAGAAATGAACCTGTTGGACGCCCGAAGAGGGAACGGACAAAACGGGCACGATGCCGGAGTTCAGTTGCTGTGCAAAATCGGCAGCGGCCGCTGTTGGGCAGGCTGCCCTGTGTCTCTCAAATGCACGACAGCGTCCGCGACGACACCGACACTGCTGTCGGTCGTTGTGCCCATTCGTTCCGTACCCACCTGGGGAACCCAACTGGTACCGAGACCGCGACTCCCCGAACCTCTCCCAGGGTGCGCTCTGACCAAAAAAAAACACCGAGGCGAGCCCAGCGGTGGCGACGAGGGCTTCCCCGGAGGCCCCAAAGAGGCGAACACGACGCCAGGTCGCGGTATACCGGGACCTTCTCCTCCTCTGACGCCCCGAACCCTCCGAGAGCCTCCGCCGCCCCCGCAGCACGCCGCGCCGCCCGCGCAGCCGGAGACGCCGCAGCCGCACGTCTCGGCGCAGGCTGCGCCTGCGCCTGGGCCGCAGCCGAGGCAGGCGCTGCCCTCGGCGCAGGCGGGCGCGCAGCCCGCGGCGCCGGCGCCTGCGCCGTAGCCAGCGCCGTAGCCTGCGCCGTAGGCGCCGCCGGCGTAGCCCAGCCCAGCACCGCTGGCGCCGTAGCCGACGGCGGGCCCGCCCTGGAGGTACATCGCCCTGGTGGCCCGCCGAGGGAGAGGAAGCAAGAGCCCGTTGCTTGCCCACTCGCGATGATGCCCGTGACCGGCCCCCCCCCCTAACTCGTCACGCCATGGTCCGCGCTGGCGCCGTCTGGGAACGAGCCATGCCTCTGCGTTCCCAGACGGCGCCGGCGCGGATCGTGACGTGACCGGCCCCCCTCCCCGGCCCCTCTCCCCCCCTCGCACCCCCCCTCCCCCCGGTTATCGCCAGGGGATGCACAAGAAACGGTCTCCGACAGCAACAACGAGGCTGCCGGATCCAGCACGCCCTGAGCTAAAATGGCTGCGCCAATAGTGCACACAGTACTTCGCGTTCGCGGGGTGCATCCCCTGGGGGTCTGCCGACAGAAAGCACCCTGGCCCCTGCCCGCCCAAGTCTGCCACGGGATGTCAGGACTCCCGAGTGACCCCCCAAGAGCGCTCCAGGAACACTCCCCGGGGCCTGCAGGCGAGCCCAAGAGGGTCCGACGCGGCCTATGAGCGCCCCGAGACTTACACTGATGGATTCTGAACGGACCACGAGGCCTCCAAGACGCCTCAAGAGCGCCCCGACAGGAGCCCCAGAGGGCCCAGAAGGAACAAAAACATGCGAATTTGCATTGGGCTCTGGAAGATGTGAACGTTCTCACCTTCTTGTTTGACTCCCAACGCTCCCAAGACTGCCCCGAAAGGCCCCAAAGATCGCCCCAGGAAGAAAGGAAAAGAGGACCATGAGCGAGACTGAACGCAGAAACGTTGCTGCCGATCCTGGTCCGTGTGGATCATCCTCGCGAATCGGCGACGGCCAGCATAGACCATGACCAAGATCGGAGTCGACCAAAATCCCGCTACATCTTGGTCGTGGTCGTCGTGCTTCTTCTCTCGACTTTCCCCTGGAGAAGCCAAGAGGTACAGATACCGCTACTCCCTGGACCACTCCCGGGGTGCGTTCTGACCAGTTCGAGGCGGACCCAGCGGTGGCGACGAGAACCCCCCCCAGAGGCCCAAGAAGGCGAAAACGAAAGAGACGGGTGGCGGTATGGGTATATCGCCTTCCTCTGAGCATCGTGCTTCTTCCCTCGACTGTTCCTTCCTTCCTTCCTTCCTGCCTTCCTTCCTTTCCTTCCTCCTCCCTCCTCCTCCTCCTCCTCCTCCTCCTCCTCCTCCTCCTCCTCCTCCTCCTCCTCCTCCTCCTCCTCCTCCTCCTCCTCCTCCTCCTCCTCCTCCTCCTCCTCCTCCTCCTCCTCCTCCTGCCCCTCCTCCACATGCACCGCGTCGCAGCGCGGCACCGAGACGAGCATAGATCTCTTTCACCTTTTGCTGCACCGCGCAGCCGGTCCCCTCTACGGACGCCAGCCTGTGAACGGGCTACCAGGGGGCTCACGGCTGCGACGCGGCGCGTCTGCGGCACCTCGCCGGCAGAGAACAAGAAAGAGAAAGAAAATGAGAGCGGGAGGCGGAAGGGAGAGGAGACTTATGTTGCTCACATCGTACTTAAGGACCAAATCCCAGAAACAACTTCGAGCACCCAGAAAAGTGTCGAAGCAGTGTCGAGCGAGTATCGCCTCCCAGGGCCCGACACGTGAAAACCCTCCAGCTTAGATACTTTCTTGGTGCTCGAAATTCTTTCTGGCGATCAAAGCTAAAGTAGGTTGGAGCATCATAAGAGGAGACTACGAGGGAAAAGGAGGAGAGGAAGGGAAAGGCAAAGGCATAGAGGGGGAGGGGAAGAGGGGGGAGGCAGAGGCAGAGGGGCACAGAGAGAAAGAGACGGAGAGGCCGAGGGAGTGCGGGAACGAGAAGGAGACAGACAGCGAGAGGGATAAGGACAACAGGGAGAGGTACACACAGGGAGAGGGACATACGTACATACATACCTAAAAAGCATAATATATCACTCTACCAAGAGGCGGATCCCGAGCTCCCAACAGGCGGGCCTCAAAGGGCGCTCGAGAGAGGTCAACCAAGAGCGCGCATGGCTCTGCGAAGCGTGTAAAGGAATCGGTCGAGAGTTTCCTCTGACGCGTGAGGGTCAGGCTCGGGTGAGGTGCGCGCAACGTTGTAAAGATGGAAAGCGCGCACCACCCGCTCAACTTCCTCAGGCGATGGGGAGCCAGCGAGGCCAATGCGTTGAGCAAGCGACAAGGGGGGCACCTCAGGGTGGTATACAATGCCCCACAAAACTGGACAACGAATGTAGTGGGCCATGTCATCCCTGCATGCTACACAACGAAATCGACAGCCGCGAATCTCGGTGCTGTGCAGACGGTAACTGGCGGGCCATCCGCCTACCACTGTATTCAGGACCGCGCTTTGCCATGCTGGGGGGCCACCATCGCGGACCAGGTCCCGAAGCGGGGCCCAGTGCTGGGCACAAAACTCGACACCCCAGGAGGCCAGGCGCTTGGCGATCGTGTCCTGAAGAACACCGGGGAAAAAACTAGAGCGGAGAGAGGCGGAGAGGATCTTCTGGCAACGCAGGCGCACAGGCGCCTCCTGCGCTGCCCGCTCAGCGACCGAGGCGAGCGCGGCACGGGCGGCCTCGGAGTGCTCGCGCTGTCCGAAGCGCCCCAGCGCGGCATCCTCCACCTGCATGACGAAAGGTGGGGCCCCCGGGGACAACCGTCCGAGCCCGATGGCCTCCAGCGAGCCACCCTCCTCGACAGTCTTGCGGAGGCGCGCCAGCAGCGGGCGCCGCATCGTGAGCGCGGAGCCCGCAGCGCGCATCCTCGACGCCATGCTGAGCACGAGCATGCTGGCATGGCGGATCGCTGACCACGAGGCGATGCCCAGGAGGCCCCTCGGCGAGAAGGACTGGGGCGGGAGGTGCCAGATCTTGTGCCACGCCCACGACTCGCGCCTAAGGAGTGACGCGGGGACGGGCATGAGCTGCATGAGGTAGCTGAGGACTGTCAGCACCCGCGAGTTGTAAAGGACCGTCGCGAGGTGAACTGGAGCTCCCACGCGGGCGAGTTCGCGAACTCGGTGGACCCATTTCGCGCCGACCTTCTGCCACACGAGGTCGGGGGAGGCGGCAAGACCCATGATAACGCCGAGGTACTCCGCGCAGGGCACGATGTCCATGCGTTGCCAGTCTGGCAGCGAGGAAGCCAACCAGGAGCGAGTAGTCGAAGCCAGCGCCTGGGAGTAAGCCCCAGAGAGGGGCATGATCTTGCGCTTCGGGAACTTCAGGCGGGGCCCCGCCAAGACGTCGGCAGCGCGGAACACACGCCACAGACGGGGGGGGACGCGGCAGTCCTGCACGACTACGCCCACATCGTCCGCGAAACCCCCAGCGCCGAGGAGGCGAAGGAGGAGATGATGGTCCCCATGTGCAGCACGAACGGGTCCATGGCCACTGCCCACAGCGATCCGCTGAGAGGGCAGCCCTGCGCGATCCCCGCGAGCACCTGCACGAAGTGCTGCAGTACCCCTTCGACCGCCACGAACGCCGTCGGCAGCCAGCACACGCCCATGATCAGCTGGAGGATGCCCCCATCGAAGCCAGCGCTGCGCAAGGCAGCGAGCAGGAACGAGACCGAGAGCGACGGAAAGGCGTTCCCGAAGTCGAAGAGCACCATGAGCGGCATGGAGTTGGCGGCGTGCTCGGAGAGGCCCGCGACGCGGGCGAACGTGTCGAGCACGGTGATGTTGTCCAGGAAGTTGCGCCCAGGCAAGGAGCCCCGCTGGGCTGCCGGCGCATATCGCTCGATGCGGTGCTTGATCTGGGAGTTGCAGCCAGCCGCGATCAGCTTCGCATCACTGTTCTTCAGCGCGAGCGGCCGTGTAGTGGCTGGAGCCCGAACAGGCCCAGCCGCGAGGTCAGTGTCCTCCGTGCCTTTCGGCCCTTCGCAATCTCGAGGCTGACGTCAGCAAGGGCCTGGAGCGGAGCAGAGCTGCCACATTTGCTCCACGCGTCGTAAGGCAGTCCATCAGGGCCAGGCGCCGATGGGCGCGCGCGCACGGCGGCGCGGAGTAGGTCACGATCATCAGGGAGACGGGCCTCGTGAAGGTCAGCAATGGGAACCGAATGCTCCTTCAGGTACCGCGCCAGCAGCTCAGGGTGGCCCTGGTGCACACGCTGAAAGATGGGGGGGGGGGGGGCCCAGTGGTCTCGAAGCTCCCGAAGCACGTCAGCCTGGGCGTTGACCACTCGCTCCTGGCCATGCTCGACGGGAAGGCGAAGTCCCTGAAGTTTGAAAGCACGTGAGAAGGGCGTCCACAGCGCGGCACGGCGCCTCAGCGAGCGGCGCATCGCGTTTCTGTGGCGGAACGAGGTACCGTCTGGTGAGAGGGCCTGGCGCGTTGGTCGAGCCGAGCTTCGCGTCGTTCGCTGTAGACCCCCTTGGGCGGCAGCGAACTCCTCCTCGAAGGCAGCGGGGTCGCGCAAAGAGATCAGTGCGCCGCCGCGGTACTCGATGAGCAAGTGCGAGGAGGCCAGCTTGGACGCGGCGACGAGGCGCTCCGCGAGGCGCAGGTCGTCACGCCAGACCGCCCTCGCGATGGAGCGGAAGATGAGCAGCTGGGCGTCGTTCTCGTCGGCCTTCGCGGAGAAGAGGCGATCCCTGACCCGCCGAGCGGCCTCCTTCATCAAGCGCTTGTGCTCCTGGCGCTGCTGGAAGGTCTGGAGCGCATCCCAGTTGACGAACTTCGACAGCAGTGCGAACTGAGCAGGATACTCGGGGTCGCGGAAGATGTGCCTGGGAATAGGTTGGGCATCGTCCGCCAGAGGAGGGCGAGCGGCTATCGCGAGGACCAGCGGGGCATGATCACTGAGGCCACGTTCGCGCAGGTGCTCATGGAAGCCGCGGGTCGTGGCAGTGATGCGCCACTGGCTGGCGAGCCAGCTGGGAGAGGCGATGAAGGCCCTGCGGATCTGGGCGAGCTTGGGGGGCGCATCATCCTGGACGTTGTAGTGGGCGGGGAGCTCAGTGTCGATCTCACTGAAGTCCAGGAAGATAGCCTGCCAGCGGCGCCCCTGCGGTCGCGGCGCATGGCGGAGCGGCACCAGGCCCTCGTTGAGGAGCGGGGCGCGGGTGAGCAGCGGAGCCGCCGCGTAGATGTTGAAGTCGACGAGGAGGAGGACTGCGACCAGACGCGGAGCTGACCTCGCGAGGGCGACGCCCCTGCGGATGCAGGCCGAGACCGCGTCCATGTCCTGTGAACTGAGGCCGAAGTTGTGGACGTTGCAGATGACCATGGAAGGGGGTAGGGCAGTCTGAGGTAGGCCCAGAGATCCGAGGCCGTTGAACCCGACCCTGAACGAGAATCTCATGAGAGAAGCGGCAAGCATCAGCGACAGCAAAATGACCAGGGTGGAGAATGGCAGTGCCACCCGTGCACCGCCGCTCGCCGAAGTTGGCGAATGCACGCAGAGGCAGGTGCAAGCGGTGGAGCTCCTGGTTGAACTCGAGCTCCGCGACGTGAACTTCCTGCACGCACATGGCGGTCTTGAGCTTGAGCAGCGAGCCGAGGTAATTGAACTTCCTGCCCCTCGTCTCGACGCAGTGGTGCACCAGGGCGCGGGCATTCCAGGAGCCGAAGGCGACGCAGTGCTGGTGCTCCGACGGCGCGCGCCGCGGGGCGAAGCGAGTATTAAATCGCCCAATGGATCTTCTCGACCCCGCCAAAGATGTCGTTGAAGGACCGCTTGATGCTATCCTTGCCCAGCTGAGCATCAATAGCAGCACGATAGTTCCACTCCAGAATCGTCGGGTCCTCCGCCGTGGCGCCGACGACCACTCGGATGACAGGCTTGTTCCCGTCGCTGGTGATGCCTGCATGACGGTTCGCGCGCCGGCGCCCTTCTGCACCAGAGCCGCGGACGAGCTCGAGGAGGCGTTTCGTCTGGATCTCCCGCCGGATAGTCTGTGGCGACTCGTCGAGTCCGACGAACATGCCGACCTCGTTGCCGTCGACGGCGGTGGTGGTGAAGCGGCGCCAGCTGCCTTCCTTGCGGAGCTTGCGGAAGGCGGCGGCGACCCGTCGAGCTGCGAGTCCATCGGCGCCGTGCATCCTGATGAGCAGCCTGCGCCCAGGAGAGGGGCCCTCGATGGACCAGTGGTTGTCCTCCAGCTCGGCGTCGGCCAGCCACGATCTAACGGAGTCGGCCACGGCCTGGTGAGTTCTGGCCTCCTTCGCCGAGACCAGTCGGCGATGTCCCCGATATTCTGCATTGGGAGCGCCGCCTCGCACACAGCCATGGACCTCTCCAGAGCCTGCAGCTGGTCCCGCATCTCCCTCTGGTCCCTGGCCAGCCGCGCGGTCGACTGGTCGAGCTCCCTGAGGTGGCTGGCGATCTGCGAGTTCTTGGCCTCCTGCCGCTCGCCGAAGAGCCGAAGGGCACTGGTCGTGCTGGAAGTGATGGAGAGCATGAGAGCGTCATTGGCCTTCTGCACCGTGCCCGTGATCTCGTCGCGCATGGCGCCCAGGATCTCCTCGAGCTCGGAGTGACGCACCATACCGTCAGCGCGAGTACCAGGGCCAGGACGCGGTGAGGGAGGAGCTCGGTCGCGGCCGCTGCTGCGCGGTGTCCGAGGGGTCGCTGGTGGTGCGGCAACCGGCGTGGCAGTGCCTTGGCGCTCGCTCCCGCGAGCACGCCATGGGTCAGCACCAGTCTGGAAAGGGTCGTCCGTGCCTGCACTCCGACTGCGAGCATCGTCTTCTCGCGGGCTGCCGCGACGACGCTGCCCACCACCAGAGCCACCAGAAGCCTTGCCAGCCTTGCCAAGCCGCCGCGAGTGAGAAGCAGCCCCATCAGGCATCCCACCCGCAGGTACGAAACGGGCGGGGAACGTGGTGGCACGCGCCGAGGGCTGGAGCCCAGCAGGGCAGCACGAGTCACGATTGGTGAAAGAAGCTTTGGCTTCAAAGCGCGAACCCCCTCGCGCTCATCAGTCGCCGACCGAGGCCGACTCGCGGTCGTCGGGCGGTTCATAGCCGTGAGCCAAAATGGTTACGGACTAAATATCATCATACATACATACATACATACATACGTACATACATACATACATGCATACATACATACATACATACATACATTACATTATAATAAATTAAATTACATGACATTATAATACATTACACTACATGACATTACATTGCATTACATTACATTACATTACATTGAATTCCATTACATTACAATACATTGCAATACATTACATTACATTACATTAAATACAGACATACTTACCGACAGACAGACAGACAGACAGACAGGCAGACAAACAGACAGACACACAGACAGACACATTGACAGGCACATATACATGGCAAAGCATAACATTGCATAACATAACATACCATTTCATGGCATAACATATAATAACGTTTCATAGCGTAGCATAACCTGACATAACGTAGCAGAACACCTTATACTTATATATATAGACCTATACACGCATATATATATATATACATACATACATACATACGTACGTACATACATACATACATACATACATACACACAGACAGGCAGGCAGACAGGCAGACAGGCAGGCAGGCATGCATACATACATACATACATACATACATACATACATACATGCATGCATGCATGCATGCATGCATGCATACATACACACATACATACCAACATACATACATATCTATACACAAATACAGAGAGGAGAAAGAACGGGAGAAGAGAAAGGGAGGGAGAGAGGATGAGAGATCCGGAGAGCGAGAGCGATAGAGAAAGAGAGAGAGAGAGGCTGAATGTCCCTCTCCTCCTCCGTCCCCTTCCCTTATAACTCACTCCTCCCTGTCGCACCGCCAGACGTGTCCGCAGGGAGGGCGGGGCGTTTCGCCTGAGCCTTCCTCACCACGTACGATCCTGAAGCTCGACGTTGGCAACAGCTTCCAGGATGGATGGCGGCTCGTTTTCACACTTTGGCTCTCGCCTTTAGCGCCGCGCACATTCGTCTCGAAACCTGCACAAGCTTCAAGGATGGAGGACGGGTGGTCTTCAAAAGGTGGCCGTCGCCTTAGCGCCGCGCACATTCGCTTCAATGCTGGATAGCTTCAAGGATAGAGAGCGGCTCAAGCAGTTTGAAGGATTGAAGGCGGCTTGTTTGCAGAATGTGGCTCTCGCCTCTAGCACCGCGCACGTTCGTCCGAAACGTTTGCAACAGTTTCCAGCATGGAGGTCGGTTCGTTTTCAAACTGCGGCTCTCGCCTTAGCGCCACGCACATACGTTTTAAAACTGTGCAGCAGCTTCAAGGATGGCGAGCGGCTCGGTTTCAAAAGGTGGTTCTCGCCTTAGCCCCACGCACATTTGTCTTAACAAAATTGCAGCAGCTTTGAGAATGGAGGGCAATTCGTTTCCAAAACGGGACTCTTGTCTCCGCGCTTCGAAAGCTCGTCTAACAAAGTGTGCAACAGCTTCAGGGGATTATATGGTTGCTGTGTCAGGAACGGTGTTCTGACACGTCTTGAAACTATCAGGACGCAACACTCACGTGAATGCGCGGTGTTGAAGCCCCTGGAATGGTGTTCGGACCCGGCTTAGAATTGTCACGGTGCAATAATCACGTTGACACGCGGTGTTGAAGTCCCAGGAGCGGTGTTCTGGCACGGGTTAGGATTGTCAGGATGCAACAGGCACTTTGGTTCGTGGTGTTGAAGTCACAGGAATGGTGTTTGTTCTGGTATGGTTGAAAAAAGTCAGGGCGCAACAGACGCGTTGATCCAGAGAGTCGAGGCCCCAGGAGCGGTGTTCTGGCACGGCTTGCGATTGCCAGGATGCACCTGTCACGCAGGCTCGCGGTGTTGTTGAAGTCCCACGAATCGATGTTCTGGCACGGTCTAGGATTGTCAAGACGCAACGGCAATGTTGATCCGCGGCGTTGAAGTTCCATCCCCTTTCGGGGAAGGGTGTGCCCCTCCCTCTGCCCCTACCCCCTCCCCGTGGGTCTGGAGGGGTGGCGGGGTCACAAGTAGTTAGGGCTTCCAACACGGCCTCCGCGAGGAAGCCAAAAGTATTGATGTTACCAAGGTTTGGGTCAAATCGGTATCCTTGTGGGGGGGGGCGATTTGGAACCTCCCCCTTCTTTGATCGATTGCCTCAAAAATGGCCCCGAGATGGCCCCCGAGGCTCCCAAGAGCGCCCCGAGCCAACAAGCCCCCAACATGCTCCCAAGAGGCTCCCAAGAGGCTCACAAGAGACCCCCGAGAGGCCCCAAGAGGCTCCCCCGAGGCACCAAAGACGCCCCAAGGGGCCCTCCCGGACTGCCGACAGACCTCCAAGACGCCCCAAGAGGCCTCCAAGAAGCTCTTGAAAGACATCCGAAGACACTCCGAAAGGAATCAAGATGCATATGGCCTTTCTGCTCGCCCTCCTCCTCCTCCTCGTCCTCCTCCTCCTCAACCTCCTCCTACACTCCTGCTCCTTATAGATAACTCCGCCCTGTCGCACCCCGAGGCCAGTTTTTAGGGCGGGCCAGGCGTGTCGCCTGAGGCGTCCTCACACTCATGACTCTGAGGCTGAAAAAGTGACTACAACTTCACAAATGGAGAGCGGGTGGTTTTCAACATGTGGCTCTCGCTCTTAGCGCCGCGCACCGTCGTTTCTAACAGATTTGCAAGAGCTTCACGGCTTGAGGGCGGGTGGTTTTCAAAATGTGGCTCTCGCCTTAACGCCGCGCACACTCGTTTCAAACATTTTCAAGAGCTTCACGGCTTGAGGGCGGGTGGTTTTCAAAATGTGGCTCTCGCCTTAGCGCCGCGCACACTCGTTTCAAACAGATTTGCAAGAGCTTCACGGCGTGAGGGCGGGTCGTTTTCAACATGTGGCTCTCGCCTTAGCGCCGCGTACACTCGTTTCAAACATGTCCAAGAGCTTCACTGCTTGAGGGCGGTTCCTTTTCAACCTGTGGCTCTCGCCTTAGCGCCGCGCACACCCGTTTCAAACATTTTCAAGAGCTTCACGGCGTGAGGGCGGGTCGTTTTCAAAATGTGGCTCTCGCCTTAGCGCCGCTCACATCTGTTTCTAAAACATTGCAAGTGTTTCACGGCTTGAGGGCGGGTGGTTTTCATCATGTGGCTCTCGCCTTTGCGCCGTGCACATTCGTATTGACATTTGCAAGAGCTTCACGGCGTGAGGGCGGGTCGTTTTGAAAATGTGGCTCGCGCCTTAGCGCCGCGCAAAGTCGTCTCTAACAGATTTGCAAGAGCTTCACGGCTTGAGGGCGGGTCGTTTTCAAAATGTGGCTCTCGCCCTTAGCGCCGCGCACATTCCTTCCCAGATAACGGCAAGGGCTTCACGGCGTGAGGGCGGGTGGTTTTCAAAATATGGTTCTTGCCTTAGCGCCGCGCACATTCGTTTTAGCGCCGCGCACAGTCGTTTCAAAAAAATGCAAGAGCTTTACGGCTTGAGGTCGGATCTTTTTCAAAATGTGGCCCTCGCGTTAACGCCGCGCACATTCGTTCCCCAAAAACTGTAAGAGCTTCACGGCTTGAGGGCGTGTGGTTTTAAAATTGTGGCGCTCGCCTTAGCGCCGCGCACATTCGTTTCAAAAAAATGCAAGAGCTTCACGGCTTGAGGGCGGGTCGTTTTCAAGATGTGGCCCTCGCTTTAGCGCCGCGCACACTCGTTCCAAACATGTGCAAGAGCTTCACGGCTTGAGGACGGTTCCTTTTCAAAATGTGGCTCTCGCCTTAGCACCGCGCACATTCGTGTAGACATTTGCAAGAGCTTCACGGCGTGAGGGCGGGTCGTTTTTCAAAATGTGGCGCTCGCCTTAGTGCCGCGCGCATTAGTTCCTAAAACATTGCAAGGGCTTCACGGCTTGAGGGCGGGTGGTCTTCAAAATGTGGCTCTCACCTTAGCGCCGCACACACTCGCTTCAACATGTGCAGAGAGTTTCACGGCTTGAGGGCGGGTGATTTTCAAAATGTGGCTCTCGCCTTAGCGCCGCGCACATTCGTTTTAGACATTTGCAAGAGCTTCACGGCTTGAGGGCGGGTCGTTTTCAAGATGTGGCTCTCGCCTTAGCGCCGCGCACATTCGTTTCTAAAAAACTGCGAGGGTTTCACGGCTTGAGGGCGGGTCGTTTTCAAAATGTGGCTCTCGCCTTAGCGCCGCGCACATTCGTGTAGACATTTGCAGAGAGCTTCACGGATTGAAAGCGGTTCCTTTTCAAAATGTGGCTCTCGCCTTAGCGTCGCGCGCATTCGTTTCTAAAAAATTGCAAGGGCTTCACGGCTTGAGGGCGGGTGGTTTTCAAAATGTGGCTATCGCCTTAGCGCCGCGCACATTCGTTTCAAACATTTTCAAGAGCTTCACGGCGTGAGGGCGGGTCGTTTTCAAAATGTGGCTCTCACCTTAGCGCCGCGCACATTCGTTTCTAAAAAACTGCAAGGGCTTCACGGCTTGAGGGCGGGTGTTTTCAAAATGAGCGCCGCGCACTTTTGTTTTAGACATTTGCAAACAGTTTCACGGCTTGAGGGCAGGTCGTTTTCAAAGTGTGGCTCTCGCCTTAGCGCCGCGCACATTCGTTTCAAGCATTTGCTAAGAAATCGACGAATTGAGGGCGGATCGTTTTCCAAATGTGGCTCTCGCCTTAGCGCCGTGCACATTCGTTTTAGACATTTGCAAACAGTTTCACGAATTGGCGGTTCCTTTTCACAATGTGGCTCTCGCCTTAGCGCCGCGCACACTCGTTTCAAAATTTTGCAAGAGTTTCACGGATTCCAATGATCAGCGTACCAGAAGTGGTGTGTTGGAAGGATTCTGAATTATGCGGGCGCAGCAGTTATGTTGATTCGCTGCGTTGAAGTCCCAAAAACGGCGTTCTGGCGCGATTCTGGATCTTCAAGACGCAGCAGTCAGGTTGATACGTAGCGTTGACATCCCGAGATCAATGCTTTGCCACGCTTCAGGATCTTCAAACTGTAATCTTCCAACGAGGCAGTTCCATCCCTCCTCCTCCCTCCTCCTCCCTCTTCCTCCTCCTCGTCCTCCTCTTCGGCGATCCCGAAGCCTAGTCAGGGCCCCTAGATGGTACGCATAAGGACATGCTAGGACATACTAGTACGATGTGTCCTCCTTGGAGGTTCTCGTCCGACTCGGACATACAGTACAACCATCCTGTAGTACATCGTTTCCCGAGCGATATGGCCTGAAAGCGCCCACCACCGAGCACATAGTGATAAGATTTCTCGGTGCGCGCGTCGCCACTTTGGGGGCGATGCACACTCATAGGATCAGTATGTTGGGGTGACGCCAACCAAAGGCCGACTCGAGGATCTTCTGACCCGGGTCAATCCAGACCGGGGTCAGCAGGAAACCGAAAAACTGCAATGCAGGAACAAAAAAACTGCAACGCAGGTCTTCGCAAACCCGGGTCAGCCAATATGCGCGGCCGCCTCGCGGCCACGAGCGGCTCGCCAACCCGGGTCAGCCAGAGGGGGTCTTCGCAGGATCCTGCAGGATCCGGCGCCCTGGCTGACCCCCGTCTGCACTGACCCCCGTTTCTTAGGCCCCGACCGACGACAGCGAAAAACCGCCCGCCACGATTGTTCCATGGCTCGAGGGGAGCCGGATTCCTCGGGCGACTGGGGCCGCAGGCGGCAGCCCACATTCCCGACAGGCGCCGACCCCTGGCGGCGCGCAGCCGGGGGGCAGGGTAAAACGACGCGAAGATCGGGACAAAATCGGATCGGGATAACTCGAAATCTCGGAGAATCGGCGGGTTTGGAGGATGTATTGGGCGCCGCGGCCGCTCCAGAGCGTTCCGGAACGCTCTGAGAGCGCTCCGGAACGCTCTGGAGCGATTTATCCCGATCCTGGCCCTGTTTTAGCAGGGGGAGGGGGGACGGCCTCAGAATGACTGCTTCTGAGCAGGCGCGGGCCCTACATCTGGAGGCGAGGCCCGCAGCTTCCGAAAGGCAGCCTCCTTCTAGGAAGCCTGCCCCTCTACCCCTACTCGCCATCGCTCGGACGCCCAGTTCCCGTGCATCGTTCGGCTTCGTGCGTTCTTTGTTCTTGCGCAAATTATCCAAGATGCTCCTCGAGGGTGCTCGCCGAGAAGAAAATGCGGACGTCCGAGTGATGCCAGGCCTACCCTTAGCTTGGGCCTGTCCCCCTACAGGCGGATCGTGGGCGAAACATTAAAAATACCCCCAAAAAATATGCAAACATAGTTTTAAAAAATGACTCGAAACATCGTCCCCCGACTATTTTTTAACATGTTTGAATGTTCCTCCTGTAGAGGGGCAGGCCCGACTTAAGCCTACCCCCCCGCCGCTGCGCGTGGCCAGGGCCCAGCAGGACGTGCACCCGCCAGCAGCCTCCTCTTGAGCCTCGAGGGCGCCCCGCCGTGCCCCCCTCTCGGGGAGCTCGCGCGCGCAGGACTCCCTGCCAGACCACCCCATTCAGTGCAAGCACCGATTGGGGAAACAAGGGCTTTGGAATTAGGGTAACAAAAAGTGGCATGAACAGAAAAACTCGGAGGTCCGCGCGGATTTCTCGGATCGGCGCTGGGGCCCCCTGGCGGCGCCTCCGGCGCCGCCCCTGGCGCGCTCCGCGCGCCAGGGAGGGGGGTCCTAATACTAAATCCCTGCATGTTTGATACATGATCCGCACGCGGAGCATGTATTAAAAACGGCACTGTACCAGACCACCCCTTCAGAGCAAGCACTGATTGGGGAAATAAGGGATTTGGAATACCCCCCCCTCCGCTGCGCGTGGCCAAGGTGTTTTTTCAAATGTTCCCCGACCCCCCCACACTGGAACGGGAGGGCAAATTGAGGCCTTCGGGTTGGGTTGGGGTGGCTTGGCAGGTGGCGAGAGCAGTGCGGGCGAGCAGCCGCGCGAGGTTCCCCGAAAAGAGGCGCCGAGCAGGCGAGAGCGGCAACGAGAGACGCCACGCAAGACGAATTACCAGCCTCGAACATATCCCTATCCCTAAGATTGACACGCTAAAAGGAGATGACAATCTTAGGGATGCACCCTCAGAAACTAAGGAAATCCCTAAGATTGGCATCGTGATGAGGCGATGCCCAACATAGGGATAGGGATATGTTCCAGGCTGGTAAACGAAGCCAGGACGAAGATCGATTCGGATGGGGATTACAGTCGGGAATCTCTGAGATCGGGCGGCTCTGGAGGACGTCTCGGGCGCCGCGGCCTCCTCAGAGCGCTCCGGAACGCTCTGGAAGCATTCTCGAACGCTCCGGAACGGATGAATCCTCGTCCTGGCCCCGCCCGCAAATCCCCCCAGAGCGCCGTGAAAACGAGCGCAGCAACGAGAGTCGGCAAAGCAGGGTCAGCCAGCATCGAAACCGCGGATCGGGTCGGCTCGACATGTGCGTCGGATCGGGCTGCATCGGCACGGGAGCGCCACGCAACCGTCGAGTCGCATCGCATCGTGGGAATGTCGGAGTCGAATCGGATCGGGCCAGCGGGAATCGGCATCGAAGCGGATGGATCGGACCGAAATGAACCCTGCAGGGCCGTGAAAGAGAATGGCCGCAGGGAGAGGGCCGGGGGCAGCGGCAGCGCGCTGGCTGGGCAGGGACGACTGACGAGGGTCTTGGGGGCGGGAGGGGGGACGGCGGGGGAGAAAGCATCGCTGGGCACATCAGAGGTACAGCGAGAAGTCGATCTCGTCCCACTTGTGCCAGCACTGTTCCATGGGCGCGTTCTCCTGCGCTGCTTCTGCTCGAGCATGGCACGGACGACGCTGACGATGACTGGGGACCGAGGCAGCAGGAGGAGGAGGAGGAGGAGGAGGAGGAGCAGGAGGAGGAGGAGGAGGAGTTCTAGAAAGGAGCACTGGCACGTCGTTGCGCGTGGCTGCGCCGCCGCCCTCCAAGCCACGCGGAGCTCGAGGAGAGAGAGAAGGCACACGACGGAGGGTGGGGCGACGAGGCGCCCAAGGAGAACGGTTCCGAGCACGGCCGCGGGAGAGCGAGAGCGAGCCAGCAAGTCGGCGTATGGTTGTAAGTCGGGCACGCCCCTCTACAGGAGGGATATCCAAAACTAGTCAAAAAATACTATGGGGACGATGCTTTGAATATCTTTCGATCCTTTTTTATATTTTTCGTGTTTTGCCTAAATCCGCCTGCAAGGGGACATGCCCGACCTAAGCGCAGGGTGACCGGCGAGCGGCACTGGAGAGGCCACTGAGAATGATGGGAAGACTTCGCGAACGAGCAGCATCGCCTGGAAGCCACTGCAGCGCAGCCCTCCAGTTCTCGACCTCGTGACACTGGGAGGAGTGGCAGAGGCGGTCAAAGACGCAGCTCGACTGCAATGAGGTATTCGTGAACATGCGCGCGCGTAACTCACGGCTCCCAGAGACGGGCCAATGGGTCAAGAGGGACGCGTGGGCAGCTCCAACTGCGGGGTCCGCCCTCGAGAATATCTGAGCGCGACGGAGGCCACCCCCCGACGGAAGACACTGAACATCCAAGGGTACCCTCCCAGGATGCACGAGAACAGACAACAGGCACGAAGAACATGTGGGCACCCTCCCCGAACCGACCTCGGTCTTATATCCTCGGTCCGACCGTACGCCTGGTCAACGATGGCCCCGCCCCCCTCCCGGGACCCAGCCCCCCAGACCCAGACCAACGACGTACTAATTTGTTTCACAACGTCGACCCCTTGGGACCAGTCTTTCGCCCCGCGTCGTCGGAGGCCGACATCGGCGAGAAGCTTCCTGTCGCGATTCTGCCACAGCGCGAAGGGGTCTGGGGAGGCCCACCTTTGCCAGGGACCCCAAGAGCCTACCTTCCCCGCCCCCGGACTCAAACCTCTTGTCGTGATTCCGCCACAGCACGAAAGGGTCTGGGGAGGCCCACCCTCTCGGGGGCGCGCAAACAAGGATCAGCGATCCATGGGTTTGGCGAGCGGTCGCCAAACCCATGGATCGGGGGAGGTGCCCTCCCCAAAATGCGGCCAATGCCGCCTCGCTCGGTGGTGGAAATCCGCGCTTCCCCACGGAAACGGGACCCGTCGCTAATCCACGCCCCGTTGATCCATGTTTGCGATCGCCTGACCCTCGCCAGAAGCCCACGAGCCTGCCTTCCCCGGCCCCCGAGTCGGCCGCCGCCCCCAGCGGCCCGCGCGCCCCTATCGGGGGCCGCACGCCGTTTTGAAGCCCCGCCCTCACGAGGGACAGCATCCGCCCTCGACGACGCCTCGACGCCTCGACGCCTCGACGCCTCGGCCCCATCGATCCCTCGACCCCTCGATGCCTCCCCTCGACCCCTCGATCCCTCGACACCTCGACCAGTCGACCCCCGATCCTGCCTCCGTCGACCCCGAGTTTCGACCCCTCTGTCCCCCCGTCCCCCCCAGCCCCTCCCCCCCCCCGGCACCCAACGCCTGGACAAAAACCAGGGCGTCGGTTGTTCGTCGTTTTCCCCCTGCCGGCACTGCGGCTGCTGGCCCCGCCCCTGAGTGCACGGTTTCCCTTGGGGCCGTAGGCGACCCGAGGAGGAGGAGGAGGAGAAGGAGGAGGAGGAGGAGGAGGAGGAGGAGGAGAAGGAGGAAGAGGAGGAGGAGGAGGAGGAGGAGGAGGAGGTGGAGGGGGAGCGGGAGGAGGAGTGAGGAGGAAGGAGGAGAAGGAGGAGGATGAGGAGGGGAGGAGGGAAGGAGGAGGAGGGAGAGGAGGAGGTGGGAGGAGCTGGCCCCGCCCCTGGGTGCGCCCGCGACGCCGCCCCGCACCGCTGCCGGGGGCTGCCCCGCATCCGAGCCGCCCCGCGCGCTCCCAGCGGCGCCGCCGCGCGAGAGCGCCCCCCCTGTCCCTCCCCGTCCGCGGCCGCCTCTTTACTGTTTTGCGGGCCCCAATGATATACACCACCACCACCACCTGGGCGAGGGGGAGGGGAGGAATGTGTTGCTGGTGTACACTTTTGTGCCCCGCATGTCTTTCTTTATTTCCCCTGCCCTCTTGCACGCGGGACCATTCGCAACGCCGTAGCCCCGGTGGCTCGACGCGCGAACGGAGCGCCTCCGCCGCGCTGCAACGACAAAACAAAATCATCGTCTTCGGTCTCCGCGGGGCCTCGCCAGGCCCCGGGACCGTCCACACAATGACTCATGATGAACAGCTGGCCTCATGTTGTTCCCATGACCACATCCCCGAAGGAAAAAAACAAAAAATAACAAAACAAAAAAAAAAAAAACGAGCACCCAAGAAAAAGATCGAAGCAGTGTCGAAAGAGTGTCGCCTCCCAGGGCCAAGCGCGTGAAAGCCATCCAGTTTTGTAGTACTGCCCTGGTCCTCGAAATTCTTCCTGGTGTTCAAGGCTGGAGCAGGCTGGAACATCATGAAGCTGGCCCTGGGGAAAAAGTCGGGACGGCCGCGCCTTCAGAAAAAGTCGAGACGTCAGCATTCTGGGTCCTCTTGGTCCTCGCCGGCGGGAAAATTCGGGGGCCCTCCCCCTCCCAGTGGGAGCGCCCCCCTTGGCTCTCGGGGCGAGAGCCTTCAGCAAGACGGCGCACACACCGCTGCAGTGCCCAGCCCGATCGCCTCTGCGACTCCCGCCCCCTTACAACACCGCTCAGAAACCTCTGCCCAGTCACGACCTGGAGGGGGTGGGCCGCGTCCCTGATGCCCCCCCCTTGACGAGCGAAACACACACACACACACACACACACACACACCCACACTCCTAGGATGGCGGGTCGGAGGCAGGAGGACTGACTGCGGGCATGGGCGCGGGCTGTGGGACAACGGGAGGGGCTCCTTCTCGAGCGGGGGCCCCCATCGGGCAACGCGCACCCGTAGCCCCCTCCGTCCCCCCCTATGGTTGGGTCGGGCATGTCCCCTTACAGGCGGAGTTTGGGCGAAAAATCAAAAAGAACAAAAAAAAAAAAAAAAAAAAACTCAAAAGTAGTAAAAAAGAATCAAAAGTAATCGGAAAATCGTCTCCAGACTATCCCCTGTAGAGGGACAGGCCCGACTTAACCCTATGGGTATGGTTGTGTGCTGTTCGCGCGTCGCCCCCTGGGCTCCTCCCCCGAGGGAGGTCAGAAGCACGGCTCCCCCGATTGTGGCCGGTCTGCCCCTCTGGTCTGAGTCTGAAGAAATGGCGTAAAGGCACGCGCGCCCCTGAGATCCGCCGTCGCGACGAGCATGCAACACCACAGAGAGTCACAAACGGAGCCCTGGACCCCGCAGTGGTGCCGCCGTGTTCGAGCCAGAGCGATCTTTGAGGGCCCCCAGGGCCCGGAACAACGCGAAATCGCCAGGCGTGAAAGCAGTGCGACGCCAGGATCTCAGGGAAGCAGGAGCACGCTTCATCGCAAGGCCCCGAGTCGTATCGACCCTGGACGGTTTCCCCCGGGGCCGTAGGCGACCCGAGGGGAGGGCGAGGAGGAGGAGGAGGAGGACCAGGGCGCGCGACTACACCATCGTCGCTCTCGGCGTCGTGCTCCCAGGCAGCGCCAGGTATAGGCCCCGGCTGGCGCGTCCCACCCCACTGCTGAAGGATGGCTGTTGCCCGGTACAAAGGCCATCCTGTGAGGGCCGACGCTGTGCGTTGGGGGAACGCGCCGGCACCAATTTAAAGTGCACGGGACAGACCCGCGGCCGAGGCGAGGAGGAGGAGGAGGAGGAGGAGGAGGAGGAGCAGGAGGGGGAGGAGGAGGAGAAGTGGGAGGAGGAGGAGGAGGAGGAGGAGGAGGAGGAGGACTGGTCAGCAGTGTGTTCATGTTGTTCGCTATGGTTTCGTTTTCCCTCGTCTTGGCTTCAATCCGCCACTGCTGCAAAACAAAATCGAAACGAGAACGGCCCACGAAATCGCCAAAACACAGGTTGGGTCCACCCCTGCCCGTGGCCTGCCCATGATGGCCAAGCCCCGACCTGACCAGGACTCCGGCGTCGTGACTTTTGTTCACACCGTGGGCACCCAAAGGTCTGGCCCCTTCCCCGGGACAAGACTGCATCCCGAGTCGTTTGTCGACGGCCCCGGGGCCCGCAGAGGTCCAGAGGGAGTGCTGGGATCGGAGCGCCCATTGTGGCATAAGGTCCTGGTCGAGCCTGCCCCCGCGCTGCGCGACGGGCTGTCTCTGCCCGAGAGACCCCGGAGGCCAGAAAATGCGCAAGACCTGCAGTCGCGATTTGATCGCATCCCTGGCGTCTGACGTTGCGACAAACGTGCAGCGGTGCGGCAAGACATGACACCCCGCGCCAGGGCAACGTTTTGTCGGATGCCTGGAGATGGTCACCAACACCAACGCAGGGGGGCTGCCTCCACTGGGGAGGTTGATCCTATATTCTGGTGTATTGGTGGCACTGGCCACCTAGGCTTAGGTCGGGCATGTCCTCCTACAGGCGGATTTGGGGACGAAAAATGAAAAGCAGTCAAAACAGACTCAACCATAGTTAGAAACAGTCGAAAATCGTCCCCAAACTATTTGCTCACCATTCTTGGAAGGACACGCCCGGCTTACACTCAGGCAGCCCGAGCATTGAATATCAATAAGCCATCCCGCCGGGAGCCTTTCACGGCGCAGTGAAGACAGGCTTCCGGGCCATGCCCCGGGTCTCGTCCGGCGGCCGCTCGCCACGACCCAAGCACCCCTGGAGTGCCCTCGGCGAGGCGCGCGGCTGCCGCAGAGCACCAGGCAGCCCGCAGACCGGCGGGCACCGACGAGGGCACCTGAAGGGGCCCCAGAACACACAAAGAAATACACACGAAGAAAACGATTCCCCATCTTTTCCCATATTCTCTAGGGAACCGAGGATGAATGGTGTCTGAGTGCTTTTCCCCTCCCGAGCACCCGAAGCGCGCGCAGCTGCCGCAGAGCGCCCGGCAGCCCGCGCGTGCTGGCGGGCTCCCGCCCTGCTGGCGTGGGCCCTTTGGCCAGGAGGAGGGGGAGGAGGGGGAGGGGGAGGAGGAGGAGGAGGAGGAGGAGGAGGAGGAGGAGGGGGAGGAGGGGGAGGAGGAGGAGGGAGGAGGGGGGGGGAGGAGGAGAGGGCACCCGAAGCCCTCTCGAGCCCCGCACCGCCGCGGCGCGGCGGGGCCTCGGCGCCCGGCGTGCCTCGGCTGCCTCGGGGCACGGGCCGCTCGTCGGCGGGCTCGCGAGGCCCAGAGGAGGGCCCCCAGAGGGCGCAAGCAGCGACGAGCCCCCGTCTGCAGGGCAATGCCCAATACATGATTAAGGTATGAATAAATGCATACATGAGCTCATGTTTGTTTTTACTGCTAAAATCCTGCATTCTTCATACATGACCCGCACGCGGAGCACGTATTAAAAACGCCGTTTTAAATACAGAAGAGAAGAAGAAAAAGAAGAAACGTTAACGGTGCCGTTTGACGGCACTGTATGGAAGAAGAAAAAGACCACACAAGCATAAACTGTTGGCGCTCCGCGCGAACTTCTGGGATCCGCGCTGGACCCCCCTCCCTGGCGCACGGAGCGCGCCAGGGGCGGCGCCGGAGGCGCCGCCGGGGGAACCAGGCGCGGATCCAAGAAATCCGTGCGGAACGCCAAAAGTTTATGTTTATGTGTGTTTTTCTTCTAGCTTAGACTTCCTCGAGACGCCAGATTTATGGGGTGAAAAATAACCTTGGCAGCCGCCCGGGGGGCCAGCGTCCCCGACGGCGGACAAAAATGTGTTATGCCGTTCTTCGCCCGCTAACCGAGGCCCAGAAGGGGAGCCCAGAGGCCGAAACCTACGACAGGCCCGTCAGAGGCCTCCATCTTGACTCCTTCGAGACGCCAGATGTCTGTCGACGGCGAGCGAGGGGGGAAATGAGAGGGGGAGGGCCTTCTCAGAAGGCCCGGTCCCCCAGCCATCCGAAAGTCCCTCCAGCCTTCCCCGAAGACATGACGAGCTTCTCAGAAGGCCCGAGGCCTTCCGAGAAGCCCCGCCGCCTTCTGAGAGAGGCCTTCTAGATAGGGTCCGAGTAGATGGGGTCGAAGGATCGCGCCGCATCGCCAATACATCGACGATGTATCGTCGATGCATCGGCGATGTGTCGGCGATGCATCGGTGACGTCCACGTGGGGAAACACGGGTTCCACATCAAGCCGCATCGTCGACGCATCGGCGATGCGGCGCGATCCTCCGACCACATCTGCTCCGACCCCATATGGGAGCCTTAGATTCTGAGAGGGCCCTCTCCACCCCGCCTTTCCTGAAGGGGCCCTGGGACACACAAAGAGATAGACACAAATAACGGGATGCTCTATATTTTCCCATATTTTCTGGGTTTTCGTCTTCCCCCCCACTTCCCATATTTTCCTATAGTTTCCGGAGAATCGACGATTAATTGTGTCTGTGTGCTTTTGTTCCCTCCTGAGCTCTCTCCTCCCCGCCTTTCCCCCCCCCCCCCCCCCCCCCTCGCTGGCCGCCGAGCTTCTCCGAGACGCCGGGCGGCCTACGGGGCACGCTGGCCCTGGCCCGCGGCCCGCGACGGGCGCGGCGGGGAGGGCGCCTCGAGGGTCGGGTCAGGTCGGGCACGTCTGAAGGGGCCCTGGGACACACACACACACACACACACACACACACACACACACATATATATATATATATATATATATATATACACATATCTATATATATATACACAAATAAAAACATTCCCCATAGTTTCCTATATGTTCTGGGCTTTTGTCTCCCCCCCCACTTCCCATATCTTCCCATATTTTCTGAGGAGCCGACGATTAATTGTGTTTGTGTGTTTCTTTTCCTCTTGAACGTCCCCCTACAGGCAGATCTTGAACCAAAAATCCAAAAGATTCCAAACAGACTCGAACATGGACAACAAATCAGAATCGAAAAATCGTCCCCACCAGACTTTTTTTTAACTATTGTTGGATATTCCCCCCGGACAAGGACAGGCCCGATTTAAGGGTCGGGGCGGGCGGCCGGGCCAGGCTCCTCGTCGCACTGCCGGATCTCGGCCGGGCGCTCGGGGGCGAAGCAATTCTGCGCGCGGAGCGGGCGGGGCGCGGACGGTCGGACGGGGGGATGAGGAGTAGGAGGAGGAGAAGGAGGAGGGTCATAGATTAAATTAGAAATCACATGTCGAAGACCTCGCGCAGTGGCGAAGGGGGGTCCCAGGGGGGAGTCCTCTTCCTCCTCCTCCTCCTCCTCCTCCTCCTCCTCCTCCTCCTGATCTCCGCCTCCTCTTCCTCCTCCTCCTCCTCATCATCATCATCCTCCTCCTCCTTCTCCTCCTCCTCCCCCTCCTGGTCGTCGTCGATGACTTTCAGGGTCGGCGGCACCGGCCGTCAGGCCTTCACAATCACGTGTCGAAGACCTCGCGCAGTGGCGAAGGCCTGCAGAAACCAGCCTACTTGTCACTTACCCCCAAGAGAGTGGCCCCCCACTGGCAGGCGAACGAGCGTCTCCCCCTGCCGTCGGGCTCCGCCCGTGGGAGGCCGCATCGGTGCTCCTCGCCTGGCGACAGCTCGAGTGCATCGGAGAGGGGCGCCTGCCAAACGAGCATCGTTGCACCGATCCCCTCCGCAGCGGCGCGGCCGGGGCCACACCCACTGGCCGACTGACCCCCCTACAGATGGGGATACGGGCCGTTCCCTGCGGGCTTCGAGGGGTGTGTCCCCAAGTGGGGTGGTAATTTGGTGGAGGTCTCGAAGGGGATGGGGACGGGGACGGGGGTCGGTGCTCCGGACCTCTGCTTCATGCGACTGTTTGCAGCAGTGCGTCTGATGGGGGAAGAACCCCACCTGTTCAAAACAGACGAAAACAAAACAGCCAAGATCTAGGGGGAGAGGGGGGGGGAGGAGGCCCGCGCCGATCGGCAAAACAATGAATAAAAAACGATCACCTGGCGAAAGCTCGAGTAAATCGGCGAGAGGCGCCTCCAAGCGACATGGACAAGCGGAGACTGCACGTCGGCTGCCCCGAACGCAGCACACCGAGGCGCCGCCTCAGTCCGGGTGCGGCCGCCAACCTGTGTCGTGAGCGTCGCAAGGCTGGGGGGCGACCTGGGGTCAGCTGGTGAGCGTTTTTATATTCGGCGTTTCGATAACTTGGGCTGAAAGGGGGGGAGGGGGGGGAGGGGGGGGTCTGGCTCCGGACCTCTGCTTGGTGCGACTGTTGGCAGCAGTGCGGCCGATGGGAGAGGGACCCACCTGCTCGAAACAGGCGCCGAAAACAGCCAAAAGGGGGGAAGGGGGGGGGGTGCGAGGGCTGGCGCCGATCGGCAAAACAATAAATAAAAAAAGATCACCTAGTGGACGTACGATCGCGAGTCGTCCCAAACAGCGTGGGACGATGAAACGAATGGAACGTCCCAAACAGCTACTTAGCCACGCACAGTCGACCCGCATCATAAAGACGCGAGGAAAGGATGCAAGGGCCTTGGAAGGCCGTTTCAAAGCTTCTCGAGCGGGACGCGGCCAACGAAAGTGGCCAAGGATGGACCGAGGAGACAAGGATGCAAGGGTACCCTTGGGAAGGTTGCCCATCCTTACCATGCGGGTTGACTGTAGTCACGTGCGTCACGAAGAAACGAACTAGAAACAGAGTCTGAGGCCGCGTACCTCATACAGCGTGACTGGTACCCTCTAGGTCAATGCTCCCTGATGAAATGGCGGGCGCCGCACGATCGCGTGAACCCCCAGCACCTGCCGACACACCGCGTTGCAACGAACACGTGCGCATCCCAGTGAAACAACGTCGACGAACGTGTAGTGCGCACCATGACGACGCACCCGCTTGCTGAAAATAACGCGGCGGACACGACAGATACCAGTGTTCCTGAGGGAGGTGCCACAGGCACCCACTACCGCCCCGAAAGGATGATCATCACGGATTGGATGTAAAGCAGTGTAAAGCAAAGAGTGGTACTGCGATTGAGGGTGGTGGAAATATCGAAATTGCAAATAACGCACAAGAACACGGCGCCGTTCAGACAAACCGTATCAGGTACTGAAGGCAACTGATGGTGGTGAGAACTGCAAATGGGGGCAGAATCCATTGTCGACGACTGACCAGCGGCGATGTAGCCGCAAATCGAATGAAGGGCCACACTAACCGCCACCATACTGCGGCGGACACCTGTTACAGGAGTAGTGACAACGGCAAGTGAAGGGGGAGAGGGAAGAGAGATAGAGGGGGAGATGGGGGACAAGAGATCAAGGCCTGGGCACTGGGATGATGAGGGAAAGTGGGTTGGGGGACGGGGACAAACACGGGAACAGGGAAAAGGACGAACAAGGATGACGACGGGGACGGCTGATGGGGGCGGTGGACAAGGAGCGGGAACAGGAGGCGGAGAACGGAACACGCATTGGGCCGACGGGGGGAGGGGAGCGAAGCGATGGACATGAGGAAAAACATCTGACCAAAATCGGCGACACATCGCTGGTAGATCGGCTACAGACCCCGGATAGCAGTTCCGCAAATTCCTGGGCGTGGTGGGGCCATCGGGCCCCGATCGACAATGAATGGGCGACTGGGGTCGGCACCCCGCCCTGAGCTAGACGAACAAAAATTGCATAAACATGCTGCCCAAAGGTGAACCCCAAACAATGCATGTGTAGATGGTGTGCAACCTATGTGAAGCATCCCACGCGGTGCTATCGGTATGATGCAATGTGCGTGGTGCAACCTATGTTGTGCAACTTACGTGTTGTGCAACCTGCTGGGAACAATACATTTGGTGCAACTTGCGTGGTGCACAAAACGTGGCGCACGCTCCGTGATCCAAATTTTGTGGTGTCACATGAAGGTGGTGACATACATGCTGTGCCACTTACAATGGGCAACCTATGTTGTGCCATACATGTGTTAAATTTTGTGCGGCGTCATCTACGCGATGCAATGTACATGTTGCTAACCCATGGGACGCAACAAACGGGATGCAACCTATGTGGTGCAATCTACGTGGTGCATCCGAGGTGGCGCAACCTATGTGGTGCAATTAATGCTTGTTCGCACTGAGTTGTCCACCCCACTGCTCGCGCAACCATCCCACCTTGCAAAACACATGCGGCGGCGATTGCGATGAGTGCTTGGAATTGGCTGGTGCATCTCTGCGGCCGCGCTAACCCGCGCATGCTCGCGCGCGCACCGGCCATATGGTTTGACGCCACCGGCGCGGCCGCGGTGGTGCTGCCCGCTGCTGCCCGCTGAACACTTCCCAGCAGGCACTTCACTGCGAATCGACGATTTGGGCGGGCGCGGTATCATTGGAACGTCGACAACGGTAGACGCGATGATGATGGTAGCGATGCTGGCGACGATGATGATGAGAATGACGACGGCAAAGCCGGTGACGGCGCCGATGCTGATCACGCCGACGACGATGACGGCGTCCTCGCGTAGATGTTGAAGGGGTTTTGGAGGGAGTTCGACATGCGCGCGCAGCCGACGCGCGAGAATGGTCCGCAGGGTATCATTTGATACCAACCGTGCCCCTCCAACATGCGCGCAAAGGCGCGCGTAAGATTTCGACGTGCGGCGCGATGGCCCCATTTGGCCAAATGGAATGAAAATGTTGAATAGAAAAGTGGTGTTGCAAAACCCAATGGTTTATATGTGTTCAAAGAACTCGGCTCTGAAATCCTTACGTAATCCTTACGAAACGTTAGTGGGCGTGTGCGTGTCGACAGTGGGCTGAAGAGTGGGGGAGGGGGGGTCTGGCTCCGGACCTCTGCTTAGTGCGAGTATTCACAGCAGTGCGTCTTATGGGAAGACTTCACCTGCTCGGAACAGGCGCCAAAAACAGCCAAGATCTACTCCATGAGGGGGAAGGGGGGGGGCGAGGGCCCGCGCCGATCGGCAAAACAATGAATAAGAAAACGACGACTCAGTTTTGTAAACGTGTTCAGCATGCGAGCGCGACGAAGCGCGCGCATGCACTTCGACCCATTGTTCGATAGGGGTTCTTGCGGCAGCACGCGGGCAAAGGGCGCTCGAGCGAATCCGACATGCGCGCGCGTGGCCCGTGTGGTCGCATGCTGTTAACATGTTGAAAAACTGCGGTTGTCTAAAGATTTCGCAAGAGCGCGGGGGCAGGCTTTGTTTGAAAACCATTGTTGCGATACTTCCTGTGTTTTGTCAACGGGCATCCGATCTTGAAACCCTTACGCAACCCAAGTACGTTGAAAGATTTCAGCATGCGCGCACGACGACGCGCGTGTATGCACTTCGCCCCCAGTCTTTTGCAAGGGACTTGACAACTGGTGATCTTGATAGTTCAACCAATGTGCTTGGCGCTGGCTGGCGCATCGCTGCGGCGGCGCTTGCGCGCGCAGGCTCGCGCACAGAGCGGCCAACTAGTCTGCGCGACCAACGCGGCCGCGGTGGCGCTGACCGCTGGGGACTTCCCAGCGCGTCCTGCAACCCGCGCTAACTCTCGGGCATTTCGGTGCGAATCGGTGACTCGGGCGGGCGCGGTATCATGGAGACGTCGACGACGGCAAACGCGGTGATGATAGTCGCGGTGCTGGGGATGAGGATGACGATGACGACGGCAAGGCCATTGACGGCGGCAATGCTGATCACGCCGGTGACGATGATGGTGTCCACGTGTCGGTGATGAAGGTCTTGGAAGGATTTCGACATGAACGCGCGGCCGACGGGCGCGACTGGCCCGCATGGTATGAGTTGCCATAGATCGTGGCCACCCTCCCCCCCAGCACGCGCGCAAGGGCGTTCGAGTGATTTCGGCATGCGCGCGCGAAAGGCCCGCTTGGTCGCATGAAATGTCGAAACACCGATGGTGTTCTGAAGAATTAGAAAAGAGTGCGCGCGCAGACCTTTTTTGAAAATGATGCTGCAAAATGTGTCATATAATTCGGGACACTCGATCTCGAAATCCCCAAAGAAACTGAGTTGTTGAAACATGTCGGCATGCGCGCACGACGATACGCGTGCGCACTTCGTCCCATTCTTTGCAAGGGAGCCTTTGAAGCTGCTGATGTGTGATAAACGAATGCGAGGGCTTAGTGTCATTCGGCAAAGATGAAAGAGGGATGTCGATGGTGGCTTGGCTGGCGTGGTACGGGCTCATATTTCGAATGAGCGATGGGGCAAAATCAAAAATGAAGAATGCACACCCCCAGACTGGCCATCGCTCGGAAGTCCATTCCCTGTGTGTTTTTCGGTTTCGTGCGTGGCTTTTTCGCCAAATGATCAAGGATGCTCCTCGATGGTCCTCGCCGAAGGAAAAATGCACACGTCCGAGCGGTGCCAAGCCCAGAGGGGGAGCTCCCAAGCCCGCTTCAAAACGAATCTGTACGTGGTGCAATGCGTGGGCGGCGAAGCGGCGACGAGGCGGCGACGGCGAGCACGGAGCCGCCAGACCGCCAGGCAGGCACAGTTCCGTTTTAGCTTATATCTGTTGTTGCTAGAAGATAATAATACTAATAATACTGATAATAATAAGATCAATACTAACAACAACAATAATAATATTTTCATCTATATATATATATATACGTATACAAAAATACGTTGACATAAGAAATGCAAACACTGCTTGGGGAATCAACTTTCGGAGCTCCGCGTGGACTTCTCGCATCTGCGCTGGACCCCTCTCATTGGCGCGCGGGGCACGCCGGGGGCGGCGCCCTGGGGCGCCGCCAGGGGGTGGGGGAGGGAAGCGCCGATTCCAGAACTCCGCGCGGGCCGTCGAGAGAAAGTGTATTGAAGGGGTCCTGGGACACACAAATAAATACACACAACTATCATTATCATTATTCCCCATAGTTTCCGGTATTTTCTGGGTCATCGACGATGAGTTGTGTCTGTTTGATTTTTTCCCCCTCCTGATTTCGGAGCTCCGCGAAGACTTCTCGCATCTGCGCAGGACCCGTCTCCTTGGCGCGCGGGGTACTCCGGGGGCGGCGCCCAGGGGCGCTGCCAGGGGGGGGGGAGGGGGGGGGCAGCGCCAATATCCAAGAACTCCGCGCGGACCGTCGAAAGAGAATGTATGCTTATGCCGCTTCTTGCATCTTCGGGCGACGAGGGAAAGGGAGGGCCTGCATCGTCCAGCCGTGCATGGTGGGCGAGTCGAAGGGGCCGTGCAGCTGCTCTGGGCTGGAGGACCAGCGGTACTGCCACAGCAGCCGCTGCCCCTTCGCCTGCCAGCGGGAGGGGGGCGCCTGCTGCGGCGACCCACGGGATGACTCCTGCGAGTCGGCGCTAATCGACGCGAATTGATGTTCAATCTACACTCGTCGACGCTAATCGAGGCTAATCGACGCGAAATCGGCGCTATCTCATCGATTGCCAAAGGCTAATCGAAGCGAGTACCTTCTACAAACGGAACTACGGCGGTATAGTCAACCCGTGTAGTCAATAAGGATGCGCGGTGAGGATGCAAGGGCCGTGAACGCCCATGCCGAGGCTCTTCGAGCAGGGCTGGCCATCGAAACTGGTTGATGCACGACGATGACCGAAGAGACAAGGATGCACGGGTACCCTTGGGAAGTCGGTCGTCCTGACGATGTGGGTTGACTGTAATACCTTCAGAAGACGGAATTGCGTACAAGGCTCCCTTGACTTATTACCAAAAACCGACGCGGACCTCGATGTCTTTCCGGCCATAGCTCGGGCCTCCGGCGGGCACCCCGAGACGGTTCGGGCCCCCGCCCCCTGGGCGCCCTCGGCGAGGCGCAGCTGCCGGAAGGAGCCCCGAGGCCGGGACACCGCCGAGAGCCGACGAAAACGCCCGAAAACCTCGAGCCTCGAACTCATGCAGCTCCACAGTGGGGTGGCAGAGATGGGGGGGGCGACCGGCCACCGCTTCTGCAAGTCAAACGGCGCTCAAAGCGCTACCAAACCGCCTTCGGGGCCCGAATCATACTCCAATGGGTCTCAATGTGCGCTCTCTCTCAGTGTGCATCGAGCGTTCCCCAGGTCTCCTGATTCGTGTCACTTGTTCTCAGTCTGACCTTGCGGCGCGCTCAGCCTTCGCCGCCCCCGTGGGCGCCGCCCCCATGTGGAGCCGAGGGACGAACCTCGATCTCGCTGAGGCACGGTGCCACGCCGACAGGCTTCCCACGGAGGAGGAGGAGGAGGAGGAGGAGGAGGAGGAGGAGGAGGAGGAGGAGGAGGAGAGCGAGGAGGAGAGCGAGGAGGAGAGCGAGGAGGAGAGCGAGGAGGAGAGCGAGGAGGAGAGCGAGGAGGAGAGCGAGGAGGAGAGCGAGAAGGAGAGCGAGGAGGAGGAGGAGGCAGGAAGGAGAGAGGAGCGCGCCACCGAGCGTCAGCGTCTGCCGCGACCGCCGACAGGCCTCCCGCGGAGACCTGCCGCCGGATCCGCCCCACCGTGCCGCGGGGAGCGGGCACGGAGCGGACCTCTGCCCCCGTCCTCTCCGAGCCTCAGCGCTCACCTCCTGAGGAGTCTGTAAGGGGCCCAGAGCCTATTCACCGATTAAAAAAACACAGGAAGTGGACGTCCGAGCGATGGCCAGAGGAAGGGAAGCCTGTATGGGCACAAGTTCTCGGAGCTCCGCGCAGAGTGCTCGGACGGACGCTGGGCCCCTGCCTGGCGCGCGCTCCGAGCGCGCCGTGAAGGAGGGGACCAGCGCCGAACCGAGAAATCCGCGCGGGCCTCCGACAGGATACTCCAGATTTCGTAATAAAGGGAGGGGGGTCTCCTTTCGGGGGGGGGGTCTCTTCCAGGCTGTCTTGGAGGGCCTAGTGGGGGGTCTGGGGACGATGTTTGGGAGGGTTCTCCCACGAGGGGGGGGGTCTGAAGTGGCTTTTGTCTTGAAGGGTCCAGACCCCCTCCCCTTTATTACGAAATCTGGAGTAGACTGGCAAATCGTCTGGGGCAAGGCGCGGCGTGTCGTGGCTTCGCCGCGCGCGCTCGGAGCGACGAGGGCCCCGAGACGGGCCAAAAGAGGGCCCCAGGAGACCCCCAAAAAACAGTCCAAGAGGGCCCCGAGTCGCCGAACGATCGCCCCAAGACGCTCAGGATTGCCCCCAGGCGGCCCAAGAGGCCTCCAAGAAGCCTCCCAAGAGGCCTCCAAGAAGCCTCCCAAGAGGGCCCCAAGAGGCCAAACTCAGTATGTGCGTCCGTGGTTGTTCCCAAATTAGGCTCGCCGAAGGGGTTCTTGCTTGGTTAGAGGTTGGAGCTTCGTGTTCTGACGTTGCCCGTTCCCCGGAGGTTCCTCGGGTTCCCGGGATTCCTCGGCTTCCCCGCCTTCGGTGCCTCGTATTCTTACTGTGCCCGTTCCACGGAGGTGCTTCGGGTTCCATGGGTTTCTCGGGTTCCCAGGCCCTGGTGCCTCGTAGTTTTACGCTGCCCGTTCCTCGGAGTTTCCTCGGGTTCCCCGGGTTCCTCGGGTTCCCCGCCCTGGTTGTTGGTCGTCTTGTGTCTCAGCAATGTCAGGCAACTCCAGGCAACGTCAAGCAACGCCAAACAACGCCAAGCAGATCAAAGCACAAGCAATGCCAAGCAACGCCAAGCAACGCCAGGCAATGCCAAGCTGTGCCAAGCAATGCCAAGCAATACCTAGCAACGCCAAGCAATGCCAAACCGTGCAAAGCAACGCCGAGCAATGCCGAGCAACGCCAAGCAACACCAAGCAATGCCAAGCAACTCCAAGCAATGCAAAGCAAGGATAAGTGATGCCACACAACGCCAAGCAGCGCGAAGCAATTCCAAGCGATACAAAGCGATGCCAAGCAACGCCGAGCAAACCAAAGCAGTGGCAAGCAATGCCAAGCACTGTCAAGTAACGCCGATCAACACCAAGCAAAGCAAATCAAAGCCAAGCAATGCAATACAATGCCAAGCAATGCAATACAATGCCAAGCAATTCTGAGCAACGCCGCTTACAAAGTTCACCCCCAATTGGGGTCGCTACAGACTCATTTTTGTTGGCGCTCTCGCTTTTCGGCTTCCCGACGCTCCCAACGGCTCTCGAGGCCCCCAAGATCGCCCCAAGATGGTCCAAGTCGGTGGTGGACAAACCTCCCTTTTATAAACCTCCCCTTAGTGAAAACGGCCTAGAACCGAAACCGACGGACCTGGACCCGCAGAAATGACGGCCGCGACTCCCTCTCGCAAACCGAAAACGGCCAATTCCTTAATCGACGTGTCAGGGCAGGAGGTCTATCAACCTCCGACCAAGAGGCCTCCAAGAGGGCCACAGAACGGCCCAAGAGGACCCCAAGACGGCCCCAAGAGGCGCCCAAGACGGCCCAAGAGGCCAAAATGACGGCCCCAAGAGGACGCTCCGATGGGGGACCCGCACGGACATTCCGAGCCCTCGGCCACGAGGGGCCCGGCCCCAGGAGGCCCCAAGAGGCACTCAAGAGGCTCTCAAGAGGCCCCAAGGGGCCCCAAGAGGCCCCCAAGAGGCCCAAAACTGTCAGAAGTAAAAGGGAAATCGCCCCCAGACTTTTCTGAAACTATGCTCGGGGAAGCCAAAAGGCATCGATACCGCTACTCCCCGGACCTCTCCTGGGGCGAGTACTGGCGAGTACTGACCAGGATTTCGAAGCGAATCCAGCGGTGCGACGAGGGCCTGCCAGGAGGCCCACAAAGGGGGAGCACGAGAGAGGGGCAGAGGTATGGCTACCTCTTCCTCCCCCGAAACGTTGTACATCCCTCGAGGCGTGGAGCACGACCGTGCTGGCCGCAAGCTGCTGGCAGTGCACGGGGTGGGGCATAGTGAAAACCAGCGAGCTCAGGACAAACATCATCGAAGGGGCCTTGGGACACACTAACAAATACACACAAATTAAAAGAAATCCCCATACTTTCCTGTATTTTCTGGGTTTTTGTCTCCCCCCCCCACTTCCCACATTTTTCCATATTTCCTAGGGGATCGACGACTAATTGTGTCTGTGTGTTTTCTCCCCTCCCGAATCATGCTACGCTGGGTGAGTATAAACGTCCGCGCAAGAAGTTCACAGCATCCCCGAGAGCAATCGCCTCGGCAGCGAAAGACGAGATAGGAGAGGTGAAGAAATCTGCCAGCCATGCAGAGCGGGAAGATTGGCGACGCTCCAGTAGAGGGACGTGCCCGACGTAAGCCGAGGGGCGGCTGCAGGCGCCGCCTGCGCCGCGCTGGGCTCCCGCGCCGCCGCCGGCGCGCCGCCGGGCGCGGCGTCCGCGGCCGCGAGCAGGGACGCGAGGCCGCCCCCGCCCTGCTCGCCTGGCTCGCGGCGGCGGCGGCGGCGACGACGGCGACGGCGGCGGCGGCGACGGCGGCGGCGACGGCGGCGACGACGGCGGCGACGACGGCAGCGACGGCGGCGACGGCGGCGGAGGAGCCGAGGACGAGGACGAGGACGAAGACGACGACGACGACGACGGCGACGACGACGACGACGGCGACGACGACGGCGACGGCGACGACGACGACGAGGACGGCGACGGCGACGACGACCACGACGACGACGACGACGACGACGACGACGACCTCCACCTCCTCTCGCTGCGAAAGAACCGACAGGAACTTTCTTGCCAGTTTGGCCCCTTGGGGGCCCCAGTCTCTGCAGCCGTCAAAACAACAAGTCGGCATGAAAACCCATTCCCAGGGAAGGGGTCCGGATGACGGGGGGCCAGCGCTGCAAACAGAATAACACGGCGGCGGCGGAGACGGCGACAACGAAGGCGCCCAGGACGACGAGCAACGGGGACGGCGGAGGCGGCGAGGAAGACGAGCACGCGATGGCGGGGACCCGCGGTGGCGCGGCGCACGTGACACAGAGCTCCGGCGTCCTTCTCCTCCTCCTCCTCCTCCTCCTCCTCCTCCTCCTCCTCATCCTCCTCCTCCTCCTTGGTCGGGAGGTGGGGTCGTGTGGCCCGTGAACCCCATGGGACCTTGTGTCCACCCGCCCTGGGCTTGTCGTATTCGTACAGTCCAGTTGCGCATGCCGCTCGACTCGGCAGGGTTGGTCGTGGTTTTCCTGGTCGAGGGACCTGAAATGACAGTGAAAGCTTCAGGGGACCATGCAACCCTACGCACCGAGCCGCCTCGTGCGGGCAGCGAATCACGGCCGACGTGGTCTTCTCACCCTTCCTTGGCCTGCTTGTTGGGAAGACAATGTCTTTTTACAGTCTTCAGTCCTCCTCCTCCTCCTCCTCCTCCTCCTCCTCCCTCCTCCTCCTCCTCCTCCTCCTTCCTCCTCCTCCTTCTCCTCCCTCCCTCCCCCTCCCCCCTCCCCCTCCCCGCTCCTCCTCCCTCCTCCTCCCTCCTCCTCCGCCTCCTCCTCCTCCTCCTCCGCCTCCTCCTCCTCCTCCTCCTCCTCCTCCGCCTCCTCCTCTTCTTCCTCCTCCTCTCCTCCACCTCCTCCTCCTCCTCCTCCTCCTCCTCGTGGGTCTTGTTCTTCGCATCGCGGGTCCTCGGGGCTCGGGACCGCGCCCAAGGAGGTCTGTGGCGTGCGGACCGCGGCTCCGCTCCCCGGAGCTCTGGCGGCGTGCACTGCTCCACGGCGTGAAGGCTCGGAGATCTGGGCCTGCCTCCCTCGGGCACGGTTCAGTCGGGAGCGGCCAAGAGAGGCGTGTTCTCCTCCTCCTCCTCCTCCTCCTCTCCTCCTCCTCCTCCTCATCCTCCTCCTCCTCCTCCTCCTCCTCCGCCTCTCCTACCCTCTACCTCCTACATCCTACCATCCTACCTCCTCCTCCTCCTCCTCGCTCATCCTCCTCCTCCTCCTCCTCCTCCTCCTCCTCTCCTCCTCCTCCCCTCCTCCTCCTCCTAACTCCCTCCTCCTCCTCCTCCTCCTCCTCCTCTCCGCCTCCCTCCTCCTTCCCTACTCCTCCTCCTCCTCCGCCTCCTCCTCCTCCTCCTCCTCCTCCTCCTGCTCCTGCTCCTGCTCCTGCTCCTCCTCCACCTCCTCCTTCTCCACCTCCTCCTCCTCCTCCTCCTCCTCGGGTCGTCTACGGCCCCGTGGGAAATCGGGAGCGGCCAAGAGGGGGGTGTCCAAGAGGGGGGGTGCAAATCATGACCGGCGGCATGTGCGCGGCCCAGCGGGGGGGCCAGGGACGTAAAGAAACAAGGAGAGGCGCCATGAAATCGGGGGAAATATCATGGCCCACGCCATGATATCCACACACACACACACACACACACACACCCCTAGTCATCACCCCCCTCTTTTCCGCCCCCGATTAAGACGAAGCCAGGACGAGGATCAAATCGGGTGAAGGTAAATCGATCATCTCTGAGATCCCGCGGCTCTGGAGGATGTCTCGGGTGCCGCGAACTTCTCGGAGCGTTCTGGAACGCTCGCTCTCAGAGCGTTGCGGAACGTCGATATCTTTAGAGCACGTTTCTTCATTCTCGCCGATAACGGGCGTCTTGGGGGGGGGCGGGGGGGGTATGACGTAACGCCCCCCCCCCGCCGTGTGGCCCTGGCACCACAGTTGCGCCCGCGCGCACGACGACGATGAGCGACGAGCGACGAGCGACGAGCGACGAGCGACGTCGACTACAAGTCGACGCGGCGTCTGGGGTGCCAGCAGCTCCCCAGGCCGCTCGGCACACCGGGACGCACACGCACACGAGCCTCCGCCTGTCGACGGCGAGCCTCCTCTTCCCGCGCGGCACGAGCTTTGCCCCCCGCCGGGGGCGACACGTCGGCGCGCGCCGCCCCCCGCGACGAAGCCTCCTCCTCCTCCTCCTCCGCCTCCTCCTCCCCCCTCCTCCTCCGCCTCCTTCCTCCTCCTCCGCCTCCCCTCCTCCTCCGCCTCCTCTCTCCTCCTCCCCCTCCTCCTCCTCCTCCGCCTCCTCCTCCTTCCTCCTCCTCCTCCTCCTCCTCCTCCTCCTCCTCCCCCACCTCCTCCTCCTCCTCCTCCTCCTCCTCCCCCTCCTCCTCCTCCGCCTCCTCCGCGGCGGCTTCGCCGCCGGCGCCCCGTATCCTCTGGTTGGAGAAGAGCAGCGCGGCCGCCTCCGGGCTCGGCGCCTCCGGGGGGCTCTTGCCCGCCCTGCTCCCCTCCCAATAGGGGGCCACATGCGACCAACCCTCCTCCTCCTCCTCCTCCCCTCCTCCTCCTCCTCCTCCGCCTCCTCCTCCTCCGCCTCCTCCGCGGCGGCTTCGCCGCCGGCGACCCGTATCCTCTGGTTGGAGAAGAGCAGCGCGGCCGCCTCAGGGGGAGGGTGGGCCTCACTTCGCTCGGGAGCCCCCGAGCGCAGTGAGCCCCGCCCTCCCCCTCAGAGATCGTGGGGGGGGGTAGGGACAGGGCTCGCATGTGGCCCCCTACTCCCCTCCCCGCCTCCCCGTCTCGGCCACCTTCCCCCCCGCTCCTCCCCGCCATCGCCTCCTCTTGTGCCGTGCGCTCCGCCGCGCCCTGCCCCATGCTGCCGCGCCCCCCCCCCCCCCCAAGGGCTGCTCTGCTCAGGCTGCTCTCTGCAGACCACCCCCTCCCCCCAGCACCGGTGCCTTCTCCTCTCCCTGGTCCTCTGCCCCCTCCCACCCAGAAATGCTGCATAAAAATCGCCGCCGCGCTGTTATGCAGCGGCTGTGACGCGTCCGGCACCCTCATTGATTGAACGCATTGGCCGTGAACGCAAGGGGGGGGATCAACTCAGGCGGGGGGGCACATCGAGCTGGAATCGGCGATGCGTCGCCGATAGCTCGGCGGCAGACGCCTCATCGCAAGACCGTGCGCTCCGGGGCGGAGCCTATCCCCTAAATGGCTTCCGCGTCCCAACTCGGGCCTCCAGCGGCCGCGCGGGCATGTCCGCACAACCCCCACGACGCTCGCGCCAGGGCGCAGCCACTGGAAGGCACCTGGGGCTGGAAAGCCGCCGAGCCTGTCCTCGCACGATTTTCGGGAGCGCGCAAACATGGATTAGCGATCCATGGATTTGGCGCGCGGTCGCCAAATCCATGGATCGGGGGAGGCGCCCTCCCCAAAATGCGGCCGGTGGCGCCCCGCTCGGCGGCGGCAACCCGCGATTTCCTGTGGAAACGGGCCCCGTCACTCATCCACGCCCCCTTGATCCATGTTTGCCGTCGCCTGCCAGTCTTCACCCGATGTTGTCCTCGCCCTGGTTTCGTCTTGCTCGAACCTCGAGCCCCTGAGTCTATATTCGGCGGTGGACAAACCACCCTTTAGTAGACCTCCCCTTAGTGAAAACTGCCTGGGACCGAAACCGACGGACCTGGACCCGCAAAAATGACGGCCGCGACGCCCTCTCGCGAACCGAAAACGGCCAATTCCTTAATCGACGTGTCAGGGTAGG
>CAUYUJ010019838.1:730727-772564 GCA_963575745.1 Prorocentrum cordatum | reverse complement strand
TGCTGTGGGGATGAGGGGGGGGGTCCGCTGGCGTCGCGCGGCGGGCCGCCTCGCGACGCGCGGGCGGCCCGCCGGGCGGCCTACGCGCGACCGTCCCCGCAGCGCGCCCTGCGACCCGCCAGCGGCCCGCCCGTGTGCGCACTTCGTCCTGTCTGGCGCTTGTGGTTAGCCAGGCGTACCCGCTGGTTGGCAAAGTGTACCAGCAGGTGGCCCAGGTAGCCTTGTGCGCTTTCCGCCGTGCGCGCGTAATGAGAAGTTGGTCAATGTTTACAACAAGTTTTGAGGGGGGGGGCTCGGCTGCATGCGTGCAGCCGAGCCTACCCCAGCATGCACCGCTTGCGCGAGGCCCGGCGCGGTGCCCCTGAGTACTCCAGAGTGCTCTGTGCTTGGCTGCGCGTGGTGCGGCTGCCCTGAAGGGGGCTGCTCTACGGGGCGTGTTTCATGGCTCGCGTGGCAGGTACCGCAGAGGCCTTGCAGTTGTGCGAAGGGTTCCGTTGTTTCTAGGCACAACCTTGGCCCTGGTCTCTTCGCAAGCGCCGCTTGCATGGGGCCCAGCGGAGTGCCCCAGAGTACTCCAGAGTACTCAGCGCGTGGGCCGCGCGTGCCACGACATCCCCCAAGGAGGCTGCCTTACGGGGAGTGTTTGTGGTGTTCGGCTCACGTACCGCAGCTCTGCGGGAGGCTGCTGTGCTGCGTTTGCATTGGGTTTTGCGGGAGGCTTGGTGGTTTCTAGGCACAACCTTGGCCTTGCCCTTTGTGCTGGCGCCGCCTGTGGAAGGGGCACACGGAATACCTCAGAGTATTCCAAAGACTCCGCGCCCGGCTGGGCGTGGCGCGGTTATCCCGAATCGGGCGCTGCCCTGCGAGGGCGAGGGGGAGGGGGAGGAGGAGGATGAGGAGGCTAAAGAGAAGGAGGACGACGACGACGACGAAGCGGAGGAGGAGGAGGCGCCAATGTGTTTTTGTTTGGTCTTTTTGTTGTTTCCGTGATTTTTCATATTGCCATCGTTGGTCAAGTAGCGTTCGGTGCGCAGCGGTGCGCGCAACGATTGTGGTGCCAGGCAAGGCTTTCAGGCAGCGGGTGCGCGGAGAGCGCTTCAGAAGCTCTGCGACGAGAAGGCCGTCTTCCCGTCCCAGACTAGGCGCCCGCTGCATGGCAGCGCTAGGATGTGGAAAGCCCTTAGGGCAGACAACACTAAGGCGAACGCAGCGAAGACACCCAGGGCTTCGCCATATGCGTCCATTTTTGTTGCTGGCTGCCTGGCTGGTTGGTCGGTTGGCGGGTTGGCTGGCTTGCCAAGAAATCTGTCGGGGGAGGGGCGATGGCGTCGCCATGCCCGAAACCTGGCCGCCCCGCTCGCGGGCTGGGCGGTTGTTCGGCCTCTGACCAGTGATGCCCTGCTGTCGACCCGCGCACGCAGCGGGTCGCTGAGCGCGGCAATGCGGCTGCGTGGGCAACGCCGACTGCGCGCAGCTCCTTCCATAACCCGTCCATGATTGAGCATTCACCACGGTGCGGTTGGCAAATTTATCTCGCGGCCCCAGCGTCGAACTGCACTCCTTGGTTTCCGTGTCTCGGATGCTCGCCCGCAGGCGACGTAAAAAGTGTCCGGGGAGCTTCCGCGCCCTACTGGGGAGGCCGCAGGAGGAGGAGGAAACGGAGGACGAGGTGGAGGAGGAGGAGGAGGAAAAGGAGGAGGAGGAGAAGGAGGAGGAGGAAGAGGAGGATGAGGAGGAGGAGAGACAGAGGAGGAGGAGGCAGTAGGAGGAGGATGAGGATGATGAGGAGGAAGGAGAGGGCGGAGGAAGAGGAGGAGGAGGAGCGGGGAGGAGGCGAGGAGAAGGAGAAGGAGGAGAGGAGGATGAGAGGAGGAGACGAGGAGGAGGAGGGAGAGAGACGAACCCCCAGCGCTTGGACGCGCTCGAGGGCGCGCCTCGGGGTGGAGGCGGGGGAGACGAGTGGAGGAGGGGATGAGGAGGAGGAGGAGGAAGAGGAGGAGGAGGAGGAGGAGGAGGAGGAAGAGGAGGAGGAGGAGGAGGAGGAGGAGGAGGGAGAGACGAATCCCTAGCGTTCTGAGGCGCCGCAGGCGTTCGAAAGCGAGCCCCCGCGCGCATCCGGGGGGCTTTCGTACCGGGCGCACCGGCGGTGCGTGGAGCCCCCCCCCGCGGACTTTCGTGCATTCCGGGGGGGTTCGTACCCGGCGCACCGGCGGTGCGGCCAGCACGAAAACCCCAGGACTAGCGATCCTGGGGGGGGGGGTTCGCTCCGTACCGGGCACCGCCGACATATATGTACATATGTGTGTGGTTGTGTGGAGTTGTACCTTTATATATATATATATATATATATATATATAGATATATAGGTTCATGTACATGTATGTGTATATACAATATGTTCGGCGGTTCAAATGTGAACCGTCGGTGTCAACACGGAGACGAAGACTCTTTTTTTTCCAGGGTCCGTGCGGATCCCGAAACACGCCTGAAAACACCCGCAAAACCAGGGCATGGATCAAAAGCGAAGGGCACGGAGGGAAGGGAACGGGGGGCGAAAGACACGGGGAGTGCGAGGACAAGGGGGTGCATCGATTCCTCCTCTTCCTCCTTTTAATCCTCCTCCCCTCCTCCTCGTCCTCCACGTCGTCGTCGTCGTCGTCCTTTTCAACCTCTTCCTCCTCCGCCTCCTCTTCCTCGTCCTCCTCCTCGTCCTCCTCCTCTTCCTCTCTTTTCTGTTGTTTCTTTCTCTCTCCCTCATTTTTTAATTTCTCTCTCTCTCTCGCAACGCTCTGTTACTCCCTTTCCGCGCTCGCGCGCCCGCGACCTCGCGGCGGCAAGTGCGGACCCCCCCACCCCCCGTCGCCACCTGAGGACCCAATCCTTGTGGGTGCGGGAGGCTGAAACTTGGTGGAAGTGTGGGGGAGGGGGAGGGGGAATGGACGAGCAGCGGGGGCAGCCAAACGATGCCAACGCGCATGCCGGAGACGCAGTACCTTGCGACCAGCGTAGTACAAGGAGTATCTTGTCAGTCGTGCTGTAGGCGCAAGATGTAGCATTTGTGCAATACTAGTACGGTGATACTGTGCGTGTCGTCAGTAGCGGCGCAAAGATTTGACTGCAATGTGAAGAATAAACGGTAGCGAATGCGAGGTATAAATCAAGGTCCCCCTGGGTAGATTCTCCACGCGCGCAAATATATTTGTCCGTGTCGAATTTGCCGGCGCCACGCTTGTACGGCCAAGTTGGAGGGGGGGCCATCGGAATTGCCGTCCTGGTCGAGCAGGTCGACAAAGTATTTCGAACCCGGCATCAACGTGGGCTGGTAATGTAGATTGTGTTCATTAGATAGCTCGTCATTTTCGGAGTCTACGTCGTATACTTTCAGAGCGTGCGCAACTCTGGTGACAAACCGACCTCTTGTGCGTAGAGATTGGCAGCGATGGCCTTCTTGAAGACGCGGGTAATATGCGCACCTGCTTATATCCAAGGTGACGTAGTCGTCCCTGTCTAGGCCCCAGGAGATGTAGTAAAAGAAAAGAGAACCTCGGCATCCCATGTGCGCGACTCTGCGATCGCGCAATTCTTGGATTCGCGTCGGTGCCCGTGTCGCGGTGGCTGTGGTAGTTTCTGCACAGTGCGTGGTCTTTCTGCTCGGTTGTCGACGGTAACTTCGCTTGCGCCTTCGGCGCAGTTGGCTTCGTAGATGTCGACGCGCTCGACCAACAGGTCCACGCAGCGGGTGGCGCAGCGCGGCCTGAGGCGGCCTGAGGTCCGCGATCGCTGCGCGCAGCTGTGGAGGCGACTCGCGTCCACTTGTTCTCGCCCGGCAGGTCTCGCGGCCACGCCCCTGTTTTTGCCGGCCGCAGCTGTTTTCCACGGGCCTCGTCGCCAGCAGTTCATGGCGCGCGCGTTGTCTGGTCGCGTTTGCGCAGACAACAATGGCAGCCAGTCGCTCGAGCCACGAGCTTCAGTTGCGCATGAGTCCATGGGGGGGATGGGGGCGCAAGCGCGCGTTGCAGGCATATCGAGCGCAGCCCAGCGAGATGCCAGTGGGCCAGTGTCCTCGCGCTGCCCCGTGGCATCCGGGACGCTCGTGCTCCGAGCCGGGCCAGACGGCCGCGCGCGCCATTGGAAACGCGCCAGAGGGTGGGATGGGGGAGAGCACGAGCGGCGCGATCGGGCAGTGGCACTCACCCAGACATCCAAAGTGTTGATTTTTTTTCAAGACGTCGTGGGGCGCATTGAAAAAAATCAACACATTCGTTCAAAATCAATACGTTTGAAAAAATCAAGACGCGCGGTCTTGAGAACAACAAGCGGTGTGAGCAACAACAAGAGGCTTGCGAAATCAACAAGCGCCCGTGGGCTCGGAAAACGGGTCGGCCTGAGGCCTGGGGCGGCGTGGACACTGATTAGCGCCAGGCTCCGATACCACGGAAATTGAGCCATTGATCGAAATTGCGGCCTTCGGCGTTTATATGTTGTACGTACACATTATACGTTATACGTACATGATACGTGGTACGTACACATTATACATTAATACGTCTTTTACACGTTGATACGTGTATACACACGTGCACACACCCGTATAAACGCATTCTACACTTTATATGTGTACATGTAGAACACGCATGCCTGTATATACCCAACACGAATCAATCCACGTATCCATGCGTAGCCCATGGAACGGTCGGGCGGACGCAAGCAGAGGGGAAGGCAACAGAGAACGTGAACAACGGGTGAAGGATAGAGCACGCGCGCCGACCTCTTCCACTCCGAACTCTGCGCCGCGCATCCTCTTCGATCTGTGCCTTGAGACGTGAAACTTCTGGTGACGTGAAACTTCTGGTGGGACATAGGTGAAACTAGTGATGCATATGTGAAACCGAAGCGTACTCGGACCCTGGCAGGGATCACATCATCTTCTTTCGCTCCCGTTTTCCTCGGCTGTCCCCAGGCCTCAGGATCAAGGGAGGACGGAACAAGGAGGAGGGAGGGAGGAGGAGGAGGAGGTCGAAGAGGAGGAGGAGGAGGAGGAGGAGGAGGAGAAGGAGGAGGAGGTGGGAGGAGGAGGGAGGACCGAACAACCAGATGAACGCAAATTTTCGGAAGTTCGCGCGGATTTTTTGGGGCCCCGCGCTGGGCCCACCCCCCTGGCGCGCGGATCGCGCCAAGGGCGGCGCCAAAGGCGGACGCCAGCGCCGACCCCAAAAATCCGCGCGGACCTCCGAATACTTGTGGCTTAGCTCTTCGAGCTTGGTGACTCCTCCTCCTCCTCCTCCTCCTCCTCCTCCTCCTCCCCCTCCTCCTCCTCCTCCTCATCCCCCTCCTTCCTCACCCGCCCCCGTCGCGGGACATTGCGGCTGCGGCCGCCTTGACAGCGCGGTCTGCCGTTCCCGGCCTGTGCCCAAGGGCCCGCCGACGCCGAAAATTGCGAAACGAATTATCATATATATATATATATATATATATATATACACATACATATATACATATATACATATATATATATGTAGGTCATCGGTTATAATTTTATCCACAGCATATGTATAGCATCCTTCCTCCGTGTTATCGTCCCTTTTCTCCCCTGCTCCTCCCTCCTCCGTCGTCCTGGTTTTTTCCCTCTCTCCCTGCCATGGCTCAAGCTGCCGCTACATGCAAGCGGGGCGGGGAGGAGACGAGCTCGAAGGAGGACGGAGGGCCACTGTCGGAAGAGAGGGGGAGTGTGTTTTTTATATAAAACAAAAAAACACGGGATGATTTAACCATCCCTAGCATTTCTCAGGAAGCACTCGTTGCAGGAACCTGTAGTAGAAGGTGGAGCCTCCGTGGAGGGCTTTGGCCACCGACGCCATCAGGCGGTTCTCACCCTCGTCGGGGTAGCACCAATAGTACCGCGGGTTGCCATGTTGGGCAACCCGTTGCACCAAGTGCACCGCAACATGGTGCTTAAAAACTTGTTTGCCGCCCGATCGCTTCCAAAAAATTTTAAACTACAGAAAAACGCAGCATTGACTGCTGAAGGCGCTGCACAGCCTCGGCCGACATTTGCCTCCTCTCTCGGTGCATGATGTCGTGGCAATCGTTCAAAGCGTCACATGCTTCAGTCAGAAGGAAGGCCTTGTCTGCTAGCAGGGCTGCGTTTTCACGGCACACCATCGGCAGTAGAGGTAGAAGGTGGCGGCTCTCGGCCGCCTTGGCCTTCAAGCGGCCCTTCATGAACATCTTGAGCGTCAGCTTGTCGATTCTGTTCTGGGCCTTCTCTGGGTGCAGGTGCTTCGTGGACCTGTAGAGAGATTTCATTCTCCTGCGGGGGACAATATTCGGAGTTACTACGGGTTCTGAGACACGCATGGCGTATACAGAAAGCAAGCAAACATCAAAACACGCGTGGTTTTCTGGCGCCTTGGCGTCTACACATGGACGGAATGTATGGTTTAAGCCTTGGGTCAGTCCTGCGCAGGTGAAAGAGGTTCTCGAGACGCCGATCATGAGCATACTTCTTCGTGGGCTTGACAAAGTTCTTGCTCACGAGCAGCTTGAAAATACCCCCTATGACAAACTGGCTGACTCCTAAGTCCAACACGCGCATCGCGTCCAGATGGGCGCAGCGGAGGGATAACCCCTTGATGGGCAGGAGGGGGCACACCAAGTTCCGCCCCATCGACACTGTAGTATCGAAGAAAGTGAACGGCGTAAGGAACTCATCGATGCTGAGCAAGTCGTGTAAGTCAACAACTAGGCCGTGTTCGATCAGTCGGCTGCCCTTCTTGAGGGCAAGGGGCGCGAAGTCTTCAAACAACGCATGCCCTCCAACCTTGTCGTCGACATGCATCGATTTCATCAGCTGCTTGGGTGCCCTTTTGCTCTGTATGTCCCTTACAACAAGTGTCCGTCTCAGCATGATATCGTAAGCCTCCTCGTCCCTGTTCACCCGCGTGCACCCTGCTAGTGTACTTGGGTACTTGTGAAGATCGTCGCGGGCGCACGAGCATGCGAAGCATGGGTTCACGTGGTTCGAAGACGTCTTAAAGCCGAGGGCCGTCGTGATCTCCAAGAGATCGGCCCTCATCTCCGTGAGGGCGCCCACGTATCCTCCTGCCAAAAGAAAGCCCCTCTGGTTGAAACGCAGCTCATCCTCGAGGGGCAGGCCAAGGTGGTTCGAGGAAGGGTATACCCCTTCAGCCAACGTATTGTAGGACCAGACGATAACCCTTTGGACTGCACCGATGGTGCAAAATCCTCGACAACCGCAGCAGCACATGTCACTTTTTCTGCAACTGCAGATCAGGAAACGCTTACCTGTGAGGCCGTTGCTAAAATAAAAAGGCTATGAACGAATCCTTTTTTGTGCGTGGCACTCCGTCTGAGAAGAACCCCACGGGGCATGCCCGCCCAGGGTTTGCCACCACCACCTCGTGAGTCGAGAAGACAGGGGACATGTCAGCTTCAGGGAAGAATTGAGGATCCCATTGTCGTGGACCTGCCTGGAAAGATTCCGCAAACTGCTCATGTGGAAAATTAAAAGGGAACCTCACTTTAGTTCTGCAATTCTGCTCCTGGTTCCACATCGGTACCATAGCATAATAAAATGACGTCTCCGATCTAACCTGTATTGCTGCCCGCAGATGTTCCGCATGATGCGCGCTGGTCGGCGCCAGGGCTAAGTCATCGACTCCACGGCAGCCTCCACGCTGAGCGTGCCAGGCCGTGGCGCAAACTCCAGTAGCCGTCATGAGTCCAGCCTTGTATTGTTCTAGTAGGTGCCTCCTGAGGCCAAGGCCGTTGTCCACGTTTGTGTCCCGAAGTCCGAGACACGGATCGGTTTCTAATTATTCAGCTGCTGCTCGGCCCGACGACATGCCGACGGATGGGGATGGGCAAATTGCACCTGCACCTCGAGCTGAAGAATGGCTGTGCGGAAAAACAACTAGAACATATTATTGAAATAAGGAATTCGCAGGGCCTCGCGCTCCGTGCAGACAGGGTGGCCACTTGTGGATTCGAGTTCCTGCTCCTGGGAGCGGGGGATCCTCCTGCTCATCGATGCCGACACTACGTCGGCTCAGGGGATGCTCAGTCGATGTCCCGTCGGAGGCGTTCCTCCGAGGCCACCCTGGCCTCCTACCTTGCAGCCCTCGGGAGACCAATCGAACAACACAACATATGCGCGACCTGGGTTACAGACCTGCAGCGATGAGGCGGCCGATCCAAGACCACATCAACCGTAGCTTCAGCTCACATGCGAGAGCGGCGGACACACTTGCAACTCCTGCGTGCAATGTGTTCAAGCAACAACCGTGCACTCAGGCATCATGCCCATCCGAACTGCCTCTTCCACCCCTCATCAAATTATCCGTCCCTTCCCCATGTCCTCATCGTCACCAGTTCCTCGTCTCCCCCCCCATGATCCTTGTGGTCCTCCTCCACCTCATGATCATCATCACCATCATCATCATCATCATAATCATCATCATCATCACCATCATCATCATCACCATCATCATCATTATCATCATCGTGCTCATGAGCATTCTGCCCATCGCCATCGCCGATCCTGTCCATGCTTGCAATGCTCGGTCCGTGAATGCCCAGCCGATGCGCATCATCATTTCTCAGGCGTACGCAGCGCCCCTCGCTGCAGTGTCTCTCATCTCGGACGTGCGCCACGCTCGCGCGACTCAAGCGCCCTAGATCCACAGGACTGCTACGCATAGCAGTCGTGAGACCAGACCATGAGCAGGGTCCAACTCATCATCTTGCCCCTCCCTCGAGGATCCTCCGCCTATGTTACGGGTCCGTCGTTGTCCCTCCTCATCCTCATCCGTCTCCGATTCCTCCTTGCCTCCTCCACCTGCCTCATCCTCCTGTTGCTGCTGTCGCCCTGCTCCAGCAAACACGGGGCCGAAGCAAGCCCCTACTTGCCGCCCCCCTTCTTCTTGTTGGCGAGGTCGGCCTGCGCTTTGGCGAACGACTCCATCGCGGGGCTGAGCACGCTGCACAAGTTCCTGGCCTCTTGAACGGGGGATTCCGAAGTCACCTGTCCTCGATCCTCGGGCCACCCTCGTCCTCACTCTCCTCGAGCTCCTCCTCCTCCTCCTCATTATCCTCCTCCTCTTCCTCCTCCTCACCCTGCACTCGCATGGCAGCTGCAGAATTCAGCCCGCAGCTCGATCAATCCATGAACCCATCCACCCATGACCGTCGATCTATGGATCCATGGATCCATCCATCCATGGATCCATGGATTCATCTATGGATCCATGCTGCTACACTCTGCAACTCCTGCAGGCGTGGGAAAGTTCCAACGTTTTCACGGGAGATCAGTTTTGTTTATCACCATTCGTTGTTTTGAAAGTCCGAAGGCCCAGAGAGGGCCCCCAATACACCGAAGCGGAAACAACATGTTTCGACACTTCCCCCCTCGAGCAGCACCGCGCAACAGCTGCCTAGCCTCGTTGACCGCGAGCTGGGCGCCCTTCGTGTCGGACGTGGACCTTGGGGCGGGGCGATGCGAGAAGGGTCCTGCTCACCCATGCTCCTCCGCCTCCTTTTCCTGTTCATCCATGCTCCTCCGCTTCCTTGCCCCTCTCCCCCCTCTCCATCTCCCCTCCGCTGTCCTTCTGCATCCCCCTCTCCCTTATACCCTCTAGTATACGTGCGCAAATGCACCCGATGCCATTTGGACACGTGCAGGAACTGACCGTCGGTCACACATGTCCGACACAACCGTTGTGTTAAACCTGGCACTCGAAGCAAACATACACTCGGGGGGGCCAGCATCCCGACGTTCATCGGACAGGCCCTGTGCTAAGATGCAGACTTCGTCCCCTGCGCGATCTTGGTGAGCGACTCGATCTGCTTGAGGAGCGCCTCGGAGGTCTTCTTGAGCTGCGTCTGGAAGGGGGCCACGCACGGGTTGTTGTTCTCCTCCCTTGCCCAGTGTGCAGTGTTCATGTAAACGCATGTGTATGTATGGGTGCAAAATAATACGCGTGCATGCACGTACGCGTACACGCATACGTGTACGTGTAAGCCGAGGTGTATGCACACGCACGGAGACGTGCACACACAAACAACTACATGGATCTGGTCATATAGATGTGCATCCATACAATCATGCATACATTCCCAGACCTCCGACGCCTTGAACAACATCAACACTGATGATCTTTGCTAGTTTGGGCTCGGGGCCCTCAAACACAAGGACAGGCTCAGAAATCGCCCCTGGGAAAATGGTCGGGGCATCGGACGTCTGGGTTAATAGCGGGCTGAACCCCAGCCCCCTCCATCATGCCAGTGAAGATTGCGTTCAAGTTCGTGGCCTCGCCCAAGAGTGTAGATGCCAAGGATGGGCCAGACGACCCCTGTGCCGTCAGCTCGACGATCTCGTCCGAGTCCTCAGTCTATGCTGGGGGACGCGGGGTTGCCTTCATACTGTTTCCTGCTGTCCTCCAGCTCACTCCTCCCATCATCCTCATGATTCCTTTTGTTCCCTCATTCTCCTCCTCCTCCTCCTGCCCCCTCATCGTGGTCACTCCGCCTTCCAAGTCGAGTGCACGGTCGTCTGAGAGAACAGCAGGCGGGGGGGTGGGCGTCCGAGTAGCTGTATTCAGACTCGTAGGAGCTCTCGGATCCAGAACGGGGCTCCGCCTGGCAGCACTACCAAGACTTCCAATGTCTTCATTGTTTCATCTGTCCTCAAGATTTTCATTTAGATCGAGTCGGCTGGCCTCGAGAGGCCCGAACTCTGGGAACAAGCGTTCCGTTGTTTTTGATGACGCTGGAGGTCGAGGTATTTCAGCACCCTCCCCTCCAGTTGCCCATGCCATCCCTCCCTACCTTGTCTTCCTAGACCCCGCCCTCCCTGAATTCATCCTCCCCGCCATCCCCTCCTGTTGACTCTCCTGTTGCTCCTCCTTCCGTCTCCCCCTCCGCTCCCCCCCGCCTTCGCAATTGGACCTCCTGATCCACAAGCCTGGTTCAAGTCGAACTCGGCCGTCTCCTTATGCTTCCCGATCGTCTGGTCGTGGCCCTGCGGGGCGGATGCAGTAGCAACGCAACGACAGTGCGTTTGCAGTATGTATAAGACGTGCATCTAGACCACACCTTCACGCAGACGTGCAGGCATGCATATACAACCATACACACGTAGACACACGTATACATGGACATGTGTACATCTTGTTCACATGTGTGCGCATGTATACATGCAATCCTACATACACATGCGCATACACCCAGACACACCCATTCCCATACACACATGCACATACATGCATGTATGACTGCATGCATGTGTATGTATGTGTATGTGTATGTATGTATATTTATATATGTGGACACGTGTGTATACATGTGCGTATACATGTGCATGTGCGTATGTGTATGTACGAACGTATAGATGTACATATATGTGCCTATGTGTACACATGCATAAATACATCAATCCGCCCTCAAGAGCCCTGGGCCCTCACGCGGCCCTGGGGCGTCGTCGTCATCGTCGGTGGAGTCCTGAGTCTCCAAATCGCTGTAGTCAAGCTTCTTGTAGATGGTCGAGCCGTGCTGGGGGTGCACCTCCCCCCCCCCTGAGTCCGATCGGCCTGTCGACCGCATCTCTCGTTCTAGGTGTCCCCCCCCGCCGATCGCCTCACATTCTATCTCAATATGCATCAATCAGGTGCATGAGGCGTCTCACAAAACACTCGAGTGGATCCCTCCCTGCACCGATTTGAACCCTTTGTGATGGTTGCAGAAGGCCGCGATGTTTTTCTTCCGTTCCATTGCACGAATGCCGTAGTCCGTGTGCGCATTTTCTGGGGCCCACCCCAGATCTTTGAGCAAGTCGTCATCTGTGAGCCTGGGGTGGGGATCGCGAGCTAGGGGAGAGGGGGCGGAGACTACAAGGGCATTGGCTGTATATACACGGTGTTTGTTCTCCCCCGAATGGAACCACTTCCCCTCGGTAGCTTCATGCTGATGCTGCGTTTTGACATCGGTCTTCATCCCTTTCACTTTAGAAAAGTCGCCTCCAGGGAAAACTACTTCATCCTCAACGTGCTTCCTCAGTCTCCTCGCTCCCGCCCTGAACCTCGTGCGTCCGTCCTTCCCCCCTCCGTCCCTCATTCCGTCTTCCTCAGTAGCTCCCCTCCTTCCTCCGTCTCCTCCATCCCTAGCCCCCCTCCTCCTCTAGACCATCTCACCCCTCTTACACAGGCAACGCCCTCTCCCAGCTGATGGTTTGGCCTTCCTTGTCGAATACCTTGGACCAATCTCTTTTCTGGTTCCTCCTTTGGCCATTATATGTTTTATAGATCTCCGCAGTCTCAGGGTCGTCAGACTTCAAGTGGTACCTCCCTGGCCCGACGTAGCTGGCCCCTCTCCTCCCATCTCCCTCGTCCCTCCTCCGTTCCTGCCCCTCGAGGGGTGCCGCATCTTTGCCATCGTATTGTCGTGGAGCCGCTGTTCCTCGGCCCTCTCGGCGCTGACGCCTGCCTTCGAGGATCTCTTTGTTTTTGCCTTGCCTTTCGCTTTCGGGGCCAACGCTCGCCTCCCCTGGGCCCCTGTCTGACAGGGCCACGAAGAGTGAGACGGGTAGAAGAATCCGGAGTGCATCCACTGTCTCTGCCAACGAACGTGCCATCACATGGCAATTATAATATGCATAACGCACATGCAACCTGCAGGCTGCATCTCCCTGTGGGTTGTACTCTCATCCTGGCTTCCTCCTCCTCATCCTGACCTTGTTCCTCCCCTTCCCCCCCCCCGCATCCTCCTCTACCCATCCTCCCCCCTCCTCGTCAAACTCCCCATCTTCTTTTTTTTGCATGGCAAGTATATATATATATAGACATACACACACCCGCGGCCCTATTCGCCTGCTCGCGCAAGCGCGCACGGCACCACGTGCCCGAAACTGGCAGAAGATCCTTCGCATCGATCCCTGTACCCCCCTCCTCGTTTTGTTTGTCCCTTGGTGGTCGTGTTGTGGTGGTGGGGTGGCGGGGTACGTGGTGGTGGTGGTTTTAATGGTGGTGGTGGTGGTGGGGGGGGGGTTCTGGGGAGGGGTCGTGTGTGTGTGTGTGACACATGCATGTGTGTGCGCGTGCATGCACGTGTGTGTGTGTACAGTGTGTGCACATATATATATGTGTGTGGTGTGTTTGTGTGTGGTGTGGGCATGTGTGTGGGTGGGTCGGTGGGTGGGTGGGTGGATGGGGGGTGTGCATGGGGTGTGTGGTTGCGGCTTGTGGTGGGTGGTGGTGGTGGTGGTGGTGGTGGTGGTGGTGGTGGTGGTGCGGGTGTGTGTGTGTGTGTGCATGTGTGCTGTGTGTGTGTGTGGGGGCGGGTTCGAACGTGGGTGGTGGGGGCGCGTGCATTGCGTCGGCACGTGGTCGGGTGTTAAACGCTGGTGCCCGTCGTGGCGCATTCGCCGTGGAGGTGAGCGCGAGCGCGCATGGGGGATCGGGGGGCAGGGGGGGGGGGGGGGGCGATGGGGGTGGCGGATCGGAGAGGGGGGGGCAACCGTGATCGAGGGTTTGCGAGGTTGCGGGTGGAAGTTGCATTGGGCCTCCGTGCGGCGCGCGCGCGGAAGTGCCCGCGGGTGGGAGGGTGGTGGTGGGGGGGGTGTGGGGGGGGGGGGTGGGGGGGGGGGGGGGGGGGGGGGGGGGGGGCGGGGGGTGGGGGGCTTACCATGAAAAGCTGAGGAATCACTGTGGGGGGTGACTTATAGGCGGGCCACTTGGGGCGCGCGCGAAACGGCGGGGGGATATGCGACGCGCTTAAGCCAGCGGGTGCAGGGCGCGCGCGAGATATTACGAAACCACGAAAATACAACGAAAATACAACGAAACCACGAAACCACGAAAATACTACGAAACCGCGAAAATACTACGAAACCACGAAACGACGAAACCACGAAAATACCATGAACATACAACGAAACCACGAAACCACGAAACCACGAAAATACAACGAAACCAAGAAACCACGAAACCACGACAATACAACGAAAATGCCACGAAACCACGAAACGACGAAACCACGAAACCACGAAAATACCACGAAACCACGCAAATACCACGAAACCACGAAACCACGAAAATACCACGAAACCGCGAAACGACGAAACGAAATACAACGAAAATACAACGAAAATGCCACGAAACCACGAAACCACGAAACTACAACGAAACAACGAAACCACGAAACCACGAACACACAACGAAAATACCAAGAAACCACGAAACGACGAAACCACGAAACCACGAAAATACAACGAAACCACGAAACGACGAAACCACGAAACCACGAAAATACATTGAAAATACAACGAAACCGCGAAACCACGAAACCACGAAACCACGAAAATACCACGAAACCACGAAACGACGAAACGACGAAACCACGAAAATACCACGAAAATACCACGAAACCACGAAACCACGAAAATACAACGAAAATACCACGAAACCACGAAACCACGAAAACACAACGAAACCACGAAACCATGAAAACCAAACGAAAACGCAGCGAAACCACGCAACGACTAGAACGCAACCGCACCACCCAATTCGCAGTGGAAACGAAAGGTTACCGATCCCGCGTTGATCAGAGACACGATATAAAACCATGACACCTTAAAATTATGAAACCGCACCTGCGCCGCGCACCTCAGCCTAGCCAGAGCCCAACCACCCCTGCGCCGCCTGCGCCATCGCCGACTCGCGCAACTGCACAAATCAAGTCGACCAGGAAAAAAACGACGATCCCGCAATACGTCAGAGCGCGCGCGGGACCTCCTGGCACCCGACACCCTGAACCGAGCTATAAGCCACGCACATCAGCTGTCCATGCTGTGCGTGCACGCACAGCAAGGACAGCTGATGAGTTAATGGGAGCCAGCCGCCCCTGAGCCGAAACCGACGCCAAAGCCAGCCAGCCGTGCCAGTGGGATGGGCGGCCGCCCACCCCACTAGTGCAACTGCACAAATCAAGTCGTCCTGGGGGGAAAAAAACGACCCCGCAATAAATCAGAGAGCGCGCGCGGGCTCGCTTGGCACTCGGTGCACATGTGCACCTGGGCACGGGCGCTGTCGCCCATCACCCTTGGTCCCTGCCGTTGCTGCAGGGATCACGGCATAGCTAGCAATAGCCCCCCCTCACCCAGGCCCACAACCAGAAATCCCAACAACGCATATCTTGCCCCCCCCAGGACCCCGTGGAGATGTCATTCGGCCCCAACGCACCCCGATCTTTGAAAACGCACCCTGCAGCTAGTTATGGCGTGATCCCTCCACCACCACCCGCCATCGTCCTCATCGTTCTCATCGTCTTCATTGCCCTCATCGCCCTCATCGCCCCCATCGTCCCCATGGTTCCCGTCAGCATCCCGATCATCGTCTTCATCGTCCTCATCCTCTTGGTCCTCATCGCCCCTATCGTCCTCATCGTCCTCATCGTCCTCATCCTCATCGTCATCATCGCCATCATCGTCCTCAGCCTCATATCGCCCTCATCGCCCTCATCGTCCGCACCATCATCTTCCTCATCTTCCTCACCCTCATCGTCCGCATCGTTCTCATCGCCCTCATCGTCCTCGTCGTCCTCATCGTCCTCATCCTCATCGTCCTCGTCGCCCTTATCGTCCTCATCCGCATCCCCCTCACCGTCATCATCCTTATGACGTGCCTTGGCTCCTCCATGCCAACGCCAATTCACCTTATCCTCCTGCCACTGCCTTTCTGTGTTCCTACTCCTATTCCTCCTCATGTGCCCTCCGAAACAGAAACACAAAGTGCGGAGATCATGGCCAAGCTCGTCCTATCACCTTTCCCTCATCCACGCCCTCTTCTCACCGGCCTCATCCTGGACAAGTGTGCCCCGAACGCTGCGCCACTTGCCCTATTCGCCTGCTTCCCTTGGAGCTGTCTCGTCGTTGGAGGTGCTCGCGCATTGCTGCTCGAGCATTGCGACGCGGGACAGGAGGGGCACCGTGTGAGAGGTTGCGGGGCCAACACCATTGATATCGATAGAGCTAAGAGTCCTGGACGAAGGCACATGCATGTGCCCTGAAATCATATGAGATCGGTGCATGGCCCCGCAGCAACACACAGTGAAGCACAACGCGTATTCTCGAGCTGCCAGAGAGTGGCCCAGCACACACACGAATGCAAGGGGATGTATCGCCTGAGAGCGACAACGTGACCACCTGAGCACACGTGCATGATCAACATCCGCGAGAGCCTCGACCTTTTTTTTTTTTGAGCACACCCGCCTGACACGCATCCAGAGCCAGAGTGCACCCGTGAAGAAACACATGTCAGCTCTAATTAGCACCACCGTCACCGAAGGTGTGTCCTGAGGGACTGGGCATACGTGTACGTAGGTATACGTACACGTATGCCCAGTGTGAGGGTGTATATATATATATATGTATGCATATACACGTATGTGGATGTACGTATGTGTGTGCCTGTACGTACGTGTGCATGATATGTATGTGAATGAACGTATGTGTGTGCACATGCATATGCCCATGATTGTACATGGTTATGCGCACACATGCACATGAACTTCAGAGTTCCCATCGCCTGAGGGCGACGAGCCTAACCACATGAGTACACGTGATCAGATTCAGCGAGGGCCTCGGCATGTGGTTTCGAGCGCATCCGTCGATCTGGCACGGATCTAGAGCACACGCGTGACGAACAGATGTTGATCACGGGTATCGCCTCCGAGGATGGGTCCTGCGTGAGCGTGCCAAGTCTCACGCGTCGCGTGCATGCACATGACAAGTCAAGAAGCAGGAAAAAGAGTGCGAAAGCCCAGCCCACTCGGGCCGACCACTGCCCAACCTCAGCTCACGGAGGAGTCCTCACACGGGGGGCTTTTTTACGGCCGAGGCGAGGGGGGGGAAACACATCCGACGACGACGGCGTCGGCGTCGGCGTCGTCGGCGTCCTCGTGATCCCTCCTGGAGGTCGGGGGTCACCCAAATTGAGAGTGTGCTCAGCCTCGAACGCTCCATGTCCCTCGGGGGGGTTCCCGACCCGCGGGAGGGATGACGAGGGCGACCTCGACGACGACGACGACGACGGCGTTGGCAGGGTCCTCTGCACGCGTCGATGCCGACGCCCGTGTCGATGCCGCCGCCTTTAGGCCGCCCTTGTCGCTAGCACCTCCCTCCGTTTTTTTTTTTCGTGGAACTCGTGAGGAGCTCCAGGAGGGGGTGGAGGAAAGGATCCGACTGAAGCTCTCTAAAGTTCCACTTCAAAAAAATGAGGTGCCAGAAGCAGAACAGCACAGAAGCGTGAAGCTCGCGATCCATGCGCTGTACCTGCCTCGATTCCACACTTCGATCGACGCTCGCTGCCATCCCCCCCCCCCCCCCCTGCCCCACCATCACTTCCCTTCCATCTCGGCCTTCACCTCCTCGCGCACATCAAGGGCACCCTGCTTGGTAGTGATGCGGGCGCCGATGATCCGGGCCATGACCTCCTGCATGAGGTACTCCGACAAGTCCTTCTTGCTGGCGTAGCCTGAGGCTGCCAGCTGTTCGTCTGTCCAGCCCTTATCCTGAACAGACGTCATCTGGCGAAAACATGTTGATTGCGAACCCCAGTTGTCGTCGTCACGGCACTGGACCGTCGAGATGCCCTCGCGTTGCCTGCGAGCGAGCTTCACGCTCCAGGCACCTTCGTTCTGAACGTGGTACGTGCCCTTGGGCTTCTCCCAGACCGAGGCCTCATCGGCGCCAGGCGCCTTCTCCTCCTCCTTCTCCTGGTCGATGGCGCCAGGCGCCTTCTCCTCCTCCTCCTCGCCTGGCCCGAGGACGCCCTCAGGCTCGGCGGCCGCCTCCTCTATAGCTTCCTCCTCGGCCTCTTCGTCTTCTCCGTTCTCGTCTTCCTCCCCCTCCTCCTCTTCGCCTTCTTCGTCCTCGTCCTGCTCCTCATCCTCCTCGTCCTCCTCGTCTTCCTCGTCCTCGCTGCCTTTTGTTTTCTTTTTCTTCATTGGCGTCGGCGTGGCCTTCTGCTTCGCTGTCTTAGGCGTGGGTTTAGCTTTCGCCTTGCCTTTGGCTATTGCTGCAGCAGGCCGCTTCATTTTCGGCGCTGGGTGTGCTGTGTCGAACGCCAGCCGCGCTGGCGTTGCTACAGGGGCGGCCGCCGTCGTCTTTTTCTTGCTTACCTTATCAGTTTTCTTTTTCTTACCCTTATCCTTTTTGTGCTTCTTCCTTTTCTTCTTCTCGCCCCACGACGAGACAAGCCAGGCCGGCGCAGCCGCGCTCGGTGCCGAAGGCACGTGCTCATCCTGGCAACGGCCACGGGCAAACAATCCTCATGCTCCTCAGCTTTCTTCCTCCTCTGAGTGTTCTGGCCGAGTTTCGGGACAGGTCCAGCCATGGCGACGTATACGTTGGCGTACGTCACGCACATGTCCCCCCAAAAACCTCATCCTCCCTGCATTCGTCCTCACTCCTCCTGTTCCTCCTCCGTCCTCCCGTCCTGCCTCCATTCTTCCTCCCTCCGTCCGTCCCTTCCCGCCCTCCTTCCCTCGCCTCCTCCTCCGTCGTCGCCCTCCCCGCTCCCCTCGACTTCATTCTGCCCTCCCCCTCCCCTGCAACAAGCTGGCCTCCGAGCTCTTGGTCTCCTCGCAGCCGCACGCCTGCTTCAAGATCATGGCCAGCTGCTCCTCGTCCACGTCCGAGTCGTCATCGTCGTCCGCCTGGAGATTGTTTTACCACCCTCTCGAACCCAACTCCTGCTCCTCATCATCCTCCAGTTCCTCCTCCCTCTCTCTCTCTCTCTCCCCGTCTCCCTCTCCCTCCTTCTCCCCCTCTCTCGCTATCTCTCTCTCTGTCTCTCTCTCTCTCTCTCTCTCTCTCTCTCTCTCTCTCTCCCCCCCCTGCGGTGTCCACACGCAGGGCCTTAACCCTTGTCAGAAACCAGCAGAAGCTGGTCCACCACGCCGCTCGACGACGAAGGACACGCACATACGTACATAACCACAAACATGCATACATATATACGGTTATGCATATTTACAACATGCATGCCCTACACACCCATATCTGTATACATGCCTGCATGTGTATATTGGATATATATATATATATATATATATATATATATGTGTACACATACACACATGAATGAATTACTGAATGAATGAATGAGTGCATGCATACCCAAAAGACTCGAACCACACTGCAGACCCTAACTATACACTGTTTCCCTGCATCGTGCCTCACATGCAAACGTGCAACGTTTGTATATGTATGCACATGCATGTGTTTGCCTGACTGTGTATGTACGTATACGTGTATGCATGCGTGAGTGTATGCATGCATGATATCATGGTATTGGGGTGTAGGATTCTACCGAACGCCTTTCCCCTTTCCCATGCCATGTCCTCTCCTGCCTCCCCTCCCCGTTTCGCCCTCCCGCCTTCTTCCCCCCCCTTAGTTCTACAAGCGGGGGATCCCTTGCAAAATCCCCCTTCCATCTGATCACCCTCTGCCACCCGAGCTCCTGCCCCCCCCCCCTCCCCCGTGAGAAGGATGACATCTTCAACCACACCTTCTCTTTGCCTCCGCCCTCCCCCCCCCCCCCTCCCCCCCGCCCCCCCCACCCCCCCCCTCCCCACCCACCCGCCCCCGCCACGCCCTCCGCCCTCCCCCCCCTCCTCCTCGCCCCTTCGGCGCCTGCGCCCCGCGAAGCTTGAGCGCGTGCGAGATCATCATCATCAGCTGGCGGCTCTGCAAGTGCCTGGGGGGCCGAAGGAGATTTGCGTTTAATCAGGTAGGCTACGTCACTATCTCAACTCTTCCTCCTAACCCCCCCTCGGTCCTGGACCTCATCGGCCCTCCTCGCGATCATCGACGCCGCCGTCGCCCTGCAAACGAACAATGCAAACTGTAATGTTAATCGACAAATCGAACAATGCAAACTGCAATGCGCATGCAAACCCGAGGCAACGGAACATCCAAACATGCAACATCGCAAATGCAATGCAATGCAACCGACATTTTCGAAACAAAACCATCAATACGTCGGAGGTCTGGAGCCAGGGGGGTCACCTCACCCCGTTCACACGCTTCTGGAGCGGCGCGCGGCCGTACTCGGCCTTGAATGCCTCGGTGTAGGCGCGCCGACACGACCCATCCCAAGCCGCCTCTGGGCGGCGAGGGGCGCCGCGGCAATGGGGAGACGGACGACGAATCGACGACAACGACGACAGGGAGGCGAGGCGAGGTGAGACACTCGCTCCAGACTCCTCCACTCCACACCATCCCTTGTATATCATCCCCATACTCATCACCCTCCTAGCTCTTCTTCCTCATCATCACCCTTCTCATCCTCCCCTCCCGCTCCGTACGATCGACTCGACAGCCGCATCTGGATCCTCCCTTGTGTCATCCCCAGCTCGCCTCAGGGAGGTTGGGCGAGACACTCGCTCCAAACTCCTCCACTCCACACCGTCCCTTGTATATCACCCCCATACTCATCACCCTCATAGCTCTTCTTCCTCATCATCACCCTCCTCATCCTCCCCTCCCGCTCCGTGCGATCGAATCGACAGCCGCATCTGGGTCCTCCCTTGTGTCACCCTCATCCTCGCCACCCTCTCATAGCCATTCTAAATCATTATCCTCATCCTCGTCCTCCTCATCATCCCTCTCCCCTCCCCATGTTCGAAACGTAATCTCATCAAGTCCTCATCGTACCCATCCTCAGCCTCTTCGTCATCGATCGTGCTCCTCCTTTTCTCTCTCATCACCCTCCTCCCCCCAACCCTCATCCTCGTCTCCCTCGCGGGGCAAGCGGTCCATCATCAGCTTCTGCGAGTGCCTCTTGTCGCCGCCCACCTCCAGGAGAGCGTCGACCACCAACTTGAAGACCTCGCTTCGCGAGGGGTCCCGTCGTCGTCGTCGCCGTCGACGGTCGCCGTCGTTCTGGTCGACGTCGTCGTCGACCTTTCCCTTGTCGTCGTCGCCGCCGCCGTCTTCGCCTTCATCGTCATCGTGGTCGGTCGGCATCGTCGTCGTCGTCCTCGTCGTCATCGGCGTCATTGTCGCCATCGTCGTCGTCGACGTTCGCGTCTCCTTAGTCGTCGTCGCCGTCGTCTTCGTCTTCGTCGTCTCGTCGTCGTGGCAGCGTCGTCGTCATCGTCGACGTTCTCGTCTCCTTAGTCGTCGACGTGGTCGTCGCCCTCCCCTCGTCATCGTCGTCGGGCCTCCAATTCCTTTCTCTTCGGGCGGCTGCCGAAGTCGGAGGCTGCGCACGCGTAGTCGGTCACGGTGCCTCGAATGCGGCACGGGCTAGGAAAGAGATCGGAGAGGACGAACAGGAAAGAAGCAGACACTCTAGGAGAGGAAATCTCAAGGACGTGTGTCAGCGAGGACCTCGCATCGAACACCGATCGGTCCTCTTCGCGCTCACCGCTCTCATCCTCCTCACCCTCCACCCCTGCCTCACATGATCATGGACGACAACATCATCGCCGTTATCCTCCCATTAATCATCACCACCCTCATCGCACTTCTAGCTCATCAGCTTCATCATCTTCATCCTCGTCCCCATCCCCCTTCTCATCACCCTCCTCTTCCTCCTCATCGTCATCCGAGTCATCCTCATCCGAGTCATCCTCATCACCCTCATCCGCTGCCTATGATCTTCGGCCACGACTTGTCGATCTTCCCCAGCAGCACCTGGGCTATAAAGGGGTGCCCTCGTTCCATCCTTCTCTGTGTACTCCTCCTCATCCTCACCTCCATCCTCCTCCTACTCCCTCTCCCCACCCTTCCCTCGCACCACCCCGTACTCCTCATCTTCCCTACCCTCGTCATCATCATCATCATCATCATCATCATCATCAGCAGCAGCATCAGCATCATCATCATCATCATCATCAGCATCAGCATCATCATCAGCATCAGCATCAGCATCATCATCATCAGCATCAGCATCATCATTATCAGCATTATTCATACCTTGGCACCTGCGACAGCGTGTCCTTGTCGACCTTGGCCGTGCCCTCATGGCGCGCCATGGGGCTTGTCATTGGCCCGATCTCCCCTTCCTCAGCCTCTCCTCCCATCTCCTCCCCCCCCATCGCCCCCCCTCTCCTCCGCTCCCCTTGAACTCGAACCTCTCCTCACCCAGCCCCCCCCCTCGGCAAGCGGCGCCGCCGGGGGCTGGGGCGGGGGGCGCGCGCGCGCGTGAGCCCCCTCGAGAGCGCGGAGGGCGAAGACGACGACGGAGGACGAACGTCGTCGTCTTCGATCGTCGTCGTCGTCGTCGTCGTCGTCGTCGGTCGTCGATCGCAGTCGTCTTGGACCCCTCGCCACGGCGTCGTCGTCGATCGTGCGATCGACGACGACGGCGATCGAGGGTGAGTGATCCAAGACGACGACGGTCGACGGTCGACGTCGACGAAGCCGACGTTCGAAGACGACGAAACCCCAGACCTCCAGACAGCCCTCAGGCGGCGCACCAACCACGACGATCGACGAAAGTGACGACGACGAATACGATGAACGACGAACGACCGACGACGACGATCACGATCGACGATCGAATCGACGATGTTGGAGGACGTCTCGACGCAGTTTCCTGGCTCGGGCGGTCGCGCTCGACCTGATCGCCTGCACTGCTGCAGCTTGGGCGGCCGAGGGAGGAGGAGGAGGAGGAGGAGGAGGAGGAGGAGGCGGAGGCTCGAGTGAGGTTGAGGATGATCGAAGAGGCTGGAGGGAGGTGAGGCGCCCGCTCTGATCAGGGCTCGCTGCCCTTGTCGATGGCCGCCTGCTATTCGCTGCTCCCGACGTCGATGGCCGCCTGCTCGTCGCTGCTGTCGCCGACGTCGATGGCTGTGCCCAGGACGCCTCGCCTCCAACGAGGCCTCCTGGCTCGTGGCGCCTGCACGGCGCTGCCGTCGTCGATGGCCGCCTGCTCGTTGCTGCCCGTGTTGCCGACGATGGCCGCCTGCTCGTCGCTGCCCGTGATGCCGTCGATTGCCGCCTGCTCGCCGCTGCCCGCGATGCCGTCGATGGCCGCCTGCTCGCTGCCCGTGCTGCCGTCGATGGCCGCCTGCTCGCTGCCCGTGATGCCGTCGATGGCCGCCTGCTCGCTGCCCGTGGTGCCGTCGATGGCCGCCTGCTCGCTGCCCGTGTTGCCGTCCGCCTGCTCTGCGCTGCCCGTGTTGCCGTCGACGATTGCCGCCTGCTCGCTGCCCGTGATGCCGACGTCGATGGCCGCCTGCTCTGCGCTGCACGTGGTGCCGTCGATGGCCGCCTGCTCTGCGCTGCCCGTGTCGACGATGGCCGCCTGCTCGCTGCCCGTGAGGCCGTCGACGTCGATGGCCGCCTGCTCTGCGCTGCCCGTGCACGCGTCGATGGCCGCCTGCTCTGCGCTGCCCGTGACGCCGTCGATGGCCGCCTGCTCTGCGCTGCCCGTGTCGTCGGTGGCCGCCTGCCCTGCGCCGCTCCGACGTGCACATCGTCTACGACTCGGCGAGAATGCGCGGCCAGATCTGGCCTGTCGCTCGGTATATAGGTACATCCACACGGACGGAACTACCCATTCTACATTGTCGGTGTCATGGATCCATGGATATGTCCAGCAATTTAATATCGGGTTCCAGACTGGCTCATGAGGCCGATCTTCGTCAGCATACTCGTAAAAAAGCGGCTGCATCTGAGCCTGAGCCGAAACCCCTACGGATGAAGGATGCATGTTCGTGGATGCCCCAGGTGGCGTGTCATATCTTTGGACGCACTAGTGCCAGGGGCAAGGGTGCTTAGCTGTTTTCTGTGTTCGGGGCAAGGATGCCAGAGTGCCCTGGGGATCTGTCTATATTGGCTCGAAGCAACGTGCATGCCTCCAGGTAAGGATGCTAGCCTCGCGGAGGCTGGGTTCGCGTGTGCACATTTTCAACAATCAAGACATATAACCAAAAAAACAATACATAAAACCAAAAATCAATACATGCAAAAAAATCAATACATCTGACAAATAATCAATACATCCACACACGGTTGAAACAAAAAAAAAAAACAATCACTCAATATCACTACGTTGGAGGCGTCTTGAAAAAAATCAACACTTTCGATGTCTGGGCAGCGCGCGGGCGGCATGCACAAACCACGAGGAGCGCGCGGGGGACAGGCGCGCACCGCTCGCGCATTCTGCGCCTGTACCTCGCGAGGCCCGCGTGCTAGGTCTGTCTTGGGGGAATGGCAGGGGCCGGCGCGTCGCCCTGCGCGCTCTCCTCGATGTCTTGCCTCCGCTTGTCGACTGGCCCCACGACGGGCGCGACGTCGTCGCCCTTCGCGCCCTTGCCCTCGAGGACGCGTCGTTCTGGCTGGCATTGACGTCACAGGTGGCGCGGTGCGTCGAAGGCGGAATTCATTGGCTTCGCAACGTTGCGCGCCGCGCCAGTCTCCTTCCAGGCCGCTTCTGCCGCGCATTTTAACCTCCCCGCCCTGCATGAGAAAGTAGCAGTGCGTCTCGACGCTGGGCCTGGGGCCGCAGTGGAGCTCGGCCGCGGCGCGCGCGCAATCGCCGTCAACGGAGGAACGGTGGACCACGAGCTGGCACAGGCACTACACCGGGTAGCTCGGTCTGCGGATGGTCCATGAGCAACGATCGTCGTGCGCTTGTCGGCTGGCGCCGGCACTGCGACGCAGTCGGCTCGCGGCTCGAGATCGGTCTGGGCATTGACCTGTGCGGGGTACCTCTCCCCGCCAGGTAGAAGCACATCTGCTGCGCGAAGAATCGAATGCGACCAAGCGGCTGCAAGTCGCACAGCTCATTGCGCGCAGCTCCTCGGGGTCCGCAAGTCGTGCACACGCCCTCCTTGTAGTCCCCGCTAGGAATGTAGGACGCGAGGGGCTTGTCCTGGAACCGCATAGCGCAACGCGTGGCCGCGCGCCCTATCTTGCTGATCCGGAAGCAGACGTCATCGGAATTGCTGTAGTCGTCGTGCTTGCGTTTCGGACTTATGTCAGACCGTGCATCCGCTGGTTGTCGGGCTCCGCAAGAAGGTCGCATATGCCAGCCCCCATGAACGTTGCGCCCTTCACGTCGCCTTTTTGTTTCACCACCTCGTGGGGGCAACACATCTGCGCCACTGCCTTCGCTGGCGGCGTCATCGCAGGCAGGTTCGAAGCTCGGCTGGCACCTCGTGCCATTCGTTGCCGGCGGGCCAGACAACTGTTGTCAAGCACTCGTGAGCGCGCACAGCGGCGTGCAGGCGCGAAGAGCATGCGGGCGCGCACGCTGCGCGAGTGCCCCGTGGTTGCGCCCCGTCGCCCCGTTTGATTAATTCCTGGAAGTCTAGGAAGTGGGTTGAGCAGGCATATGATAGCGAGGATGTCTCGCAACTGGGATCGCGTTCCACCGCTATCTTCCCTATGCGGCAAAACCTCGAAGGCACGCGCGTAGATGCTCTGCTCGTGGCAGCAGGCACGGCCCCGGTCGCGGCCACGGCGTCGCTGGCGGGCATGAGAGCCGCCCCCCGGGGCCGGCCCCTCCCCTGCAAGCGGCGCAGGTTGCTCCGCGCAGGGCCCGCGCTGCGCGCGGCGCCCCCTCGCAGCCTAGGCAGCTCAACGCGCCCCCCCGTCGCCGATTCGGGGCGGCTGGCCTCGCCGACCCGCGCGCCGGCGCAGCCTCAACACCGCCTCAGCGGCCCTCCGCCCCGCCGCGGCTGCGGCGGCGAGCGGCCGGGCCAGGCGCTCGCGGCTAGCGCGGAGGCCGCGGCCGCTTCCCGGGGGACTCCGCGCAGGCGGCGGACGACCAGCAAAAGCCCGGCGTCGTCGTCGATCCGATCTGTCCGGTCCAAATGACCCCGTCCGCGGACGATTCGCCATCCAGGTAGGCGGCGGCCTCCGCGTCGTCGGCCGCGTCGGCCCAAAACAGCCCGGGGCCCGCGCCACCCAGCGGGGCGTCCAGGTCGGGTGGCTCGGAGGCCCGCTCCGCGGCGGCGACGGCCGCGCGCGCCGCTGCCATCGCCGCGAGCACCGGCTCTCTGGCGCCCCGTCCCAGCAGCAGTCCCAGCGGCTCCAGGCCAGGCCCCCAAGCCCGCGCTGCTTGGGCCTCTTCCTCAGCGCGGGCGGCGGCCTCGGCAGCCGCAGCCTTGTCGCGCGCGTCTTCCAAAAGGCGCCTCGCAGCCTTGAGCGCCTCCTCCGGTGCTGTCTCCGCTCAGCCGCTGCCCGCTCCGCCGCCGTTCTCGGATTGCCGAGGCGGTTGCCAGAGCGGCGCTCTTCCTGCCGCTGCCGGGCGTCGCGCTCCTCCGCAAACGGGGGCTCGACGGCCTCGGCCGGCGCTCCAGCGCGCTGTGCGGCGGCGGCCGCTCGGCGCCAAGTTGCGACCTATGGGCCCCTAGGCGGGGGCCGTGGGCGCCCAACATGGGCGGCCACGCAGCGGCGCCGCCGGGGCCCGCTGGGGGGGGGGGCGGGCAGGTCGCTGCCGCTCCCGCGCGACCGTCGCCGCAGCGGCGGAAAGCAGTCCTGCTCTCGAACTTTGTTGTTCCGCACGCGCGGCGCCATTCAGCGCGCCGCGGCGGCGGCGGCGGCTGCCGCCGGGCCCCCCCGCTGCCGGCGAGGGTCGCCATCAAGTCCTTCGCCAACTGCTGGCTCGCCTTGCCCCCGCGCCCGCGGGCGCGCCAACATCCGCCAATGCCATGGCGCCATCGACGATTCCACCCCCGAAGGCTCTCGGCGGGCGGGCTGCGAGCGGGGAAGGGTGCCCAGATCATCCGATGCCCCAAGAATTCGGCAGCGCGAAACAAGAATCGATAATCAGTAGCGCGAAAAAATAATCGGTCGCTACCCAATCTCCCCCAGCGCTGGCTAGAATCGGTAGCGTTCGAATTGTCGATTTTGCAAGCGGATGTTCCAAAGAGATCTGTGGTCGTTACCCATTGTAGCTGTTCGGCGCTATCGACTTTCATTCTGGCTGTCTGAATGTCATGCAAACGTTTGTTAACGTGCACCAGACGTTTGTCAAACGTTTCTGTGTTGCGTGTCGCCACGCAGACCCTCAATCCCAAACTTGTGTCAAACGTTTGTGCCACTCTGGTGGTGCTTCACCACGGGTTCACAACAAACGTTTGCGAACATTTGTCAAACGTTTGTCGGCAGTCGGGCGCAAGCGAAAACACGGTTGATAAATGATTGCAAACGTTCGTCGGCAGTCGGGCGCAAGCAAACGCAAAGTCGACAAACGCTTGTTACACAAAAGACGCCGAAATGCGGTACCCAATTTACTTTGCGCGCTATCGAATTTCGCGCGCAGTCGATATCAAAATTTCGCCGAACGATTCCATCGACCAGCTGAACTGATCATCGATATCAAATGTCATGGCTCTGTCGGTCACGATCGAAGTACATCTTATCTCTCTACTCCAGATTTCGTAATAAAAGGGAGGGGGTCTGGACCCTCCAAGACAAGCCATTTCAGACCTCCCCCGTGGGAGAACCCTCCAAAACATCGTCCCCAGACCCCCCAGGCCCTCCAAGATAGCCTGGAAGAGACCCCCCCCGAAATGAGACCCCCCTCCCTTTATTACGAAATCTGGAGTAACCATTGTTTTTCGTATCGGAAGGTCTGGGTAGAGACAAAAGTAGTGCTAGAGCAGGGAGGCCCCTGGCCGGGCTGCCGAGGTCGGAGAGGCCTCGACCACTTCCTCCTCCTCCTCCTCCTCCTCCTCCTCCTGCTGCTGCTGGTCCTCCTCCTACTCCTCCTCCTCGTCCTCGTCCTCCTCCTGACCCAACGTCTCCTGCTCCTCCTGTTGCTGCTCCTCCTCCTCCTCCTCGTCCTCCTCGTCCTCCTCCTCCTCCGCCTCCTCCTTTTCCTCCTCCTCCCCCTCCTGCTCCTCCTCCCACCCCCCCTCCACAATTACTCAATATGAATACTACTCTCCCTCTTCCCCTGATGACGGCTTGAAAATGTTAGCCCCCCCCCCCCGCGTAGTGATTTTTTACACACAGGATTCCCCGGAGTTTTGTTTTCGCCTGCATTTTTTCCAAAATGCTGCTCTCGCTGAAGCGCCAGCCTCATTTTCGGGCCCCGCTCGTTCCGAATCGTGCTCCCGCTGCAGCGCTGGCCTCATTTCCGTGCTTCCGCTCGTTCCGAATCGTGCTCCTGCTGCAGCGCTGGCCTCATTTCCGCGCTTCCGCTCGTTCCGACTCGTGCTCCCGCTGCAGCGCTGGCGTCATTTCCCGTGCCATGCCACGGCATGCAATGCAATGCTAGGTTGATGCTACGCTTTGCGGTGCTCTTCTACGCCATGCCACGCCGTGCTCTACAATGCATCGCGTACCCTTCCGGGATCATTGTCCTGCTCGACATCCGACTGTGCGAGTACAGAGGGGATCTACGCCATGGTGAGGGATGGGAGGGAGGGGTAGGATGTCAAATATGACGCGAGCGCACCTAGCTTGTCCACCCCCCCTCTGCCCCTTCCCGCCGGCCTCTTCCTCCTCCTCCTCCTCCTCCTGCTCCTGCTCCTCCCCCCTCCCCCCCCTCCCATGCCGACCTCCTGTCCGACTCTCTCCCTGAGGCCCGCGTCCTCCGGGGTGACGGGGACGCGCAGCGGAGCGGGGGGGGCAGCCGAGCCTCCGCCCCGCGGAAGACGGCTCTCGGGCCCTGGCAGCATCAAAAAATGGCTTTGGGCGAAAAGGCTGGTCCTGGGGAAGGCCCCCACGGGGGTCTAGAACCCGCTTACCTCAGGAGCCCCCTATTCATGGCCGGAGGGACGTCGTACGATGACGCAGTGAGGTAGTGAACGACGACGATGGAGAGGACGAGGCGACTTAACGAAGGGTGGGCGGGAAGGAGAGAGAGAGAGAGGGGCAGAACACTGCAGCCCCGGCACTCCCTTCTAGTATTCTGCAATGGAGTTGCGCCAAACGACCCTCCTCTCCGACCAAGATCCGCCACCGTGCCTCTGGCATGAAATGGAATACACCAAGGCTCACAGCTGTGCTGCTGCTGCTGCAGCCAGGATTGTCGTTCCTAAGGGCCCGGATCCGCGGTTGTGCATGTCTTTTCAAGGTCTCTTAGGGCGTCTAGGGGGCGTCTTCGGGGCCTCTTAGGCAGTCTGGAAAGCGTCCTGGCAGTCTTGGAGCGTTCTTGGACCGTCTCGGAGGCCGCTTGGACCGTTTGGGGGGCGCCTTCAGGCCCGGCGAAGGACCCCCGAAAGCCCACCATGGGTCTCGGACGGCCTGGGAAAAAGTGGGCCACCGGGGGGGGGATCCTCGGAACGTGGGCCTCTCAGGAGGCCTCCCGAGGCCTCTTGGAGGTCTCTGAGGGGCCTCTCGGCCTTCAGAGGCCGTCTTGGGGCCCTCTAGGCAGTCGTGGGTCACTCTTGAGGCGCTTGAAGGCCATCTTGGAGGTCAGTGGGGCCGTCTTGGGGGCCTCTTGGACCGTCTTGGGACCCGCTTGGGCCGCCTTGGGGATCTCTTGGGCCGTCTTGCGGCGATCTTGGGGGCCTATGGGGCTGTCTTGCAATGTCGGAAGCTTCAAAAGGCGAGAACGCTAAAAAATCACACGAAGGCCGATGGAACATCAGTAGTGCTTGCCTCCTGGAGGTCCTCTTGGAACCCTCTCAAATTTTTGGGGCCTCTTGGGCAGTCTGGAGGACGTATTCGCCCATCTCTGTGGACACCTTGGAGGCCTCTTGGAGTGTTATGGAGCGGTCCCGGACCGAGGGGCCGGGAACAGCCGGGGGGGAGGGGGGCACCGAGGAGGGAAATCCTAGCCTGGCACCCCAGGCCTGGGATTTCTCATGTGGATACACGTCCTCTCTCTCTCTCTCTCGCGCGACTTCCCTTCCTCCGCAGATCGCTAGGCACCGCCCGTCTCGGCACCCCACGCGGTCGCCCCCCTCTTCCTCCTCGCCCTCTTCCTCCACCAGTTTGATCCATCCTCCTCGTCCTGCTCCTCGTCCTCGTCGTCCTCGTCCTCCTCCTCCTTTTCCCTTTCCTCCTCCTCCTCCGCCTCTTCCCTTTTCATCCCTTCGCCCTGGAGGCCTCTGTAAGGTGCCTCCCCATGGCGGTCATGCCGCCGAAGAGTATCGCCCCAGCCTCGGCCCCAGGCGATAGCATGCTCGGGACGGGTCCTCTCATCCTGCTCATTATGCCGCCTTTCTCTGCTCAGACATGAGGCGAGGGAACGCTGAGTCGGCGCGCACACATTGGAAGACACCCGCCATACACCAGCTTCGGGCCTGGCCAAGCCGATCCCAGGCTCCGTGTGAGGTGGTGTTGGCAAGGTACATTCAAGACAGGCCAGCAACGGTGTTGGACAGGATCTGAGCATGCAGCGCATTGGCGTCTAACGATCCTGCGGTGAGGGCCTGGTGAGTCTGTGGTCGCAGTGAGAAGTTCATGGATCGACACACGGTGAAGCTGCAGCAGCCATGCCAAGGAACTGCGACGAGAGGTAGGCGTCTCGGTAGACAGGAGCCGTGTATCAGCCTTGCACACCTGGCCTCTAATGGTGAACGCGCCGCGAAAGCAGGATTTGAAGCAGTGGTGCTGCAGCAGCAGGGCACAAAAGCAAGATGCGCGTGTGCCCCCCTGCTACTCCTGTGTCCTTCCGACAACCACACATGGCAACATGTCAAGCGGTACGCTATGGGGCACCACGGCGCGGACACGATCTGACGGCTCGCTCTGGCAAACGTACCCGCGCTGGTCTATCAGGGCCCGGCTTTGCCAAACATGCGCGCTCGCGCTGCACTCGCTCCTCCTCCTCCTCCTCCTCCTCCTCCTCCTCCTCCTCCTCCTCCTCCTCCGTGCGGACCGGGCGGACCAGCCAACCAACGATGCCTCGGCCACCGACGGCCCCGACAGGGACCCCCAGCCACGCTCAGAACTGACGGAAAGATTGCTCCGAGGCGCCCTCAACAACAGTCCGGCGGCGCAGACGACGCGCCTGGAGCGCCTGCTCCGAGGCGCGCGGCCGCGCGGAGATTGCGAGGTGGGGCTGCCCGAGTACATCCATATCCACCGCCTGCCGGACGCCCCCGAAGACGATTCCCCAGATTGAAGGGGCCCTGGGACACACACATAGATTCACACAAATAAAAAGACTCCCCATATTTTTTCCATATTTTCTGGGTTTTCGTCTTCCCACCCAGTTCCCATCTTTTCCCATATTTTCTGGGGAATCGACGATTAATTGTGTCTGTGTGTTTCTTTCCCTCCTGACAGATGGCGGTTATGAATTAGCTCCCGCCTCGGAAAAGGGGTCGGCTCAACACTTGAGAATGCTCTCTGGGCTCTATTGTCCTGCGGCGTCATCTTCACTGATTTCTGGCTCCGGGTCGACTTCCGAAGGCCCTGGGGCCCTTGCAGCTGCCTTGGGGTAGGCCACGAGTTCGTCCTGGGAGGCCGGGGGCAACCAGAATGGGCACCCATGTCACTGCACTGGCCTTGCAGACGTGCTGCAGAGAATTTCTGCATGGATGCTTGCCCGAAGCGGCGAGCGAACAACACAATTAATTTCACGTGAATGTTTTTTGGTCTTCATTCCTGGCAAAACAAATCCGCACGAGATTCACCACGCAATCCGGGACGAAATTCTCCAGGGCACCCCGGGCCCACCCTATCGTTTTCCGAACGAAATCTGCTCTGCGATGTGGGCGCCATGATCCATGGGGCCGCGGTGCCACGCCGAAGACGGCGATGAGGAGGTAGTTGGCTGTCTCAGCCAACCGAGCCTCCAAGGACCAGTTGCGGGACGCTCCGCTGCGGCCTCCCCGGGAGGGTCGGCCGCCGCGAGCCCCCATGCCGGAAGAGGGGATGTTTGATCCTCCACCGCGCACTTGAGCCAACACCAGCAGCGCGACAAAAAAAACTAGGAGCCAATCCGCATGCATTTTTAGTGTCGCGCCGCATTTGGATTATCCCCCCTCTCCGAAGTTCATGCAAACGCAGGTTCGCACCGCAGTCCCCTCGTGACGTTTACCCAGCCGGACACCAGTGACCTTTTGGAGGCCCCTGGAGGCCCTCGGAGGTCACTGGCCAAAGGTCCCTGGTCAACAGGAGGCGGGGGGGGGAAACGCAACATGTCCTGAGAGGCTCTTCTGTGTACGTTGAAAAACGAACATGTGATCCCACTGTGCTCTGGAAGCGCTCTTCCAGAGCACGTTGACATGACAGCTAAACGATTGACCACGCACGGACACCTCTCGCATGATGCTGACGCTAGGCTCCACAGCCTGTCCGAAGCCTCGCGAGTGGTGGCTCCCTGGGGCGCGGGAGCGTGCGGATCGACAAACAACAACAAAATCCGCCGACCTTGTGGGTCTCCGGGCGTGTGAGATAGTTCCCCCCCATAACCCCCCCCAAGGGACCCCAAACCGGAAGTTTGACCCCCCCCCCTCACCCAGGACAAGCGCACCACGAAGCTTTTCCGGGCCCAAGGGGGCCTCAAAACGGGCCTAGAAAACCCCAAGAGGCCTCCAAAACGGCCCACGAGGGCCCCGAGACGCTAAACGAGCGCTCCAAGACGCCCTAGCTGGGCCAAAGATGGGCTCAGAGGCCTCCAGGACGACCCAAGAGGTCCCCAAGAGGCCCCAAGAGGCCTCCAAGATGCGTCCCAAGAGGGTCCCTAGACGGAAAAATTTGCCCATTCCCTTCGTAAACCATGCGGTTTTCATACATTCGCCTTCTGGGCTTTCCGATGCTCTCAGACGGCCCAAGCAAGAGGACCCCAATACCGCCCCAAGAAGGCCCAAGGGCCCCAAGATAGCCCAAGCGGGCCCCAAGACAGCCCAAGAGGCGCCCAAGACGGCCCAGGAGGGCCCCGAAGACGGCCCCAAGAGCGCTCCAGGAGCGCTCCAAGTCGCCTCCCAGAGAGCTCAATATGGTCCCAGACGGCCCAAGAGCGATCAAAGACACCGAAGATGGCCTCCAGCGGTCCAAGATGCCCCCAAGAGACATCCAACATACGTCCCAAGAGGGCCTCTAACCGCAACCATTGACCCGTTTCCCTTATGAAACGTACATTTTTCAAACATTCGCCTTTTGGGCTTTCCGACGCTCCCAGACGGCCCCAGAGGCCTCCAAGACCGCCCCAAGACAATCCAAGAAGCCTCCAAGAGGGCCCCAAGACAGCCCAAGAGGGGCCCAAGACGGCTCCAGAGGCGCCGAAGACGGCCCAACAGAGCCCTGAAGACGGCGCCAAGAGCGCTCCAAGAGCGTTCCAACTGGCTTCCAAGAGAATTCCACATGGTCCCAGGCGGTCCAAAAGCGATCAAAGACACCCGAGATGGCCTCAAGATGGCCCAAGACGCTCCCAAGAGGCCTCCAAGGTGTGTCCCAAGAGGGTCCCTAGACGCAGAAGTTGTCTCATCTCCTTCGTAAAACGTATTTTTGTTTACTGTAGCTGGACTGGTGATGTTGTTTGTTCCTCGCGAGCCAAGAGGACCTACGAACATGGCTCCTGTCCTGTCATGCTAAACTGACTCCTGCACAGGGGGGGGTCACCGACCCAAGCAAATACAATGCACAACACGCCCCCTTGGAAGCTCGGCGCGTGTCTAGAGTCGAGCTTTCAACCGACTCCTGAAAAGATAACTAGGCTGGGGCGCCCCCCAGGCAAAATAAGCATGGCCATCCGCGCGCTATACCACAACGGGTCTGAGCATGTCATGAGAAGATTGATGCTATAAAGCATAACATATGGAACGTGAGCTCAGCAAAGCGTAGCCGCGCAAGGTCCCCACCCTGGGCCTCAGTACAAAAACAATCCTCTAGCCTTGGCCTCACTCCCAGCATGCGCCTCAAGGAAGGCACCGTGCACACTGATCGACAATGGCTGGACGCGTGGAGTAGCCCATCTCCACTTGTACGTTGCCTCCGATTGAGTGCCAACCGTCCTCCTCATGCGGTTGCTCTGATCCACCGTCGACTTGGTCGACGTGGAAAACACGCAGCCAATGCCTGAGTCGATCCCTTTGTCCTCCGCGTCATCGGGCTCGGTCTGGGCGAGGAGCCACCCCTGCCCCCCCCCCCCCCCCCCCCCCCCCCCCCCCCCCCCCCCAGCTGGCGCAGCGGAACCCCGCGTAGCCGAAGACGATGGCCACGACCAGCGCCCAGACGACCAGTACCAGCCAGTAACTCGTCCAGTCGCTCGCGACCACGCCGTCCTTGGAGCAGACCTCCGCGCCGTAGTAGCCGTCGTACTCGGCGGCGGGTCCTTCGCACCCCTGGAGGAGCGCTACCGCCGCCGTGATCATCGCCAGGGCCGCTGAGCGCGTCGCACTCGGTGAAGCGGCCACGCCTGGGGCGCGCCGAACCCGAGTCGCCGCCCCCACGGCGGGTTCCACCTCGTCCGGCTGGTGGTCGCTCTCCGCGACCTGGCCCATGTCCGTGTAGATGCCGTTCATCGCCCTGAGCTTGACGAAGCGCTCGTGCCCGAGGATCTTCGCACCCAGATCGGCCTTGTTATCGTCGGCGCCGACGGTCCCGAGGTCCATCAGCTTCCTCTTGATCGCCTCCTGGAGCCAATGCGCACGCGCCTCCAGGCTCCTGACCTTGCCAACTCCTTCACGTTTGGCAATCCCTCGGGCCGCCGACGAGTCCGTCAGAAGAGTGGCCGCCACCGTGAAGCCCATGAACTCCAGGAGCGACTTGAAGTAGAGGAGATCCTCGGCGACTGCCGTCGCCGCATAGTACTCTGCCACTCCCGAGCTGGTCGCCACGATCGCCTGGCGCCTGCTGAAGGAGTGCATGGGGACGTTGTCGATCTCGATCTTGCCGCTCGACTGTGACCTCCTCGTCTGAAGGTCGCCTGCCCAATCGCTGTCGCCGTAGCCCACCAGCTCGACGTTCGTGCCCTCCGTCGGTCTCGGAAGCCAGTTCACCGCGCCCCCCGTGCCCATCAGGTACCTGACCAGCCTCTTGAGTGCGGTGAAGGCACCGACGGTGGGGCCTGACAGCATCCTTCCTAGCAGGCTCACCTCATACTGGCAGTCCGCCCTGTCCTGGGCGCAGTACATCAGCGCCCCCACGCGCGATCGGTAGATGCCAGCCTGAACGGAAGACAGGGCCGAGGTGCTCCCCATGAGCGCCATGTGAGCTGGCACTCCTGGCGTGGGCGCCGTGTTCGCGCTCCCGAGGTCGAGGGTCTCCACCACGTAGTCCAGGTACTCCGGGTTCGCCGTCAGCTCTGTCCCGTGCTCGAACCGCGCCCTCAACCTCTTCAGGTGCTCGTAGGTGGTGCCGTACTCGTGGATCTCGCCGCCACTGGAGGTCACGCGCAGGCCCAGCTCGTCGCGGAAGCCCTCCAGCGCGCCCCTGGGTCCTGCCATGTGTAGGTCGTCCATGTGGAGCTCGACCACCACCTCAGTCTCTGAGTTGTAGAAGAACTGCGGGGCCATCTCGCACCTCGCCATGCGCATCTCGTCCATGAGGATGCCTGCCATGTGCTCCACCCAGCCAGGCGCCGCCGTGCGCCTGCCAGGCAGCTGTCTCTTCAACTTCCAGTAGATGTCCGTGCTCTTGCCCTCTGCCTGCAGCCAGTCGAGGTACACCTGCGGTGGATCCGCCACCGCATCCTCGTGCTCGGGCGCCTGGTAGAAGGCGCCCGTCGCGTCTAGCGTCATCACCTCGAAGGCGCGCTTGAGAGCCGCGAATTCGATGAGCCTGTTGGAGGTCGGAGCCGATCCTGGCGTGAACAGGTCGTCGCGCCACTCCTGCCAGCGGAACTCGCGGCAGACGAATCGCACCTTGCGCTGCCACTCCTGTCGCGCAGGCTTCCACCTCCACTGCTTTTCCCAGCGGGTGGTGATGTGCAACGTTCCCCTTGCCTCCGACTTGGGGGTGTCCTCGCCGGCGCCGTGGTCCAGGAGGCTCTGCAGGTGCTCAAGCGTGAGCTTCTTGTCCGGCTCATCCTGCGCGTCCACGTCAAACATGTCCTCGGTCTGGTCCTCGACACCATCCGACACCTCCTCCCATAACGCGTCGGGCGGGTCGTCTAGGTTGCCGACGTCCAGCTCGTGGACCGCCGCAACCCGCGCTCGTTTGCTCTCTGAAGCCTCCGCCTCAGGCGGCAGCCCGCGCCTCTCCGCCTGTCCACATGTCCACATGTCCTTGCGCTGGCTGCGCTGGCCGCCGGGGCCGCGGCTGTGGCTGCGGCTGTCCTGCCACCGCTGGGCCTGGGGCCTGCGGTGGGGCTCGGGGCTGAGCAGGGTCCGCTCGGCCCTCGGGTGGCCCTGTGCCGGCGGTGGCGCCTGCTGCTGCTGCTGCTGCTGCTCTGCTTCGGGATCTCTGTCGCCACGGGCGGGGCTGCCCGTGGTCGCCTCGACCTCTAGGGCGCCGCCCTCGTCGCCCACGGGAGGCCCGTCGCCGACAGCAGGAGGTCCTTGTCAGTCTGTCTGCCCTCAGGGAGCCGTCGCACGGTCCGAGCTCCATCGACCCCTCGCCGAGTCATCAGCAGATGCTGCTGGGGCTCGTCAGATCTGCCAACCCAGATCCCACGGCCCCACTGCGCCCCCCCGCGGCGCAGCCGCCGACCTCTACCGAGTCCTCGATGCTTCGGTCGAGCTATTCGATACAGCACCGTCTCACCGAAGGTGCAGATGTCGCCTTTGTAAGGCGTGCCCTTCGCTATCTCATGTGGAGTCTGCCCTCCAGCTCGTCGTGAACACCGCTCGTGTAGCCACCCTGCATGACGCATCACCCAGGCCCAGATCGGCATGGCCGCCCGCCGTGATCGTGGTGCCGCAGCGCTTCTCGAGATCCAACCTGAGGACCCGCGTCTGGCCCTCAGCGATCTTCACAGCCGCCTCCGCTGGGTTGGACTGGCTGCTGTGCCTGGGTGCGGTGTCAACTCCAGAATGACCTTGCCCGTCAGCTCTGCGACTACCCCGTCCAGGATCGCCTTCGTTGCAGGCTCAGAGTCGGTCCTGAGTCTGCACTCGCCCGTCTCGACCCGCTGCACGAACTGCTTGATGCCTGCAATCGCGTACGGCGATGCCGGCTTCGATGGGCATGGGGTGGCCCTCGCCACGCCAGCGTCCGAGCAGAACGCCACGAGCACCGTCGCATAGGTGTCCGCGACCTTCGTCAGGTCGCCCAAAGTCGAAGCTGATGAGCGGCGCCTTCCGCTCGGAGCCCTCGAGCGTGACCTGCGCGTGTGGAGCATCGGGCGCCTCGCCGCGGATGCACTCCTCACGCCAGGGCGCGGTCGGCAGATGGGTGAAGCGATGCTGCCTCTCCTCTTCAGCGCTCGGAGCATTCGGCACGGGTAGCTTCCTGGCATCGACTGGGTCGTGCTGGATCCCGAGCTGCTCCCTGACTGCCTGCTTGTGCGCCTCTCGGCCTCCGACCGCCTGACCGCGGCCTCCGCCGCAATGAGACTGTCCCAAAGCTCCGCCTCGGCACCGTAGATGGGCATGCACAGCCCCCTCAGCCTGGTCCTCATCGCGCCGACTGAGCTGTCCGCGTTGAGCACAGGGGCCGTCGTCGCATCCTGCCGCTCTGCCGCGCCGCGGCAGTGGTGAGCCTCAGCTGCGGGGTCCGCCGCGACAATCGGGGGCCTGAGGCTGTTCCACTCCAGCGTGAGCTGAACCCGCGATGGCCCTTCGTCATGTAGAGCCCGTTCTCCAGGCTGAGGTTGAACCTGAAGCCCTGCCTGCCTGAGCAGCTTCCCCATGCTCAGCAGATCATCGTTCACGTCGGCGACGAGGCAGTCCGCTGTCGCAGTGACGCCCTCCTTCATTGTCATCTCTACTCCCCTCAGGCCTGCCGTCGGTAGTGGGCGCTGCTGCGCGTCGAAGAGCCTCGGCGCGTCCACCGCAGCGCTGATGGGAGCCTCTGGGACAAATCTGCGCCTGCAAAGATGGTCGTCGCTGCCGCTGTCGATCAGGCTGGAGTCGCCGACCTTCGCCACCCGGCCATTCGGCTGTGCCGTGACCGCGAACACCTAGCCATCGGGCTTGCCGTCAAAGTAGCCCGACGCCGCCTGCACCGTGCCATCCGCCGGCTGCTGGGCTGATGACGAAGCTGCGTCGCCTTGAACAGCTCGTGCGTGACCTGGCTCCTTCTTCGAGTCATCGGCCTTCTATCTGCAGTCCGCCCGCTTGTGGCCCCACTTGCCGCAAAAGCCACACTCGCCGTCGAAGTGCTCCGTCTGGTTCTTGGCGTGCTTGCCGCCATCACGACCCTTAGACTTGGTATTTGAGTCCTTGCCCTTCTGGCATCTGCCGGACTTCCCGCCTGACTTGTCGGACTTGTACGTCCTGCCCTTGCCGTTGGCCTTGCCAGTGGGCAGCTGGGCACGGACTGCATCCACCTGCACCGGGACAACCCCGCCCACGTCTGGGACGTGAGTGAAAGTCCTGCCCTTGTTGTAGTAGCCCCTGTTGTGACTGCGAACTGCGGCGAGCGTGCGCTTGACCTCCTCTGGGGCCTGTCGGAGCACCTCTCGGCATGGATCTGGCGCGTGCTCCAGCAGCACGCCCACCCTGACATTGTCAGAAACGGCTTCGCCGCTCTGATCCACACGCTCGGCCACAATCGCCTCCCAGGCGGCGAGCGACTGAAAGAAGTCGATGCCCGCCTCGCGATCCTTGGCCCACTTGTCATGCGGGTTCAAGATGAACCGTAGCATCGCCGTCCAGCGATTCCCTGAACGACTCTCGCACCCATTCTTGAGCTGGCGCCGCGCCTCGAGACCGTTCTTGCGCGAGAGCTTGACCACTCCCATCGCCTTACCCTCGCAGTATGTGATCAGCAGGTGCCACAACCGTTGGCTGACCTGCCTCGCGCGCTCGTCGAGCTAGTCGTTCAGCAGCGGGTCCTGCCTCTGGCCCGCCGCAGTCATGAATTCCTCGAAGCCGAGCAGCGCGGTGTAGGCCTCGAACCTGAGACTCCAGTCCCCCCACTTCTCGTCTGTGCCGTCGAACCGCTGTAACCGCATGTCGGTCCGCACGTCGAACACCTCGATCGCCGCCATCGCTGCTGACCAGCAGCCCTCTCGGGCGGGGAGGTCGCGTGGCGCGCGAGCTCAGCCCCCGTGGCGTGGGAACCGAGCTCCGCTACCATGTAGCTGGATTGATGATGTTATTGGCTCCCCGCGAGCCACGAGGACCTACGAACGTAGCTCCTGTCCTGTCATGTTAAACTGACTCCTGCACAGTGGCCGGGCGCGAGGCGGGACACCCAGGAGGTTGCCAGGGGGCCTGTTCTTGAAATCAGCCCGAACCTGTCGGGTAGGGAAGAAGCAATTGGTGGCATACATGCCAGACGAGCGTGGAGCGCACGAGTCCGGCTCGGGCGCGAGGCCGCCACGCACCATGCGTGGAGAAGCAGCAAGCTGCGTAAATTACACAGGTGTGCTTGCATTTGTTTTGTGTGTCTGCCACGAGTTGGAGTGTCGTCAGGTGCCATCGCCCCCAATCCTGTGTGAATAGGGATGGAAAGGCCTGGGCCCAAAATTTCACATCTCCTGGGGCGCGTCGCGTGTCCACGCGTGTTCTCGCATAACTTTTCTGAAACAAGAGGGCCCCGGAACGGGCGCATACGTCTCCAACAGGCCCCCGAGACGGTCCAAGAGGGCACCGAGTCGCCGAAAGATCTCCCCACGACGCCCACTGTCTGTCAGATAGTCCAAGAGTCCTCCAAGACGCTTAAAGAGGGCTCCACTCGTACTTCCAAAAAAGCTCCGAAAGGCCAAAGTCAGTGTTTGTCCATCGGTTGCTGAAAAATCTTAGCGTCCTCGCCGTATCGGGCGTTCGACGCTCTAGACGGCCCAACACACCCCGAGGAGGACCCCCGTGCGGCCCAAGAGGCCCCAACGACGGGGCAAAAGGGCCCCAAGAGAGGCCCCAGAGGAGCATGAACCAATATTTCGAGCTCTCCGCCCCAAGATGACCTCCGAGACGGGCAACGGGCCCCCAGGAAGCCAAAGAGACGCCCCAGGAGGCCCCCAAGGCGCCCAAATCAACCCCCCCCAAAACCTCCAAGAGGCCCGCGAGCGGCCCCAAAACCACTCCTAAACCGAAGAGGTCCCCAGGAGGCCGCAAGAGGGTCTCAAGAAACCTCTTCTTCCTCCTCCTCCTCCTCTTCCTCCTTTTCTTCCCTCTCCTCCTCCATTCCGCTCTTCCCCCAAAAGTTCCCCCAAAGGGGTCCACAGCGGCTGCGTGAAAACATAATCCAAATAGCTTGGCCAGACTTCGACCCAACGTTTGGCCGCACAAGCGTTTCAAAAAAGGGCAGGGGGCGTCGGTGATTGTGCAGCATGTGACTGAAACAACTAACTGCCTGCGACACGGATTCGATGATGACGACGATGATGATGATGATGACGATGACGAGATCGTCATCGTCATCGAAGAGCTTGCCAATGTCCTCACAGTGACCATTGAGTCCTACGCCAGCGTCTGCAACTCTGGCGTCCCGCCTCGCAATCCCTTCAGTCTGGAGGACGGCCGACCTTCAGTTGGCCCCGGGGGAGTGTATCCGAGCATTTCCCTAGTCGACTGGCGCCACGAAACACAACTTCAAACAATGGAAGGACGACGCAATTTTCAGACCGCACTACGTGCCCCTTGATGCCCAGAACGACCTCCCCCCAATCCTTCGTGGCGTTGCCGATCTTCTTCGCCTTCCTGGGCAGCGGGTCAAACTTGACCCCGGACTTCACCAGGAACTGAGGAGCAGGCGGAAGAGGCGCAAGAGGGCGCGCGCATCGCAGACCCCACGAGGCGGCGAGCGCGCAGAGGTACCACGCAGAGCTGCCACGTTACCTCCCGAAGCGAGGCGCAACGAGGAAGGGAGCACGGGGCTGGACAATCACTCGAGCTCGGTGCTCCCCGCAGCCCCGCGCCCAAGAGCTCCCGCCCCCTGGCCGTTGCTGCTGCAATCTTTTGCCGAAATATTCAGAATCCCTGCAAGATGTTCCGATAATCTATCATGGTCACCGGGCTCCGCCGATGAGGTGGGGAAGAGAGAGTAATGCCGTCAAGCATAACACTAAGAGGCCGGCCCGCCGGCCGACGCACGCGCGCGCGCCGCAGGCTCGCTCCTTTTCCGTTTCCCTAGAGCCAAAGTGGTATAGCTGCGGAAGCAGAAGCAGTCAGTTCATCAGGCAGTACGCGCAAGGCAAAGGAACAGACAGGGCGAAAGGATGGTGGTGCGGAAAGGGTGCATTGACTGCTGCTGCTGCTGCGCCCCACCGTCCGACTGTCCGACACACGGCCGGACCCAAAACATCATCGCATCCTTCAAGAACAGGAGACCCTCCGCCGGCCAAACTGAAGATTTTCAACCGACACAAACAACGTTTGGGTACCCTCCCCGAACCGATCTCGATAGTATGACCCCGGTCCGGCCGTATCCGCCACCGTATGCACCGAGGGAAGAGCCCTCAAGTCCCTTCGAAATGTCTGCATTGAAAACTCTTCAGGGGCCCGGAAGTCACGGGAGCCCTTGAGCGCTCCTGGGCGCTCCCAGGATTCCCGCATGGCGTTCCGGAATCCTCGGGAGCGTGACTGGGGTGTATCAACCTCGAACTGGCTGTAGGATGGTCTCAGGGGCCCGTGCTGGTGCTCTCTTGGACCGTTTTGGAGGCACTGGGTACTGGCCCAAGAGGCCCTCGGTAACAACCCCGGGTGCCACTAGCTTCGCCCTAAAACGACCGCCGGGAGGGGCCCGACAGGCCTCCAAGACGGTTTGCGCCTCACCCCGCTCCTCATACCAGTGGGGGCGCGCATCAAGAACCCATCTGATTTTCGTCAGTGTACCCTGGGTTTCTTCGTTCCGTGCGCTGCGCGGCGACTTCCCGCGACCGTCAAAAAAGCTGATTCGTTCAGGATGTTCG
>CAUYUJ010019838.1:715727-728227 GCA_963575745.1 Prorocentrum cordatum | reverse complement strand
CACACATATACACACACGCACTCGCACACGCACATGTGCACCCTCTGCGATATTGCACTACAATGCTGAACATGCATATCAGATACATGCACGGGCACACATACGCGTGCATGCCCTCCTTCACGTGCGCACGAAGGGCTTTCGTATACAAACGCCCACACACGCATGCACAACACACCCGTGCGACCGTCACATGGCCACCGCATGGCCCCACAACCTACACAAGCCGACATCCCCGAGAACGACGATGAGCAACCGGCCTCCACCAACGCGTGGGTGCTCATGAAGCGCTCCCCGCTGAACGAGAACGTGAAGCCCCACTTCTTGTCCCGCGTGGTGAGCGCCAGGACCGACTTCTCTGAGAGTCTCAGGTCCCTGGCGTCGGCAACGACTGCACGGAATAGTTTGTTTATTTTTGGTTCTCCTCGAGCGCGCAGCCGACTGCCCCTACAAAGGCTATCAAGAACACGCGAATACACAACAAACACGAACCACGGGTGACGAGATGCCGGCAATATGCACCGAGCACACCCAGAGTCGCGCGAGGGTCAACCTGCAAAAGGTGAGCTAACACGTGAGACCTTGGCTCGTGCAGAAACTTGTGGCGATGCTTGCATTGTCTGGGGAAAGGATCAAAAGCACAACCAAGGAGGGGCAGGACGAGGAGGACAAGGAGGGAGAGGGGGAATCCAGCAATGCAACCGCCCTCGGCCACCGACGTCCAGCCGAAGGTTTATGCGCCCCTGGGACTGCACAGCCGCCAAGTATAAGCCCCACAGTACTCTATGTAATGAGCACAGAACCAGAGCCGGCACGGCGATGGGACGGGGTAGCGAACTGCACCGAACAACGAAAGACGCTGCCCCTCTAAGATAATGCTTTTTATGCGCCTGTGAGGCGGACGAGGAAGGGGGGCTCGAGTTGGGCATCGGCCTTCGCAGGGGGGCTTCAAGGTCTGAGAACAACACTCTGTGTGCAGCCATGACTCACAAAAAAACTCCGTTTCCTGCTTCAGCTCATAAAAGACTCCTACTCATCCTCCGCCCGTATTTATCCTCCTCTTCTTCCCATCACCCCCACTCCTCAATCTTCCTGCGCCCAAAACGTTCACGCCTTCTATCCTTCAACCGCGCCTCCCGTGCTGTTCGTCTTCCTACCCCCCTCCCCATTCACCCCTTTCCGTTATCCTACCTTTCTACTCATTCCTTCTCGGCCCACTGTTCTCACTCGAAAAACCACCCTGCGACAAAACAACCCAATAGGTCCTCGAAGGTTCGCACCTCGCTTCACTCTCGTACTCCAAATCCCCTCACGTCATCATCACGTGCCCCCACTCGACGATATGTTGATGACCCTCAAACTTCCCCCATGAGTTATCCTCCCTTTCGTATTGTCAATGCCCTTTCCTCCGCCTCATCCTGGGAGCCCGAGTGTGCGTGAGTTGGGCGCTGCAGGATGTGCACCAAGTATTAGAAACTGCAACCTCATCATGGGCAAGTGCCGCCGTAGTCTCAAACCACTGACTCAATCTTGCTTTCCGGCTGTCCACTCTCACTCAAGCTCCTCCACAACCACGTCTCATCTCGCTGCGCAGCCGATACTTGTTATACTCTCCACAACTAATTCCGCCCCGGGCGTGTTGGCCACTCCATAGGGGGAGGGGGAAACCATTCCACTGGACTCGGGCGGGGAATACAACCATCCCATTCCGCTCGAACCGTCACGCGGCAGTATGTTAGTCCACTCTACTCGGCAGCCGTCTACTCGGCACGTGGCAGCGCCCTGCGAGCGGACACACCACTGTTCAATTCTACGCGCCACGTGGCTGCGGAGCAGGCTGGAAACACTAGAGCAAGAATAGGGGGCCACATGCGAACCCTACCCCTACCCCCCAGGATTTTTGCTGGGGAGGGTGGGGTTCACTTTGTTCGGGAGCTCCCGAACGAAGTGAACCCCACCCTCCCCAGCAGAAATCCTGGGGGGTAGGGGTAGGGTTCGCATGTGGCCCCCTAAAAAAATTCCGCTGCACTCGTCACGCGGCCACGCCCGGGGGGCGGCACCAGTAGCTATCGCTCCGTGGCACCCGCCACGTGGCCACGCGGCGCGGTGGAACAGCAGCCCATTCGACGTTGCTGGTCACGAGGCCACGCGGGAGGAAGACATGGGGACGGTAAATCGGGAGCGGCAAAGAGGGGGGTGTCCAAGAGGGGGGGGCGCAAATCATGACGGGCGGCATGTGCGCGGCCCAGCGGGAGTACCAGGGACGTAATGAAATAAGGCATGAGATCTGGGGAGATATCATGGCCCCCGCCATGATATCCCCCCCCCCCTAGTCATCACCCCCCTCTTTTCCGCCCCCGAGTAAAGGAACGCGCGCGAAGGAGCACATCTCGCCTGCTGGGTGGAGAGGGGGAGGAGGCGCGGGGAGCCCGGGAGGGGGAGGGCCTGGACTCTGCGGGCGGGGAGAAGGGAGAGGGGAGGAGGGGGGGGGGGAACCCGGAAAGGAGGACAGTCTCCAATGCCCAGGGGGGAGGCCCATCCCCCCCCCCTTTGTCGTGTGGAGAAGGGTGTGCGAGGGGGGGGTCCGCACCCTCCGCGCGCTTCCTTCGCGGGGCATCGCTCTCTCAAACATCTCCACCATCTACGATCCAGGGAGGAAGAGGAAGAAGAGGAAGAGGAGGAAGAGGAGGAGGAGGAGGAGGAGGACGAGGATGAGGAGGAGGAGGAAGAGGAGGAGGAGGAGGAGAAGAGATTCCCGACTGAGGAGGAGAAAATATTCCCGACGTGAAGTCCCCACAGATGCACGGAACCAGGGAGGGCGGTGCCCAGAAGCCGTCTCTCGCTTGGCATCATTGGAACATCGATGTTGTACCTTTCGGGCTAAAACCCGGGCCCAACGCCCTCACCTCAACACAGCTTACATCCCGCGGTCATTTGCGTAAACATTCCGACGCTATGAAAGGCGGCTCGGTATCAAATCGCGGTACCTTACAGCTTCCCCGAAACACATGGAGGACTGGCGATTCCCTCTCAATGCTGTTGTGCGTGTTTACCGCTACGCGTTGAATATCAAACAGATCACTGATGCGTATTTCCGTGCTGGCAGGGTATTCAACATGCACTCTCATGGGGCCCAACACAAATCCAAGGGGAGCTCGCCGTAACACAACAAAACTAAGTGCACGCATTAACGTATGAGGAGAATTGGCACGGGAGAGCGTACTGCAGTATCAATGACGCGCGCTGGGATTACACTGCCCTAATCCTGCTGCTGATGTTACTCCTGCTTCTCCTCCTTTGCCCTTCGCCGCCTCGCCGTTCTCGATCACTGTCATCGTCCTCCTCGAGCCTCCCCCCATCCTTCCTCCCAAAACCGAGAGAAGCAAACACCGAAAACGTGTACACAACTGGGCGAGTGCCACTGCACACACTCTGCGCGCAATCGCTGCGCTGCCGGTTTCAGACGAGCACTGGGTTATGGTAAGAAGCACTCCTGTCGGAGTCTTGCTCTGGCCAGCCCTTCTGGCTAGCCCTGCTCAGGGCAATTATTCCCATTGGCTCCAGTAGCATCGCCGGGCAGCACAACAGAAGACAAGTTGTGCGTGCACGAACCAAGCGAGAGATGAAGACTCCGCGTGGAATCGACGCCCAGACACTCTGACCGCTGGGTGCTGCACAGAACAAGGCCGTGCGGCCCCTTGCGGGCCCCGGAAACGGCAGGGCCGTTTTTTCACCGTTTCCAAAAAAATGTCCCTTGAACATGGGAACGGCAAAAAACGGCTCCAGTATTGGAGCCGGAGCCGGAACCGGTTAAAAAACGGCGACGGAACCGGAAAAAAAACGGCGTCGGAACCGGCCAAAAACGGCAGAACGGAACGGGTAAAAAAACGGCCCTGTCGTTTCCAGGGCCCACTAAAGTGCGGCCCTTTAGCAAAACGTGGTTTAGTCAAAAACGACCTGAGGCCCAAACCTGGCGGGCGCAAGCCTGGAAAATAACGGCCACGGCGCCCCCTCGAGAACCGAAAACGGACACTTCACTAATCGACGTGTCACTGCTGGGGGTTCTGTCCACCCCCGAACAAAACAGGGCCGTGCGGCCCACCACTCCTGACCACGAGGCCCTCGCAGGCACACGGGTCGAGCTCTGCCGCCGTCTCCCGCCCCGGTTGGCCGCCACCCCCAGGCCTGATCACGGCGGGGAACGCGCTGTCCACCAGCTTGAAGGGCGCCGCGACGCGGCCTCTGTCCTCGGGGGCGGCAGGGCAGCAGCAGGGCCGCGAGCTCTTCTCGCCATCGCTCAGACGTCCATTCCCTGTGTTGTTTTCGGTTTCGTGCGCGGTTTGTTTCGCCAAATGATCAAGGATGCTCCTCGATGGTCCTCGCCGACGGAAAAATGCACACGTCCGAGCGATGCCAAGTCTTGCAGGCCTCGGGATCGACGACTGCCGAGACGAGCGAGGGGGAGAGGGGAGAGGGGGGAGGCATGCGCCCGCGGGCCTGGCGTGAGCCGCGCCTGCTGCGAGTGGGGCATGGCTCTTTCCGCGCTCGCGGCTCAAAGGTCGACCGACGACCGTGGTAAATCATGGACGAAGGGCCTCGTTTGAGGTGCAGACGGTCAGCTACGGGCCCCAGAGGTGCCTGAACAAACGCCTTCACACATCCCAGCACCTTTCGCGGCCAGTAAGGCAAAAAGGAGATGATACGCGAGCGTGGCCGCACGCAGTGCTGACAGACCGCGCACTGAAACAGCTGGCGGTGCTCCATGATGGAGCGCTTGTGCGAAGGCGCGCAAGACTCGGGTCGGGCGAAAGGGGGGATAGCAAAGGGGGTTTGAGAACCAGCTCACGTAGCTGATTTTCCCGGCGCCTCCCGGCGCCGGAGGCGGCCATGTATCGAGGAATGGGCCCCTCGGTGGGGCCGAAACCAGCTGCATGCAGCAAATTTCGTAAACCCCCCCTTTCCCTATCCCCCTCTTTCGTCCGGCCCGAAAGACGACCTGTTCACACTTGCGATGTGCACGTGGAATCTGAGACCCCCGTGTAAGTGGGAGCATGCCAGGGCTGGAAGCATCGGCAGGGGCGGGAACGAACCTGGCAGATGCAGGACTTTGTGGCGTAGGCTGGACACTGAACTCCAGACGATGGTGCCAGGGCTGAACCCCACAAAGTACGCCACACTGAACCCCACAAAGTTCATCTGGACAGTGATGCGAACAGGACAAGAGTGAACAACGTGGACCGAGCTGACCCCTGGAGGGCGAGGAGGGGGAGAGGACGGAGAGCGAGGACGAAGAAAACGATGGGGGACGAGGGGGCGTGAGGGAGGATGTGAGAGCAGTTGCCGCGAGATGCAGGAATAGGAGAACGAGAGAACAGACAGCTTCATGCACTCCAAGGCGAGGGTCCAGGAAGCCAAATATCTTCGGCCAATGGGCCTGCGACAACTTGCAGCTGGCACCTCCCGCAAGGGCGCCCGTCGACCCAGACTCGCCCGCAGCGGTCCCCGCTTCAAATGCAATGCTTCGCGGGTGGAAGAGGCGGAGGCTTGTTTTGAGGAAGAGGGGAGAAAGAGAGAGAGAGAGAGATAGGGCGCGAACATCCGCGAGGAGGCGGACGAGGCTGGAGATATGGGGGGAGGGGGAATGGGGGGCCGGGGAGGGGAGCGCGGCAGGAGCGGGGCGAGGAAGCAGAATGGGAGGGGGGAGCAGCGGGGCCAGAGCGAGGACTGGCCATCGCTCGGACGTCCATTCCCTGTGTTTTTTTCTCGGTTTCGTGCGTGGCTTTTTCGCCAAATGATCAAGGATGCTCCTCGATGGTCCTCCCCGAGAGGAAAATGCACACGTCCGAGCGATGCCAAGAGGACGAGGTGGAGCAGGGTGACCGGAAGCAGGGCCGCGAGCAGGCGCAACATGAGCAGGAGGAGCATGAGGGGCCGACGCAGGGGGGAGGGGCAGGGAGAAGAGGGCGAAGCTAGGGTTTGCGATAAAGGATGAGGGAGGCGGGAAGGCGGGTGGCGAAGGGACGGGGGGGCAAACTGAGGAGCAGGAAGAGGAGCAAGTCTCCCGCAAAGCCTTGCTTCCGAGGCAAACGGGGGCCCCCATCGGCAGTGCGAAAAGCAATCATCCCCGGGTGCGTCTCATGAGTGCGGGGCGACCCTCGCCATCGAGCTTCCGAAAGTGCGACCCAACCTGCCCGGGCAGGCGGGCGACGACACCTGCCCCCGCCCTCCTCCAATGGCCCCCCCCTTCCCTCCCCTACTTCTTTTTCTTGTCCTTCTTCTTCTTCTTCTTCTTTTTCTGCCCTTCTCCCACCAGCGCAAGCCGTTCCCGAGCGAACTGACGCTGTTCTCGGCTGTCCCGTCGGCCCCCCTTGGAGTTAGGGGTGCGGGTCCCACGCGGAGGCCGACTGGATTGAGAGAAGAGGAAGGAATATCAGGATGAGCACGAAATGCAAACACACAAACGGAACAACGGAAGCAAGAGGAGGGGGGGCAGGCGCAGGCAGGAACAGGAACGGCAAGCGAAGCACGAGGAGGGATAGGATTTGGCGCTCAGTGCATGCTAGCAGGCGGACGTGAAACGCAAAACCTGGGAGATGGAATGTAGCCAACACCAATTCGTGAACGATGCAAGCAGCCTCGCAACAAACGGCCCTACAATCGGACACTACAGAAACGCACCCACAGGAATAGGTTCTTCGAGAACCAACACTATGCTTGCATTGCTGGTGTGGAAGATAAGTGGTATCGGATTGTTCTTTGTCAAAAAATGTTCACATTCTGCTTATAATGGACTTGAAGTGGCACTCGCCAGAGCGTTCGTGCACGGCTCACTGAGCTGGCTGATTCGGCATTCTGCGGAACTGCAACCGCAACTCGCGCAAACTATCAATGTCCCGTTGGGTGTTACCTTGAGGTGCGTCTTTCCCCTGGCATTACCTGCACAAGGGCGGTCACGATAGGCTTGTGCCCCAAACACAGCCGAAGTCTAAATGCGATGGGTCATGCTGCGTCTCACGCATCGCTGACAGGCCCGACGGCGACCGCGCCCGACATCAGAAGGGGGGGGCAGGAGGAAGACAAGGAACGCCAGAAGAGCGTTTGCAGCAGGCACGCACTGATGAGCACCATGCTGCGCGCTGCAGACGCAGACGCCCGCCTCGCCAGATGGCCCCACAGCTGCAGCCGAGAAGGGGCAGCGCAATGCCCTCGGCAAGGGGCCATCGACATCCGATCCACCACCGAAACGCGGGCGCCGTGAGGAGAAGCACGGCCTGTGGACCATCAAAGGGGATTAAAAGTAACAGCCGGATGTGGTCAAAACCGTTCTGGGTAAGAGGGCCGCATCGACGATCGGCGGTTCAACGATCGACGGATTGATTAAAGGACCGACGATCATCGACGACCATCGACGTCGACTATCCTTGAATCGATCCCGATCCCCACGGGCATGGCCTGGGCCGCACTGACCGATTTGCGCCCCTAGATGGGGATATAGGCTGTTCGCTTCGAGTTTCGAGGGGCGGGGGGCCAAAGCGGGACATCAGGAAGAGAAGGGCAGGAGGAGGAGACGAAACAAGACAAAGCATTGAAACGGATTTCCGAATCGGCCTCGACGACCTAACTCATCGAGAAAACTCTGCGCGCCGATCTGGTCCTCCCTCGCAGACGCAAGTGGCCTGTCCGGAACCACCCGCGTGGCTCCATGCCGGGCGCCCCCCCGTGTCAGCGAGTGGCATGGGGGGGGGCCCTGCTTCGGGGGCCAGGACGCTGCCCCGCGCCATCGCGGGCAAGCCTCGCACGACGAGATGCGGCCCTTGGCCCCGAGCTCAGGAGGCGAGGGGGGAGGAAGAGAATGGAAGTTGCCCGTGCAGACGGAGACGAAAAAAGAGAAGGAACGAAGGCAGGCCCTCCCCCCGATCATCCCACATATCCCTCTCCCTCCCCTCTCCCCGCTCCGTGTCGCAAATCTCGCTGGCTCTCCTCCTCCTCCTCCTCCTCCTTCTCCTCAACAAATACACAGTATGAAAACTGTTCCCCTCTTCCCCCCCTGACCCCGTCCAGAAAAAATGCCCCGTCCTCACCAGGTTTGTTGCTTACGCAGAGGCTTGGGCAAACATAATGCTTCTCACGGTCGCGTTGCCATCCGACTGTTTTCGGTGTTTCGAACTGGTGCTCCCGCTGCAGCGTAGACCTCATCGTCAGATGGGCGCTGTGCTCCCATTCATCAGAATGGCGCTCTCGCCCCAGCGCGGGCCACTCGTCCTCGTCCTCCTCCTTCATCCTCCTATTCCTTTTGCTCATCTCCCCCTTTCAGATTGCGCTTAACACGATTGGATCTCTCAGGGAGGTCCAGGTCCGCGATGACACTCGTCCACATATAGATAACACTTAGCGCAATGGGACGGGATGGGTGTGAGGGGCGGGAGGTCCGATATGGCGCAAACGCACCTAGCTAATGATCCTCCCCTCCTCCCTCCTCCTGTCCCCTCCCCGCCAACGCTCCCCTCTCGTCGCCCTCCCCCCCCCCGCCCTCGCCCGTCCACGTCTCCCATTGTATCCCTCTCCTCTCGTCTCGCACGTCCACGTCGCCCGCTGCTCTCCTCCTCCAGTTCCTTAGCTTCCTCACCCCTCTCCCACCTCTCCATATCCCCCGGCCGCTGTTCTTCCCTGGCTCCTCTTCCCCCCTCCTCCCCTTCCTGCCCTCCCACCTGTCATGCAATATTTTTTATTCTATTGCCCGAGGGTGATCTGACAATCGCGACGACCTGCCCACTCCTCTCAGCTGATTGTCCTCGTCATTGCCAATTCTGGACGCCCGAAATGGGCACCGAAAGAATGGGTACAATGCCCAACAGCAATTCCTGTTCGTTTTGAACGCGACTCACTGTCCACGCCGCCGCGGCCTGTGCCCATTCGAGACAGAAGGCCGCCTGCCCAACAGCGGCCGCTGTTGGCTTGGGGCAACATTTGCTGTTGGGCATTGTACCCAATATTTCCGTGCCCATTTCGGGCGTCCAAACCAATGTGTCCTGCGTCTCCTCCTCTCCCCTGGACTTGATGACTTGACCGTGTTCAGAAAGGTCTCGGTGTATGGCAGGCCCCCCGCGAAGGGGAAATCTGGCATGGTAACGACCTCGTCGATGTCCATGAAAATGTGTTTCGGCCCAGTAAGTAAGTAGTCCTTGGGTGTGTACACCAATGTGTACACCAAAAATGCGTGAGAACGTGCGGAAATCTTGCCCAATGCAGCCGTGCTATCGATGCATCGTGCTTTCAATATCTTACTGAACCGCGCATGTGCAACCGTAGAAATCGATGCGAACGGCAATTGTGGTTCGAACTCGCTTCGACACATCTCCCTCGCTGCACTTACCCTGGCTGGCCGACATTGATGCCGCGCGGCCAGAAACAACAATGCAGCGCGCCGCGCTGCAGCGTGCATCCAGACACAGGCACCCTACGCCTGGTGAGAGCCGACTAAACTCACATCTATATCTCCACGGGATGCGAGATAGCATCTCGAATCACATCCCCAACTACTGGAATGGAAGTAACCCTCGAGTCCAACATGTACTTCGATGGCCAACGCATCTTTTCCATGCCACCACCCCGCTTGCGCGCCAATTTCTTCCAACCCATCCGTTTCAAGGCCCCCAAGTTCGAACGAACTAACATTGCTCCTGCCCCTCCCCTCAGTTGTCCCTCGCCACCCCCGCGCCTGCTCTTCCCTTCCGCCGTGTGGGTACCCCTGACATGCAACGTGCGCTGCCCCCGCCCACACGCACTTTCTGAGAGCCTGGGGGGCCCAAAACATTACGCGCAGTCGGAGCGTTGATCCAAGGGGCCCTAAATAAGGAACAAGGCTCCTTAGATCCACAAGTTGGACTTCGATTTCCCATCGAAAACCAAAGCAAAACCCAAGGCAAACTGTGCAGCAATCAAGGAACACGGAGCCCCTCCCCAACGAAAAGGGTTCCTTCTTCAGGGCCCCGACTGTGCCTCCCTCCGTATCCCCGGTCGCGGAACCGCCACCACTTCCTGAACCCCTGGAGCCCTGGAGGCTCTAGCGGAGATGCGTCTTACGAGGGCCCTGCGGAGCGTCGGAAAGGAATTGGGCTTTCCGCAGTAGGACAAGGCGACTTTATGCGGTGGCTTGCGCGGGCCGCCCGCCAGCTGGGCACCCCGCGTTGAAACGACGGCGCTTTCGTGTGACCTCACGTGCGGCGCAGCTTACGCGCCAATGTCCGCGCAATTGGCTTCAGTTTTTGATGGCGGCCCAATGACTACCTGCCTTCCTGCTGAATGGGTGTTCGCGAGCGAAAAATTAATCTCAACTGCATCTTCTGAACAGCCGCGCAGTCCAGGGGGCGGCGCCTTGCGGAGAACCAAATGCAATTGCAAGACCCCGTGACGTCGATCCATACTCAACGCACCAGACATAACACAGCAGCGGGACGTTTTGAATGCAAATCGCCAACGCATCAAGCAAAGACTCCAACGCGGGATCACCTGGTCGCCACCGAAAACCCGGACACACCGGCCAAAACCGCATGGCAAGAGACGATGAGAGCAGCCGAATGCCAAACCGTGACTCATGGCGAGACCATGTCCGTGATGCGCGCACGTGGCCCGTGCGAAAACGAAATGCCATTCTCGCCATGGTGCCGCGAAAATTTCATGGAATCCGACAAGCCATCCAGGCTCAGGTGGTTGAGGACGATGTTTCGGGCTCCTCTCGGGCGAGGCTGATTAGTGACGCCCCTTTTGTTGATCGCTGTCTGCCAAGATGGCCCCCAAGGCCTCTAATATGGACCCAAGGCAACCCAGAAAGGCCTCCCATATTGCTGCAACGGCACCCACATATCGCCCCAAGAAGCCTTCAAAAGGCCCCCATATCATCGAAAGACCAGCGAAGACAATATGGTTGACTTCGCGATCTGCTCAGGCTATTCCCGAGCATCGGTTCCACGGCCACTGCTTGCCCCCACACTGCACTGACCCAAGCAGCTCGTCCACGGCATGGCGATCTTAGGATCGCTGTCCACTGAGGCTCCGGTCCTACCAATGTCATGGGGCGGGTTGGAATGAGCGAGGCAGCTAATGGCAGAACTTTACTCTTCCTCCTGCTCATGCTTCTGCTCTTACACCTTCTCATCCCCTTCCCGCTGGGAGTGTTCTTCCGATTCCCTGTGGGAGGCAACGTCCCATCGAGAGTCTCACGAGAGGGGTGCCGAAGACATCGGGCCAGAGACGAGAACAATTCGAAATTGGCAGCGGAGGAACCCCCTTTCAGCTTCACCCCCCTGGCGCCCGACAGCTTCCAGGCTCCTCCTCCTGCTTTGGCCGCGAATCAAAGATCCTGAGGGGCACGGGTCCTGGGCAGGGCTGAACCTAAACGGTGTTTTTCGTGTTCGATGTGTTATCGTTTTCCCTCGTTTTGTCTTCAATCCGCCATAGCGCAAAACGACATCGAAACGAAAACAACCCAAAACGCCAAAACATCGTTTAGGTCCACCCCTTGTCCTGGATTGCGGGGCTGGGCCCAGCGATCGGCGTCTCGCCCTGCGCGCTCACTGCGACGGGAAGGCCGAGAGCAACAAAGAACCTCCTGCACCACCTCGATAAAGAAAAACCGAAACAAGCGTAAACTGTCGGAGGTCCGAACAGATTTCTTGAATCGGTACTGGCCCCCCCTCAGCAGGCGCGCAACACGCGCCAAGGGAGCCTGCGCGGATCCGAGCATACACATACGCATTTTTGCCTGACTCGATATCCCTTAATCGGGGATGGACAGACCCCTTTAGCAAAACGTGGTTTAGTGAAAACGACCTGAGGCCCAAACCTGGCGGGCACAAGCCTGGAAAATGACGGCCACGGCGCCCTCTCGAGAACCGAAAACGGACAATTCACTAATCGACGTGTCACTGTTGGGGGTTCTGTCCAGCCCCGACTTAAGACACCTCCTCCTCGTGGCGGTCCCGTCACCGTCACACGCGGCCTCAGCCACAGGACAGGGCAGAGACGCTGCCTGCGAGACTCACACCGAGGCGCGGGGGCGCCCACGCGGCTGCGGCTCCTGCAACTCCGTCAAGTTCTCTGCCTCGACCTCGGCGCCGCCCCACCCCTCCAGACTGCCCAAACGGGGCATCGTGTCCGTACCCCGTGATGGACAACGCTTGCTGTTGGGCACCCGTGCCAATCCTCGGTCACCCCCCCACTCCTGCTCACTCTGTAACCTCCCCCGCCTTGCTCGCCTCCATGCCCCAATATCACCCAAGGCCCCCCCATGTGGGGCCCGAGCGGATGGAGTCGGAGGATCGCGCCGCAAAGCCGATGCATTGGCGACGTGGCTCGATCCAGAACCTTCGCCGAGACGTCGCCGGCGCATGGGCGATGCGATCCTCTGGCTCCACCGCCGCATCTGCCCTTGCGGCGCGTCGAGGGGGGGACCCTCCGAGATGGGACGGCCAAAGACATGATGGTGCTTTGTCTCCCCTCCT
>CAUYUJ010019838.1:668227-710727 GCA_963575745.1 Prorocentrum cordatum | reverse complement strand
CTTCGCTCGGGAGCTCCCGAACCGAGTGAACCCCACCCTCCCCCTCAGAGATCGTGGGGGGTAGGGGTAGGGTTCGCATGTGGCCCCCTACAAGAAGGCCGAAGATGGTCGCAAGATGCCTGCAAGACGGGCCGAGACGCCCCCCAAGATGGCCCGACATGGCCCCAACATCGCCAGAGGCCGCCAAGACTGCCCAAGAGGCCTCAAAGAGGATTTCGAAGAAGCATCGAATCAGTTGCTTCCTTAGTTAGCTGAAAGATTCTGGCGCTTGCAGAAGCCACCTGGATGGCCCAAAAAGCGCCTAAGGGGCCGCCGACATGGCCCCTGAACCGGAAAACTCGCCTTCACGATGACCCGGAAACTGACCAAGTCGTCGGGCTTCCCGCTTCAGACGGCCCCAAGAAGGCCTCCGAGACGGCCCAGATCGACCAAGAGAGCCGAAGATGACCCCAAGGTGTCTCTAAGACGGGCCGAGATGCTCCCACGATGGCCTCGAGATCGCCCAAGAGGTCTCCAAGACGGCCCAAGAGGCCTCCAAGAGGACTTCCTGGAAGCCTCGAAGCGCCCAACATGAATGATGTGTTGGGCTTCTACGCGATTTCTGCGTTTGCTAACTTTCAGGTGTCCGACGGCCCAAGACGGCCCCAAAGGCCTCCAAGATGGCCCCAAGAGCCGCCCAAAAGGCCTCCGAGATGGTCCCCACACCGGAAAACTCGCCTCCACGAGGACCCACAAACTTCCCAGGTCGTCGGCCTTCTGGCTCCAGACGGCCCCAGGAGAGCCTCCACAACTGCCAAGATTGTCTCCAAGACTGCTACGATAGCCCCAAGAGAGCCGAAGATGACCCCAAGATGTCTCTAGGACGGGCCGAGATGCCCCCAAGATCGCCCAAAGGCTCCAAGACGGCCGAGGAATGATTTTCTGCATTTCTCTTGGAAAATGTTGGTGTTTGCGGATTTTCGGCTTCCCGACGGACCAAGACGGCCCCAGAGGCCGCTTGAATGGTCCCAAAAGCGCCCAAGAGGCCTCCGAGATGGCACCCTGACGGCCCAAGATGCTCCCAAGAAGGTCTCAAGAGGGCCCCAAGACGGCCCAGGAGACCAAGAAGATGCCCAGGATGAAGTCCAAGGCGGCTATGATGCGCCCCAAGCCCCAAGAAGGCCCTAAGCTGGCCCAGAGAACCCCCCCTGAAGGCGGCGTCCGACGGCGTCGGACCAGGCACGCCCTCAGACGGCCAAAGAGATCTGGAAGAAGCTTCAAAGATGCAAGGGCCACGGCTCCCCTGGCTGTGGCTGGTCTGCAACGCCGAGGGCAGCTCCGCTCGTGTGAGCCGAGGGACAGCCGCCCGTCGCAGACCTCCGCGCGCCGCGACCAGGGTCACGACGGCAGGTGTTCGGCGGCATCCGGCCTCCAGGGGCCCTCTCCGGGCCACGGGACCGTCAAACAGAGACCCAGGCTGACACTTGGGAGCGTCTCAGAGAGGGGCCCGAGGCAAGTGCGCGGCCCAGGGCGAGCACCGCCTCTGCCACCGGCCGCCTCAGACCCGAACAGGCGACAGGGAAGAGGAGAGGAGGTCGGGCGAGGCGGTGCGAGGAGAACGCTCCAGTGCCGAAGGCGAGGAAAACCGGTCGCCGCAAGACGAACATCACGCGTTTTTGTATGGCAACCGGCCACCATCAGAAACGTGTGCTGTGCCATTGCTCTTGTTATGGCAACCGGTCGCCACAAAAACCGTGTGCCGCTTCCTTCATGGCAACCGGTCGCCATCCAAACCGTGTGGCATTCCTCCCGCGCGTGGCCGAGACCTCCCCCCTCCTCGCTCGGCTCCGCTGGGGGCTCTGTCGGGCCGAAGGCGGGCGGCGCGGCCCCCTCGCCCCCCCGCGCGTCGGAGGGACTCGCAGAGGGGTGCCAACCTCAAAGCCGAGATCGATGGAGAAACGCCCGCTTCTGCGTCAGGCTCGGCGAAGCCATCGTGCAATCCAGGAGGAGGAGGAGGAGGAGGAGGAGGAGGCCACGGCGGGCCTGGGCCACAGGCAGGGTCCACGGCAGGAATCTACGGCACGAGCAGCTGCGCCCCCCCTGAGCCCCTCTTGAGCCCGAAGCGGTCCTTTTTCGGCATCTTTGAAGGGGCCCCAGGACACACAAATAAATACACACAAATAAAAATATTCCCCATATTTTCTTATATTTTCTGGGTTTTTGTCTTCCCACCCACCTCCCATGTTTTCCCATATTTTCTGGGGAATCGCCGATTGATTGTGTCTGTGTGTTTCGGTCCCTCCTGAGCTTGACTGTAAGCCACCTTGGCATCCACTGAAAACGCCCATTCTCCTCAGCAACCCCCGCACCGATCGCAATACCATGGCCCGGTGGGTGCCAGACCAGCCATCCGCAGCAGGCCCGAGGTCCATGCCGAAGCGTGGGGCACCCCGTCGACCGATGGCCCCGCCGAGACCGGCCCAATAACTTACCACGGCAAAACACCGTGATGGCATGAACTGTGAAGAGGCGGGCCGAGGAGCAGGAGGGCGGCTGTTCAACACGTGCAGCTTGATGTATCTCTGCTACAATGGGTTGTGACCGCCCTGACCAGACATGTAACCGGCATTGATGCGAGAACACAATTCCGCCGACCCGTCGGCTTGTGCGAGACGCATTTCCATTTTAGTCGTCGTCGTGGTCGTCGCCGTCAGTTCAAAAGTTTGGAGATCTGAAATTTGAGTAAGTCGCAATTAAGCCGAAACGTAACCCTTCCCTTTGATATCTTCCTTGCCGTGGGGGGGTCTCGGGCAGGAGGGGTACAGGGGATCCTGGGTCAGAATACCATCGCCCCAGGGGGTCCCAGAGACCCGAAAGGCCCCAAGACGGGCCAAGAGTGCCCAAAGAGGCCGCCAAGACAGCCCAAGATGGCCCCGAATCGCCGAGCACTCGGTCCAAGACGCCCAAGGTAGCCTCCAGACGGACCAAGAGACCTCCAAGACGCCCCAAGAGGCCTCGAAGAGCACTCCCACGAGGGTCCCACGAGGTCAACTTCATTGATTTCCAAGAGACCCCCAAGACGGCTTCCAGGAAGCCCCAAGAGGCTCCCAAGAGAGGCTCCCGAGAGGTTCCCAAGTGGCGCTCCAGAGACACCAAAACTGCCCACAAGAGGCCCCCGAGAGCGCTCCGAAGAGACCCCAAGAAGCATCTCTGAGGACTCTGACTCACGTCAACGTCGTCGTCGACGCCACCGCCGCCGCCGCAGTCGTCGTCGTCGTTCCGCTTGAGGGTCGGCGGCACAAGCCGAAAGGCCTTCGCAATCGTTGCTTGGCATTGTGTTGCATTGCTTTGCGTTGCATTGTATTTCTTGGCGTTGCTTTATGTTCCTTGGCGTTGCTTGACATTGCTTCATGTCGTTGCTTGGTGTTGGTTGGCGTTTCTTTGCATTGCCTTGCATTGTTTTGCGTTGCTTGGCGCCGCTTGGCATTGCTGACATTGATTTGCATTGCTTAGCGTGGCTTGGCATTGCTCAATATATCTTGGCATTTTCGGTGTCGGTTTTGCTTGCTTTGCAACACTTGGCGCTGCTTCGAATCTTGCTTGGCTGGTATTGCTGAACATTGCTTCGCATTGCCTGGCGTTGCTTGGTAGTGTCTTGCGTCGCTTTGCATTGCCTGGCGCTGCTTGGCGTTGCTTGGCGCTCCTGGGTAATCCCGTGGGCCCCCGGGGCAACGCCGAGGGACGAAGAACCCTGAGGAATCTGGGGCCACACTGGGGGCGAAGCACTCCGCAACCAGTGCCTTCTTCCACAAGCAAGAGGCCGCTGGGCAAAGCCTGGTTGGGGAAAAAACTCGAGGACCCGTTCAACCGAAAAAGCCACACTCAACCGAAGAAGCCACAGTCAACCGAGAAAGCCGCATCCGCTCCGCCTCCGCCCCTGCCGCCGTCGTTGGCGCGCTTGCCACCGAGGCCGGAAATCGGCCTGGCCGGCCGGCCCTGCCCAGGGGCAGAGAGGAAGAGGTGAGGAAGAAGTGGGGGAGCGAGACGAGATAAGGCCTCTCGTCTGCGCGCCCATGCCTCCCGTAATTCAGTTCCGATCGCGCCGAGAGGAGGGTTTGATCTGACCTGGGCTCGGGGAGGGAACGCGCCCCCAGTTGGAGGCGCAACCGACTGGTCGACGAGAACTCTCGCTCTGACCCTTGCTCTCCCTCCCGCCGCCCTCTCGGGAGCGGCCAAGAGGGGGGTGTCCAAGAGGGGGGGTGCAAATCATGACCAGCGGCATGTGCGCGGCCCAGCGGGGGGGCCAGGGACGTAATGAAATAAGAAGAGGCGCCATGAAATCTGGTGAAATATCATGGCCCACGCCATGATATCCACCCCCCCCCTAGTCATCACCCCCCTCTTTTCCGCCCCCGAGCTCTCCCTCCCGCCGCCCTCCCTCCCCCGAGGGAGGGAGGGCGGCGGGAGGAACGCCGGGAGGACGCGGGGAGCGCGTGCGGAGGAGGCACGCGGGAGGCGCGGTCGGAGCGAGAGGCGGAGGCGGCTCGTTGAGGCTCGGGCGAGGGTGCCGCACGCGATGCCCGTGCCGTTAGCGCCCTGCTCGTCGTCCGTGCCGGTGCCGGGCATGCCCCACTCGTCGTCCTTCGGCGTGGAGGGAGCGGGCCCGAGGAATTCCCCACAAACGCATCTCATGGCGCCAGGCTGGTCTTCTGAGACCCCAGGGCCAGGAGCCCGAGAACGGGGGAAAGGAACCCTGACCCCGCAGACACCCGACGATGTCTTTTTCCAATCCGCGGCCTCACGACCCTCTGGGCTCCTTCCCTGGGGGGCAGATATTTCGCCCTGCTAAGTTGTCGCTGGTCTCAGGGCCGGATGCGGGGCCCCAAGGGCCAAGAGTGGAAGAAACACACCTCCATTGGAAAAACATCCCGTTGGGGATCCAGGGGGACCGTTTCCATCAAGACCCGTGTGCTTCATGGCGACGTCCTCCCCGCCGGCGACGCCCAGCAAAGCCTGGCCGGGCCAGGGGGGGAGCTGGACGAAAGCACGTCCCCTAAACATCTCGCTGCAGGAGTGCCGCCCGCCAGGCCCTTTGCATCGGGGGTGGAGGGGAGGACCGTGGGGCTCTTGATGTGATGCAGTTTTCTCGCTCGGAAATGATATTGCCATGCGTGCTGATAGTATGCTCTGTTGTGTTCCCGAATGTTCCTTGCTCTTACTATGTTAGCGTCTCTTCTTCACACATGGATATGTGCATGGAGTTCCTCTGTGGCCGCCTTAGACGTTGACTTGTGTGTTGTGGCCTTACGATAGAACGTGTGTCTTCACAGCCTCCCACAGATGTTCCTACTGTAAAGCGGTCGTGCAACACGCTGGCATGCTGAACGGCCTGGTAAATGATATCATGTTGTAATGCGTGTGTGTGTGTGTGTGTGTGTGTGCGTGTCAAGAACGTTTATTGGCGGCCCTAGAACATTATTCATGTCACAACCCCATCCAGAACATAAGAAAGCGACTAGCAGCCAACCATGATACCACATAGCACAACGTGTAACATGCTGTAATGTTCGTCGAGTCTGGATATCAGGATATCTCTCTCTATGTTATCTCTCTTCTCCCTCTGTCTATCACTCTCTCTCTCTCTCTCGTTCTCCACTCCTCTCTCTATATATACGTGTGTGCGTGTGTTTTCGCAGTGCGCGCTCAGGATCTCCAAACTCCCAGCTCGCAGTGAGATGTCGAGGGTTGGGCGACGGTTGCGGATAGGACTTTAGCTTGAAGATGCTGCGGGAAAGCGTAGTAAGCAGCCCTTCCCTAAGCACGGTGGTCTGCAGGAGGGCGACGAAGAGGACGAGGGGGGCGGTGTGGAGGAGAAGAGTCAAGAGCATGACGGCGACGAAAACGAGGGCAGAACGGCAAGGAGGGACAAGAGCAGGAGGAGAAGCGACGCCTCGGAAGACAAAGAGCAAAGAGGAGGACATGAAGGAGGGGCCACGGTGCCTCTCGTCCACGTGTGCACCTCCTGGTGGCATGCGGCCCATCCTGCCACCGTGCCTGGGATGTTGGTCAAAGACCCCCTGGATACCTGTTGGGGTCTTCCGGGAAACCTCAGGCCAACTTCTTAGAGGCAACTTCGAAGCCCTTTGGGGGCCGTTTGGATACATACTGGGGCCTCTCTTGGGTCTTTTTGTTCGAGCCCCTTCGGGGGGATCTTGGGGGACGGCTGACTGCCTCTTGGGCCCTCTCGGCCTCGAGGCCTCGAAGTGCGAGGACAGAGAGGAGGGGCCACTGTGCCCCTCGTGCACCTGCGCCCCTCCTGGCGGCTTTCCGCCCGTCCTGCAACCGTGCCTGGGTTGTTGGCGTGAGACCTCGTGAACGCCTCTGCGGATCTCTTGGGGAGCTTCAGGGGAGCCTCGTGGAGGCAATGCTGACGCCAACTGTGGCCTCCCTTGGAGCTCTTGGAAACCCTTTTCGGGCCCTCTTGGGAGGGGCTCTTGGGGGCCTGATGCTTCATATGCCCGCAACCCCGCCCCGGGGGCCCCCAGGCCGCAGCACACCAGGGGCACCTGACATACACCAAGCCCCCATCCCCCCAAGGGCCTCCCTGGGGCCTCTGGATTTTCGCCGGCCCCCTCAGAGCATCCGGGGAGATTCCAAATAAGTACCGGACGAGCCAACGTAGCTTCCGAACGGTCCCAGATGGCGTCAAAATGGCATAACAAAACCTAAGACGCCCCAAGATGGCCCTAAGAAAATGTTGTACTCCATCAGGGCGTCGCCCCACTCGTCAAACGTCCACGGGGGCGCTCCCTCCACCAAGCACCACTTGTAAAACTCGGCGGCTCGCTGTCGGTAGCTCAGCAGAGTAGATGGTTGCACTCGGCCCTCCAGGTGCGGATCCCCCGGCACCCTCGGGCTGTCTGTCATCAGTTTGGGATGGTGCGCTGGTCGCGCGCCGCTGCTTCTGGCACTGAGGCGCCGTGCCCCTCTGGGTCTGCGCCACATCCTCTCGTGCGCGAGGGGCCATCCGCGGGCGTCCTCTCTGTCTCCACCCACGGGAGGTGCATCCTTATCTCCGAAGACTGGTCGATGCGCACCTCCTCCTCAGTATGTATGGTGACTGGCCCAGCTGTCGATCGACCCTTCGCCACGGCGCTGGCGAAAGCCATGTTGTCCTCGAGGCTGAGCACCTTCGAGCGGTGGACTGACGGGGTGACCACCAGCCGCGCCAGGACTCGCAAGGCCGCGCGGCCCTCTCCCAGCACGATGTGGTCCTCCCACTTCCAGCGACCCGCCTCCGCAGGCACCTACTTCGCCTCGCAGTCGACCCAGCCTCTGGCGATGGCGCTCACGGGCAGGCGCGGCTCCAGGGACGTCCCCCCCCCCCCCCCCCCCCCCCCCCCGACACCTTCTGCAACAGGCCTGGCTCGGCGACCGCCGCGCCAAGCCGCGTGCCTGAGCGCCGGAGATCCCCCGGCAGCTTCCCGTCGGCCGCCGCCACGGCCGCGCCGACGCCGCCAGCGTCGAAGCCCCTGGGCCCCTCCGGGTCGGGCGCGAACAGCAACGGCGGCAACGGGGCCCCCAGGTCGGCGCAGAGGCCCATGACCGCCCTCTTCGTCGCGATCGCCCCCCACAGTGCGGAAGGCCACCGTCTCCTCCACTGGCGGCTCTCCTGGCGCGCGAAGTGGAACGGGCGCTGCGGCGCCGACAGCCCGCGCCAGACGGGCGCCAGGTGGCCCAGGTGCACCCGCTCCCTCGTCGGCATCACCTCCGGCGCCTCGTGCAGCAGCGCCGCCTTCCTCTTCGGCGCTCGCGCCCGAGCTGGGCTGGCCTCGACCTCGCGGCGCACAACGCGATCGACCGGGCCGCGCTCCCTCCGACCCTTGGCAACGAAGCCCGCGTCCTCAAGCGCGTCTGCCACCTGGCGGACCACGTGGGCCCTCGCCTCCCCAGTGCCCTTTGGAGCCTCCGCCCGCGGAGATCTGGCCGCCGTCGACGCCGGGGTGGAAGACCGCGCCCGACGGGCCCAGCACGGCCCGACGCTCTCGCGAGGAGGTCTCGTTGAGGAAGAGGAAGTCGCCCTTGTCTAACTTCTCCGAGAAACACGAGATCCTCGGGCAACGCCCGCTCGATCTCAGGTGGCCGGCCCATCGGGCCCTCTCCTGTCTCCGCCATGCGCACCAGCGTCGCCGCGATGCCCTCCGACGCACGCCGGCCTCGGCCCACGCGACCGAGCCTGTGGCCCTCGCAGGGTTCTGCGAAGCCCCGCCCATCATGCGCTGGTCGAGCGAGAGCCGCCGAGCTCCTGTTCTCGTTTCCAGGCCTTTCAAAATGCCCGCGTCGAAGATGGGGGCGCGCGGCGCAATCCCCGGGTCAGCAAGATGCTCCAGCCCCCCGGCGCCTCCGCAGCATGCCGCGCCGCTGCGCGGCGTCAAGTGGTGGAGCATCGGGTGGTTGCCCTCGCCCAGCCGAGCTTTCGGGGCTGTCGTCAGCCGCTCCGCCGGGGGCCCCCAGCAGCAATTGCCGCCTCGCTGCAAGGGTCGGGGGCCCCCCGGTCGGAACCTTGCCCGGCCCCAGGCCCAGCAGGGGGCGTCGCCGAAACTCGCGCCCACAGGGCCTTCCTTCACCGAGGCCCACAGCTGCTCGAACGCGTCGACCCGACTCAGGCCCCACCTCGAGTCCACCACCAAGTCCACGGATATAACAAGCCGCTCCAGGCCTGCCCCCTGCGCGCCCAGCCCCACGTCACGCCGCGCGCCCTCGGCCCGCCGCGGGCCCGCAAACACGCGCATCACAGCGAAGACTCGTTGATCACTCAGCTGGGCGCGTCGCGCAGCCTCGCGCCATCCCGCCGCCGAGAAGCGGGAAGGCGGCGGGCGCCCTCGTCGCAGCTGCTGCCACTCGCGCCAGTCGTCGTCAGGGGACATCTTGGAAGAGGCTCGCCACGCCAGAGCGCAGACTCCCGCATTGACGGCCATCAGGGCGCGCGCTCTGTGAGAGCTGCCCGTCGCCAATCGGCGCCAGATCCAGAGGACCCAAGCCTCGCGGTCTGGCAAGGCCTGCCGGGCCCGCGAGAGCCGCGCCCGCGCGGCCCGAGCTCGGCGCGCGCCGCAAGCCCCGCGCCCGCCTCTGCCGCGGAAGCGCCGCAGGTTGGGCGGGCGGTCCTCGTGGCCACATGACTTCTCGCACTCAGGCTGGGCCCCGCCCACGAAGCCGAACACCTCCTGCAGCTCCTCGAACGGCGCCCGACTCCTAAGGTCGTCATGCTCCACCGCGTTCTCCTCTAGGCCGTAGTACTGCGCCTCCTCCGTGCTGAGCGCGTCGAGCATCTGGGCACGCTTCGCCGCGCTCGGCTCGCTCGCCGGCTCTGCTCTCAAAGCTCCGCGGGCCGACGGACGGGCCGGCTTGCCGCGGCCCGCCCGCCTCCACCGCGCGAGCTAGCTCCAGATGGGCGCCAGTCAGACTTAAGTCCCGACGCGTCTCTGCCAGTCGCTTAGCCGTTCGTAGAGCCACCCGTTGCACCTGGCCGTGCAGATCCCGCATTTTCTCTGGCAGATCGATCGCTCATGCGACGGGATCGGGCGAAGTCCTTGCACGAGCCCGCGCCCATGGACATAATCCCACCCGCGTACTAGTTGGCGAGAGCCCAGACTGTGATCTTCCGCGTGCATCGATGGCGTAACCTGCCAGAGCGGCTAGACGCCCGTCGAGGCTCGGCCACTGGCGCGATCGGTGGCAGCGCCTCCTGTCCCGGCCTCGCCGAGATCACCTGCTGCACTGATGGGCTCGAGTCGTCATGCCTCCGACGATTTCGCGCAGCTGCGTCCCGCGCCTCGCCTGCAGGCCCGACGAGGTGCGCGGGCCGATCGTAGGCCGACGTTGACGGGGCGCCTCCGTCCCGCCCGCCCTTCTCCCTCTTGCTACTGTCGCCCTTGCCGTCGCCCATGTCCATCTTCCTGCGGCTGCGCAGCTCTGCCCCGACCCTCTCGCGCCTCAGATGCCCTTTCTTGGAGTGCGTCGCCGCCGAGAGGCCACCGTCCACGCGGGCGCCGCGTCGGCCAGGCGGCCAGGCGGCGCGACTCCCACCATGCGCGATGCGCCGACGCGCTCACCACTCTGCTGTTCGTGCAAGTACGCCGCCAGGCAACAAAGGCCAATCTCCATCATGCCATCTCCTTCCAGCACCTGCATGATCTCCACGTCGCTCTCTTGCAGTCGCGCAGGCAACAGTCGATAGACGCAGCGAGGGTCCAAAGGTCGATCCAGACGGGGCTCGTGCGGCTGCCCTGGCATCGCTGCGCGATCCACTCGCCAACGTCGAACCCACTCCACGGATCGCTCGGTAGATCTCAGGGCCAGCGCGCTGGAAGTCCGACGGCACGCGCGAGCCCCGACTGGTTTCCTCCGCGCCGCCCTGAACTGCAGCCAGACTCGGCACCGCGCCTCAGGAACATCGCCCCCCAGCGGTCGAGGGGGCGACCTGGGCTGCGAGCCGATCGAACGCCGCAACCAGCTCCTCCTGCCGTGGGGCCGTCATCGTCCGCTCGGCTACGTAGTCGACGCCAATCAGCAGATGCTTCACCCCGGACTGCAGCTGACCCTGCGCTTCGTTGGCCCACGCGGCCATCCAGAACCTGCTGCCCCACTGGAAGTCAGTCTGTGGCCTCCGCCGACCCGAACGCCTTCAGCAGCTCGATGATATCCTGGGACAGGCCCTCCACGGCCGCGCAATTGCACTGCAGGTCGGCACTCGGGCACCGCGGCCGCTGGGCCGCCCCCCATGAGCACTGGCAGCCGCGGCGCTGCTCGCGGGAATGCCGCCGCCCATGGCGCTGGGGGCGTCCGCCCAGGCACCGAGGTCGCCCCGCAGCGGAGCGCCAAGGAGGGCGGCAGCGGCCGCAGGTGGCGCAACGGTCGCCCGGAAGGGAACCGCTGCGCCGCCAGGGGCAGTTGGGCCTGTCACGCCCGGCATCGCCGGGGGATCCCTGGTGGCAGCGAGCCCCAGGGTGGGGCTCTTCCTGCGTCCTCGGGCACAGGGCTCTGGCCATCGTTCGGACGTCCATTCCCTGTGTTTTTGTTCGGTTTCGTGCGTGGTTTTGCGTCAAATGATCAAGGATGCTCCTCGATGGTCCTCGCCGGATGGAAAATGCACACGTCCGAGCGATGCCGAGGCGAAGCGCCAAGGAGGGCGGCAGCGGCCGAACGTGGAGCAGCGGTCGCTCCGCAGGGAGCCGCTGCGCCGCCAGGGGCAGCTGGGCCTGTCACGCCCGACATCGTCGGGGGACCCCTGGTGGCAGCGAACCCCAGGGTGGGGCTCTTCCTGCGTCCTCGGGAGCAGGGCTTGCGTCATCAAGAGGGGCCGCACCCACGTCGCCGCTCAGCGTCAGCCGCTGGAGCTCCGTCGCCGGCGTCCTCGTGTGCTCCGCCTCCGTCCGCTGGCCAACGTAGGAAAGCCGGCAGGTGGTGAAGCAAGGTTCTCAGGCCTGGCACTCCGAGCACCATGCTCAGCGCCAACCTGGCGAGGCGGTGACGGCCCGCCGCGGCCATCTGGGACAACGCCGCCGCCAAGGCGCTCATAAACATCGACATCGGGCCTGGTGAAAGGGGGGATAGCAAAGGGGGGGTTGAGAACCGGCTCACGTAGCTGATTTCCCCGGCGCCTCCCGACGCCGGGAGGCGCCCACGCATCGAGGAATGGGCCCGGCGGCGGGCCCGAAACCAGCTGCATGCAGCAGATTTCGCCCCCCCTTCCCCCCCTGTCCCTATCCCTCCCCTTTCGCTCGGCCCGAGGGCAGTCCGACGCCGCCCCCGAGCGCCCGCCACCGACATCCCTGTGCAGCTGGCGGATGCGGCCTGGCTGGAAAGGGGGGGCGTCGCCATGGCCACGGCGGGCGACGCCGCCGCGCCCTCGACCGTCATCCCGGGGCGCGCGATGGGAGGACTGCGCGGGCCCGTCCGCGGACCCGCGCGGGTGGAGTCTGCAGGTCGCCGGCGGATGGCACTTCTGAAGTTGCTTCAGTGGACCACTGCGCCGCTGAGCTACAAGACTACGGGGTTGCAAGACATCCCGCCCCTGGGCCCCTTTGCTGACCTACTGAAAATCAGCGCTCGTAAACTCTCTCACCCATATATGTCAGAGGGGGCCGAACGGTCATTCATTGTCCCTGGGTGCGTGGCTGAAGTGGAATTCAGCGGTGCGGATTCGTGTTGTTGTTGTTGTTAATGTTGTTTGTTGTTGTTTGTTGTCGTCGTCCAGCCCCGCGACCCACCCGCGACCCACCCGCGACCAAACCCGCGACCCACCCCGCGACCCACCCGCGACCCACCCGCGACCCACCCGCGACCCACCCCGCGACCCACTCCGCGACCCACCCCGCGACCCACCCCGCGACCCACCCGCGACCCACCCCGCGACCCGCCCACGGCCCACCCCGCGACCCACCCGCGACCCACCCGCGACCCACCCGCGACCCACCCGCGACCCACCCGCGACCTACCCCGCGACCCACCCGCGACCCACCTTCGACCCAAACCACGTTCAAGGTACAAACCACAATTTTCGGCGCCTGCGGCGGGCTTTTTTTGCATTCCTTCCAGGTGGAGAGCCCGCGACCCAACCCGTGACCAACTTGCGACCAAACCGCGACCCAAACCACGTTCAGGGTACAAACCACATTTTTCGACGCCTGCGGCGGGCATCTTTTGCAGTCGCTTCAAATGGAAATACCGCGGCCCACCCGCGACCACGTTTAGGGTACAAACCATTTTTTTCGGCGCCTGCGGCGGGTTTTTTTTTGCATTCGCTCCCGGTGGAGAACCCGCGGCCCCCCCGCGACCCAAACCACGCTCAGTGTACAAACATGTTTTTTGGCGCCTGCGGCGGGGTGCTTTTGCATGCCTTCCAAATGGAGGTAGAGAGCCCGCGACCCACCCGCGACCCAAACCACGTTCACTGAACAAACCAATGCCGCACAACCGCGGCGGCAGATTTTTGCATGCCGTCTGAGCCCGCAAGCGGATTCCGGAAAATTGCGGAAACATTGGCACTCCGCTCAACAAATCTGACCACGACGCGCCCAAGACGGCCACCAGGGCTCCAAGACGGCCCAAGAGCGTTCCAACACCGCCCTAGAGCGTTCCAAGATGCCCTAAGATGGCTTCCAGACGGTCCAAGAGAGCTCCGAGACGGCCCAGGAGGCCCTCAAGAGGCCTCCAAGACGCCTCAGGAGGCTTCGAAAAGGCCTCACAAGAGCGCCAAAGAGGCACAAATCTATGATTTTTGAATAGTTGTTGAAGGTTTTTGGAGTTCTCGCCTTTTCCGTTTCCCGACGCTCCGAGACGGCCCAAGAGGCCCCCGAGATCGCCCCAAGACGGCCCAAGAGGCCCCCAAGATCGCCTCAAGACGGCCCAAGAGGCCCCCAAGACGGCCCCAAGAAGGCACCAAAAGGCCCCAAGGCGGCCCCAAGACGGCCCCAAGAGGCTTCGCGGCGGCCCAAGAGGCCGTCAATATGGCTCCTAGAGGGGGCCTAGACGGGGTACACGAACGGACTTTTCGGGCCCTCGGCCCCAAATGCCCCCCCGGAGGGTCCAGGAGCCCCCCAGGAACCTCCAAGAGGCCCCCAAGAGGCCCCAAAAAGGCCCCCAAGATGCCCCCCAAACGGCCCCCAAAAACGGCCCCCAAGAGGCTTCAGAATTGCTTCTAAGAGGCCTACGAGAGACCGACCACGACATCCCAAGGCTCCATTGCGAACGATGACGTGGGCAGCTTCGAACGCCAGAGCTCCCAGTACGAACGCTGGCGTCCAGAGCTTTGACGACAAACACTGCTATGAGCAAAAACGGCGCTTCCCGTTCTTGTGCGGTCAGGTTTTTGCATGCCGTCTGAGCCCGCAAGGATCTCTTCAAGCCCCGCGCATCCACACCAGCCCGTCCAGCAAGTTTGCCCTGGCGAGTTGCCTTGATCAGAGAAGTCGGGGAGCATAAAGTGGGAAAAAAGATTGCGTTACTGTTATCTTGGGGAAGGTGGGGGAGGCAGAAGGAGTAAACAGGGGACGAGGAGGACGCGGAAGAAGAGAGGATGTAAGGATAATGTGGAAAAAGAGGAGGAGGAGGAGCAGGAGGACGAGGAGGGGGGAGGGGGAGGAGGAGGACGAGGATGGGGAGGAGGGGGTGGATCATGATGATGATGGACGACAATGGGAGGACGATGATGGAGGCCGATGAGGTGGAGGACAACAATGGGAGGACGATGATGAAAGGACGAGGGGGGGAGAGGGAGGACGAGGAAGAAGAGGAGAAGGACGAGGTGGAGGAGGAGGATGACGATGACGATGACGATGAGGACGAGGAAGAGGAGGAGGAGGAGGACGAAAACGCCATCGACAGGGAAGGTGGGGGCCACGAGGTCCGCCGGCTCGACGTCGCCCGCGCCCGCCCCCTCACTCTTATCCGCAATTGCGGGGTGCTACGTATGTATGTAGATATATATGTATATGTATATATATATATATATGTGTATATATACATGTATACAAACATGTCTACACATGCATTGTGTATGTATGCGTGTACATGCATGCATATGTATGTGTATGTAGATGTACGTGTATACATACAGAGATATACATTGTTGCATTTGTTGTTGTAGATATGTAGTTGTTGGTTGTATGTATGATGTTATTGTGTGTTGTGTTTGTACGTCTGTGTATACATATATGTTTTCGTGTGTTTGTTCTCTCTCTCTCTCTCTCTCATTCCCGGACAAGACATTATCCTCCACAGCGCGTCGAGCATTGAAATGCCCTCAGGTCCCTCACAACACTCTGTATAGCCTAACGGATCTACGGCCGGAGTTCTGGGCGCTCTCGGTCGCTCTTGGGATGAAGGGCGTGGTCCCACGTATTGTCGCGTGCGCTCTCTGGATCGGGGCCCAGAAGGCTCCAGAACGGGCCACGAAGGCCCTAACAGGCCCCAGGGACGTCGCAAGAGGTCCCCGACCCGCCTAAAGATCGCCCAAAGACGCCCAAAATGGCCTCAAGGCGGCCCAGGAGGCCCCAAGGGCGCCCCACCAGGGCTCCAAAAGGACCCCCAAGGGGGCCCCCAAAGCCCCAAATTTGCTGATTTCCATGAGGTTTGAATGATTTCATCGTTCTCGCATTTTGCCGCCTCGTGGTGCCGACGTATTCCTCGAACTCGTCCACTCCGTCCTCATCACCGTTGTCGTCCCCGCCGCCGACGTCCCCGTCCTCGCCGTCATCAGTCGTCCCCGCCGCCGTGGCCGCCGGGCTGCTATCCCCGTCACCGTTGCCAAAACTCGATCGTCGTGTTCGTCGCCGTGGTCGTAGCCATCGTCGCCCCCCCAAATCGGGGATCTACTGACCCGGATCAATCACAACCCGGGTCAGTCGGGCCTTCCAGGATACTGCGAGACCCCGTGGGATCCTGCGCCCCGGCCTGGGCCAGTGCGCCCCTGGCCTTGCAGGATCCTGCAGAATCTGGCGCTCTGGCTGACCCCAGTTCGCGTCGACCCCCGTCTCCTGAGCCCCCACCGAACTCGTCGCCGCACGCCGCCGTGGCCAGCGCTGCCGTGGCCGCCGGGCTGCTATTCTCGTCACCGTTGCCAACTCTCGATCGTCGTGTCCGTCGTTGCGGCCGTAGCCGTCGCCGCCGCCGCTGCCCCCTCCAAGCCGGGGACCTACTGAGCCCCGACCAACCCTGAGTTCCGACGTTGCAGAAGAAGTGCAACATCGCAAAAGATCACGACCAGACCCCCATTCCCATCTTTCTGCATAATTTTTCTGGCTATGGATCGATCTGCGAGGGTCCCGGGGCCCGAAATGGCGCGAAAACGCCCGGCTCTGGCCATCGCTCGGACGTCCATTCCCTGTGTTTTTTCAGTTTCGTGCGTAGTTTTTTTCGCAGGATGATCCAGGATGCTCCTTAATAACCCCCGCCGAGAAAAGTGCACACGTCCGAGCGATACCAAAGGCTTGAAAATAATGGATCGCAAGGATCTCAGGGAAGCTCGCCGCCGCACGCCGCCGCCGCCGAGTGCCGACGCAGGCTGGAGGGCCGCTGGGGAGCCCGCAGGAGCAGGGCGCCCAGCAGGCCTCGCCTGCGGGCAGGGGGGGCCGAGCGAGGCGGGCCTTCCCCCCCTCTTTGGCGGCGAGCGAGGGGGGGAGATGAGCAGGACAAAGACCTTCTCAGAAGGCGGCGGGACTTCTCAGAGACTCGCGCCCTCTGTGAAGTTTTTGTCCGTCTTCGGAAGAAACTTCGGAAGGCTTCTCAAAGGCTGGGGGACTTCCGAGACTTCCGAGACTTCCCCTCCTCCGCTCGCAAGGTCGCTCCCGCTCGCCTCGCGGCGCCGGCTCCGCCGCCTTTTCCGCCTCGTCCTGCCCCCCCCCCCCCTCCTCCTCCTCCTCCTCCTCCTCCTCCTCCTCCTCCTCCTCCTCCTCCTCCTCCTCCTCCTCCTCCTCCTCCTCCTCCTCCTCCTCCTCCTCCTCCTCCTCCTCCTCCTCCTCCTCCTCCTCCTCCTCCTCCTCCTCCTCCTCCTCCTCCTCCTCCTCCTCCTCCTCCTCCTCCTCCTCCTCCTCTCTCCTCCTCCTCCTCCTCCTCCTCCTCCTCCTCCTCCTCCTCCTCCTCCTCCTCCCCCTCGCTCGCCGCCGAACCCCCCCTCCGCCGGCCGCGCGGCCCGCCGCGCGCACGCCGGCCGTCGCAAGGCTTGGCATCGCTCGGGGGGCCCTTCCCCGTGCACGTTTCGGTTTCCGTGCGCTTTTGTGAAGGGGCCCCAGGACACACAAATAAATACACACAACTAAACATATTCCCCATATTTTCATATTTTTCCTGGGTTTCTGTCTTCCCCCCAACTTCCCATATTTTCCTATATGTTCGGAGGAATCGAGGATTAATTGTGTCTGTGTGTTTTTTCCTCTCCTGATGTTGGGCCTTGCTCGAGGAGCACGGGGCGCACAAGAAGATCTGCTGGCACCACATGTCCTCCCTGGAGGCGTGCGTCCGGCCCGAGCCCTTCACTGCATACCCGTCCTGCAGAGGATCGTTTCTGGAGCGGTGTGGCCAGAAAGCGCCCGCCGGGACGTGTGTACTGTAAGCTTTCTCGGTGCGAGCGTCGCCCCTGGGGGGGCGACGCCCAAACAGTATTAGTATGTTGGGGTGACGCCTACACTTAAGTCGGGCGTGTCCCCCTACAGGCCGATTTTCGACGACACATAAAACATACCCCCAATATACCCCCAAAAATGTCAAACATACCAAAAAATAATCACCATACTGTGTGTTGGACTATGTTTTGACTACTTTTGGTGTTTTTTTTGTCGAAAATCCCCCTGTAGGGGGACAGGCCCGACTTAAGCCTACACAAGATGGCCCGAAAAGTAAGAAAACGAAAGCATCGGGCACTCGACCTCCTTGCCATCGCTCGGGCCTCCACTCCCCCGTCATTTGTTCGGATTCGTGCGCTTGTGCTTCGCTCGAGGATCCAGGATGCGCCTCGATGGTCCCCGCCGAAAAAAAAACACGCACGCCCGAGCGGTGCCGAGAGGGGAGCTCGGGGTTCGGGTCCGACGCCAGAAAGCTAAGAAAGGGGCCCGAAACGCAAGACCGCGAAGGCATCGGGCACCCGACCTCAGCCGTCGATCCTCGAACGTCGACGATGGCGACGGCTGAGACGATGTGACTGCCTGCCAGGCGGAAGCGCCTCTGGACGAGGACGAACTCTGCACAGGCCAGGGGGGGTCTCCCCAGGGTCGGGTGGGTACCAGGGGGGTGGAGCGTCGCTGGCTCCAAGGTGCCCCTGGGACTTCCGAGGAGGCCCCCAAGGCCTGAGAAGAGACAGGGGGCTGCCAATCGGTTGCGCGCACGCCAGGAATTGGGCCAGGAAGGGAGGGTCAGCGCATCATGGCTTGAGGCGTGTGCGCGGACGGGGGGACCAAGGAACGTGATGAAAAAAGGGGCAGCCACGAAATCTGTGAGATGGCATGGCCCCAGCCATAATATCCACACGCTCCAAGTCCACACCCCCCTCATTGTGGGGGAAACATAATCGGGACTCGCTCAGGGGAAATCGGAGATAGATCGCCGAAAGATAAACAATAGGTTCAAGATAACGATGAAAGCAGACGTCTCCGGCCATGTTGGGGCACCCGATCTCCGATCGGCAAGGCATGGAACGGACGATTGGCGCTCGATGCCCCTACCCCGAGCCAATCCCACCCTGTCATTGCCCCTGGGGGCTTTTGGCGGAGGTTCGTCAGGAGGGCATGCGGGGGATCTGCTTCATGAGATGCACAGCCTGCTATCATTAAGTCGGGCCTGCCCTCCTACAGTTGGATTGTGGACGAAAAGTGAAGAATATTCAAACAATACCCCAAAATGGCCAAACATACGCAACAAAAACGTCCCAAGAGTTTTTTTTATACAAATCACTATCTTTGAATTTGCCTCCTGTAGAGGGAAGGGCCCGATTTAATGTCATCACTGGAAGGCCGCCCCCCTCGCCGCGACATACCATGCGCTCCGCCTGGGCCTCCAAAGACCACGCGTTTTGTCAAGGCTGCTAAAGGTGCGCCTGGCCCAGGGTGTCCCCGGTTGTCCACTCCACTCCGGAGCCCTTGGTGCCCTTTGGGCATTGCGGGGGGTTGCCCAGGACGTCGTGGGGGCCTCCTCGGAAATCATGAGGGCACCCTGCGTCAGGGGCACCTCTGGCAAAATCGATCTTTCAGTTTGGGTGATCCTGGGCTAAATTTGCAAAGGTGGTCAGCGAATTCCGCATTTACGCCACCACCGCCGCGAACAAATCACTGAGGTGAACATGAGCACTTTCGGCGTCCCCACGGCCATTCTCCTGCCCACGCACGCCAGCAGGACGACCCCCGCGGGGAGAAACCACGCCCTGGGGAAGGGGGGTGCACTTCGGGGACTACGTTGCGCATGTGCTCCTCCCCTCCTTCGCCTTCACCACCCGCCCCCTCCCCGCCCATCGATATCTGGTCAGGGAAACTGAAAAATTGTCACCTTCCCAGCTTGACAGTCTGGTTCCATCGTTGACGGAAGTACGACCCAACCAATGCGCACATCAACGTCCTTCTTGTTGGCGCCAAAGTCCATACAGACTGCGGCGCACCACGTACGCAGCGCCTCGAAGCATGTTCAACGCCTTCACCTTTCTACTCGTTCGCTTGAAGCTACGCTTATTCAAGCAGCAGCGCCACGTCCTCGGCAGCTTCGCCTCACCACAACCTACGCATTTGCGGTGCATCGGTTGGCCTGGCCCGCATCTTTGTTTGCTGCCCTCATCATCCCACTCTCACAAAAGCGTACATCCCCCCTTACGCAACACGAATGGGTTTGCAACAATTGTTTGCCACTGCCGCTTGGGCCGCAAGAGCCAGGCTTGGCCGGCCATCGTTGGGCAACTCTGTTCGTTCTCCCCCCTGCCCTCATCTCTTGCCCGTCCGATTCACCGCGAGGGGCCTCGCAGTCTACAAGGGGCAACGAGAAGGGCACTCGTCAATCAAGTATGGCGCCAATGTGGGGTTGAGCCGCCCCGCGGCCCGTCGGGCTGCTCGCTCAGGAGCGGAAGTGCAGGGCGGGAGGGGGGCGAAGCGCGCAACCAGCTCGAAGCCAGGTGGCCGCAGGACGGAGGAGGACAAAGAGGGAATCAAAGGGCAGGCCGCAACGAGGCATCCGAATGTTAAGGAACAAGCCCCAACGGAAACAGGTTTCCCGCGAGGGGCCCCGCAGCTAACAGGGGAAGGCGAGAGGAACAGGTTTCCACCGAGTATGGCGCCAAGTGGGGTTCAGCCGCGCCGCGGCCCGCCGCCCGCCCAAAAAAAGCGCCGGGCCCGCGCGCGCCCGGCAAACAGTGGGCAGAGATACTCAGGGATCTGGGCTGGGAGCTTGCGCCCCCCCAAAGAAAATGCGACGCGTTCGGAACTGACCTCAGCGGTTGCGAGCCCGAGGGCGACGCCAAGATGCCACGCCAAAACGGAACCAGGAACCCAGACCACGCGCGAGCAGCTTGCGGGACCTGAATAGGGCGCACCAGAGACGAAGAGCTTGGGACACCAACATTATTCGCATTGCAAGCGGGGGTCACTCCCCATCGCACCTTAACGGTCCTTGGTAATTCTCGGATATGCCGTGTTCGATCCTCCTCTTTGAGAACCACCGCGACACCGCTGCGCCCGCGCAGAAGGGTCGGGCGGGCGGGCAAGCGCGGGCGGTCAAACGAGAGACGAATCGCGACCAACTGCGGCGAGGGAGCGCGCGCTGGCACGCAGAATGGGGGTTCGCCTCAGCCAGCGGTGCAGCGTAGAGATGAGCAACAAGAGTAGTTCGCAATCAACTGGCACCGACGCACCGTCGCGACTTCCCCCCACGCCAAAGAGTCGCCCAGGGCGCCCGCAAGAAGTCGCGTCGAGGCTGGGCCCGCGCTCGCGCTGGGCACAACCGTCGACTGGCGCGGGCCCAGGCCAGGCGGCGGGGGGAGCGCGAGTCGGCATCGCGGAACCGAGCACCCTCGCGGAAGCCTCCGATGCATGCTCGGCGGAACGACGCCCAAGCGCGCTCCATGGAGACCGAAGATGCCTCGTCTGCTTCCCCCGCGGCCCAGGCGATCCCTGCACCGCTGCCGCGGCGATCGGCGCTTCCTGCGCGCCGACGCCCGCCGCTCTTCGGCGCGCCGACGAGGTGTTCCCGGCACCCGCCGCGAGCGGGCATCCGACCTCGCGCGCGCCCCCCGCCGATCGCCGCCTTCGCTGTCGGATGCTGCGGGCGGGCCCTGCACGTGCGACAGATAGCGGATTGCTTTTGCCGTCGTCGGTGCCTCCGCGCCGCGCGCGTTGCGCGAGATAGGCGGCGCCGCGCCGCGGCGCGCCGCGCCTGCCTCGCCGTCGAAAGCAACGCGAGAACTTCTGGAAGTGCCCGTTCCGCGCCGGGCTGGCGCTTCGCTCGCAAGCCCGGCGCTGGCGCCCGGTGTTCGGCTGCCTTCTCGATCCATGTTGCCGCCGCCTGAGCCCCCGCGGGCCAGCGCGCGGTGGCCCGGTGGCCTGGCCTTGCATGCCCCGGCGGACTGGGCGGAGTCAAGTGCGCATCCTGAGAGAGCGATTCCGCCGCATCGCCACCGCGCGGCCGCTTCGCACGCGAGCCAGCTTGCGCGCGTGCGCAATGAGCGCCTCGGTGACAAACTCCGACCACTCAGGGAGGCGCAGGGGGGCGCCCCCCGCCTCTCCGAGCCTCCCCCGCGGTGAACACGGACAAATCGGGAGGGGTCGCCGCGCCTTCGGCCGCGATCCTCGATGCCAGACATTACGAAGAGTCCGCGCGCACCAAATGCGAAACGCGCACGGGCGCCCACCGCGATGCGTGTGACAGGCGCGCAAGCATGCCGCTCGCGGACCACCTCTCGCGGCGCGCCTGGGTCGCCGCGCGCCTGTCGAGCGGGCGCTCGCGCCCCCTGCTCACCCCCGGCGCAACTTGCCACGCGCGCCCGCGCGAGTGCCGAGGTGCCGCGCGGGGGCCACGGCCGCCGCGGCCACGCCGCCCGAGCGAAACCCTCGCGGCGCATCGCCGCAATTGCGGCCGCTTTCGCCGCAGGCCGCGCGGGAGCGTCCGCCGCATTGAGCGCGCATGGCACATGCCGCGCGCCCAGAAGGCACCGCGCGGTAGCTGCCGCGAACCAGATATCGGCCACGAGCGCGCCATCATCCGCATGGCGCCAGGTGCCGCGCAGGAGCGCCCCGAGCGCGGCCCAGCGCGGCCGGCAGAGCAGCGCGCGGGCAGCCGGGCGGCCCGCGCCCAGATGCGCCTTCGAAACAACAGTAATACAATTTCCGCGTCGCGCAACGCCGCGAGCAAATCGTGCAAGGCGCACGCTGCCGCGACGAGCTCCCGCGTCGCGACCCTTCACGCACGGAGGGCCGCGCGCAAGACCTCGCGCGGCCGGCGGCTGGGGGCGCCCCCGACGGCGCCCTACGGCGCCTCGCGCGCCGCCTGATCGACGAAGGCGCATCGCCCGCCGCGCGAAATGCGCACAGCCGGGCCCGATAATGAGCCGCGCAAGCCTGCAGTGGCGGCGCGGGCTGGGCGAGGCTGGCGCCGTGCCTGCCAGGCGTTCGCCGCCTGAACCGCCCGTCGCGTCGGAATAGACGAGGTAGCGGGGCCGGCCAAGGTCCGCCCGCAGGGGCGCCGCCAGTTCTGGCGCTGCCCGGAGGAAACGCAGCCGCCGCTCGACTGCCCCGCGGAGACGCGACTTGAACCTCCACCCCCGCCGCTGCGCATGCTAGAACAGCGGGGTGAAGTGTGCCCGGGCACCTGCAGCCGCGCCCGCGCGCGCGTTGTTTGCGCGCGGGGGTCAGAGCGTGACTTTGCCGAACGCCGCGGTGGAACCCCGCCCCCATCTGCAAGCAAAATTCGACGCTGCCGCCGTCGACATCCCCCCTGCCGCCAGCAGCCCCTCGATCTCTTGGATCCATTCATGGCGCCTGTCGTCGTCGATCGCGAGGTCGAGCGAGAACTACTTGCCTCATCCGCGCACTTCCCCAACGACGTCGAGCTCACTCGCACCCGGCTCGGCAACGGCGCGCATGCCGGCGCCCAAGTGCCAACCCAAAAGGTCTTCGACGACCGCTCTCAAGACCTCGGCGGCGTCGCGGGGGCCGCCCCCGCCTGGCCCCCTATCGGCGTCGGCCCAGAACGTATCGTCAACGAACCAGCCCGAAGCGAGCCATACTGACTTTGCAAATGTCGCCCGCCGCGCGCGGGGCGTTCGCCGCGTCGCCGCGGCGCCCGAGCCTCGCGCCTGAAACGCCGCGCCAGCAATGCATCGAGGGAATCCCCCGCGCCGCCCCCGCTAGCCCGTGTCTCGGGATCTTGGTTTCGCAGCCCGGGATCAGACTTTGCGGTTGTTCTGGCACGAATGGAGCAAGACCCCCCACTGCCAGGCGTGCCGTGAGAGGGCGCGCGGACACGCGCACTCAGCATAATGTAAACGGAAAAGGCACCAGTGGGAAAGCAGCAAGCAACATGCAACGCAGTGCGCCGAAGCCCATGCTCCACCAAGAGCACCCCAGGTGTCGGAAACGTCCGAGGGGGCGGCCGAAAGACGTCCTATAGGTTTAGGCTAAAAAGGGCCGCCTGCGGCGGCGAACCCGGGACAAGGAAACAATGGCAGCAGCGGGGTTACAGGACAGAGTAGAGGTAGCCATAGCGGCGGCTCGAAACGGCAGACAGAAATTCAAGCTGAAGAATTGGACCAAGAGCGCACTGAACGGGAAAGCGCACAGCACGGAGAGGAACGATAGGCTGACCGAACCCAGGATCTGCCGCGACGGCAGCAACCTGCCCGATTGCAGGATTAGCTGAAGAGCGATACCTTCGTGAAGAACCAGAGCCCCACGCGTGCGAGTTCCATGACTCACGCGAGGGACTGTCGCGGCCCTGTTATGCAAACGTCGATCTAAATGACGGCTTGCCCAGACCATTAGCGGAGGCAGGCATGAAACGTGAAATGGGCCATCTTGACAATCTCGGCGCGCACCAGTGGCGCAGAGAAGAGGAAGCCACGTCGCAACCGATAAACACAGGGTGGGTTCACAAACAACGGGGAGAAACTGAAGTCCGATCGCGCGCCGTGGCAACAGACGTTAGGTGGGCAGCGGCCCGGGGCGACGCGTTCACGGCAAATCCCGCTCCAACAAGTTTGAACATTATTTTAGCTATAGCGGTGAGAAGGAATTTAGACAATCAGAATGGCAGATTTTAGTATAGCTTTCATGCGCGCGGACATTAATGAAGGAGAAATGTTTCGTAGACCCCGGGAACCATGGAAATCCCCATGCTCAAAAAAGATTTGGACGATGCAGAAAGCAACGAACGGGCTCCGGAAAGCACCGCAAAATTTCCAATATTTCTGGCTGAGGTTCTCGTGAAACGTCTGGGTTTTAAAAAATGCCAGAGTGGCCCCTAGCTGTTTTGGAGCGAGGAGACATACGTGTATCCAAGCGTGCATGTTGAAGACCCCATAAGTGTAGTTCCAGATGATGCAGTCAGGGAATTTTCAATGAATTCGAAAGGCATGTTCTGCTCCGTAGGGGTGAACGCTTCAATATCAAGTGCCGTGAAGTATTTGGGTAAGTGCTACATGTTGGAGACGAGCTGAATTGCTATGAGCCCAGCGCCAGGGTATGTCGATGAAACTTTGGATGTTCGGCAGTTTCGGCTCCTCAGACCCCAATGCCAGAGCAAGGGTCGGTCGGGGAAGAATTTGAAGAACAGACAGGGAAAGATCATCGGAAAGCCGTTGTGTAGTGGGCAAGATGCAATACCTCTCCACGGAGAGGCCAGCCATCCAATTCACGACGAAAGAACTCGCGAGAAAGCTAGCGGCCCCCCACGAAGGAGGACATGAGAAAACTCAAACACCTCGTGCGGTATACGCAGGGAACCAGAAGGGAATGCCTGCATTAAAAAACGGCGAACTTTGAAATGCGAAATTGTAGTGTATGTAGACAGTGATCCGGCTGGGGTCATGACAACCAGGAAATCCACGTCAAATAGTTATGTGTTTTGGGGTCCCTGCCTGCTCACGATTTTAAGTCGCACCCAATCAATGATTGCCCGGAGCTCTGGCTCCGGAGAAGCCGAACAATACGCCAGCGTGTCTGAAGCGGCCGAAGGCCTTGCAAGCGCAGAGGATCCTCAGAACTCGGCCTCGGAGAGAACGCACGAGTGCGCGTAATTTCTGATTAATCTGCCGCGGTTGCAACAGCCTCGCGCCTGGGGCTTGGGAAACTCAAGCATGTCGACATCAAATCTATCCACGTGCAGCAGTTAGCACATGCATCCCGTGCTCGGCTGGGAAAGGTGCAGTGCACAAACAACTGCGCAGACTTAGGAACCAAGTTTTTCGAACATGCACGTCTGTCGAATTGAGTTGAGGAAGATGAGTTGTGCGTGGTGAAACGTGCGTGAAAAGTCCCAACACCACAACATACGAACGTATAACAACACGTATCCATGACATTCCGGCTCAGAAATTCAATGTTCTGTGTCCAGCTACCGAAATGCAGACAATATCAGAAGATGCGATTAGCTTTCAAACGATGTCCTTCTCGCAACGACAGCCGTGCATTCTATAGCCAGGCAGACAGGCAGGGAATGAAAGGAGGACCAGAACACTTATGCAAAGCGCTGACATACCGCTTGACGCAACACCTGACGTCAGAGAAACGCAAACTGGACCGTACTCCAGCCGAAACCCTAGCGGAGGCCGTACTGGTTCAGTACACTTCCTCACACAGCTGGCCACCGGACCGAGCGTGGAAGGCGGCGGCGGCGACGCCGCCGCCAATGCTCTCTGCATGGGGGTAAGCGGGAAGAGAAACTGACTAGCCAAAGGAGCTGCGAGCGAGCTCACTCCTGGCCCAGCCGCCGCAAAGGCGTTGTTCGTCTTCCGTTTCGCCTGCGAGGAAGTCTCCAGCACGGTCGCCGTCACGATCTGTTGAGAGGCGTTCGGAGGACGATGTCCTTCCTGAACGACGTCCTTACTGATCACCCGTTCTTGAAAAGCCTCGACAAACTTGTAGGCGTCCTCAGCGCCGTGAGCAAACGCATCGAGGACGCTACTGTACTGCGCGAGAAATGATTCCAGTGAGAGTTGTAGGGGTATCATGTGTATCCAAGACAGCACTTGTGTGTATACTCATATAGCAGATGTCACCGTTGATCTTCAGAGAGAATGAACTCAAGCACTTGTCTCGATCTCTCGTCTCGCTCGCCTCGAGCGCTTTGTCCGCGGCAGGCTGGGGTCAATCAGATCCCAGGGGGAAACAAAAAACATACTTGCTGTCGAACACCTCCTCCTCCTCCTCCTCCGTCGTCCTCGCCGCCCCTAGCTCGCCCGGCCGGGCGGGCGGTCGCCGCTGGCGCGGGAACGGCATCAGCGCTGGCATGCCAGGTCGGGCCGCCGCCTGGCGGGGGGCCCGCGGAAGGGCGGGGGAGAGAGGAGGCGGGGCGGAGGCGATCCTCCTCCTCCTCCTCCTCCTCCTCCTCCTCCTCCCTCCATCTTTCTCCTCCTGCCCTCTCCCTCCCTCGTTTCTCCTCCAGTCCTCCTCCTCCCTCGTTTCTCCTCCTGCCCTCCCCCTCCCTCCTTGCTCCTCCTCCCTCCTCCTCCTGGCTGCCTCAAGCAGTTTCGGCACGAGCGATGATGCGTCCGTCCGGCCGTCCGGGAGCCCAAAACCTCCTAATGGGTGCTTGGGGGGGCATGAGGCCACCTTCGCCATTCTAGCAAGGCGTTCCCTGCGGCGCACCTGGGCACTTTCTTCTCCGGCTACGGGGCCGTGCCTGCAGGCACCACCGGCTTCAGGGCGCGGCACGCATGCAAAGCTCGCCGTCGGCACGGACGGAACGACGAGCCGGCGAGGCAGGACTGCCGTTGCAGCGGATGCAGTCGCGAGGGCAACCTTCACAACCCCAGGCTGTGGCGAGGGCAAGAGCGAGCAGGGGAACGGCGACGAGCTCCTCCAGGCCCTGCCGCCGACCAGGGCCGCGCAAAAACAGGTGCTGCCCCAGGGGGCGCAAAGGGACATGCTGATACCATATGTCCTCCTTGGAGGCGCGCGTCCGACCCAATATAGAGTATACCCATCTTGTAGTATATCGTTTCCCGAGCGGTGTGGCCACAAACCGCCCGCCACAGCGCACATACTACAAGATCTCTCGGTGCGCGCGTCGCTCTTGGGGAAGCGAAGCGCATATACAGTGCGGGCGCGGCCGCAAAACACCCTCGCAAGAAACCCAACCCTGAGAACACGCGCGCGAGGTGCACCTGAGGGGAAACCCGGAGCACCCTGAACGCAGCCGTTCCTTCCCCGGCTGCGGGACGCCACCGCGCAGCGCGCGGAGCGAAGAAACCCAGGATACCCTGACGAAAAGCAAATGGTTTCGTGGTACCCAGAAACCCAGGATACCCAGAAACCCAGGATACCCAGAAACCCAGGCAGGCCACCGCCGTGGTGCAGGCTCCCCCTCCCGCGGGCCACGCGGGCGGCCGCCCTGCAGCAGCCGGCGGCAGGCGGCCCGCGGCAGCCCGGGCGCGCCTCCCCCGCGGCGGCGGTGCGGCGGGCGGGGGGGAGCGCGGCGCGAGCGCCCAGCACGACCAGCTCGAGCGGGCAGCGCCGCTCGGCGGCGACGATAAAGGGCGAATAGCCCAGGGGCGGGAATTACACGCATTCGCCAGGGAGCCTTGTCGAGGACAGAAACCACCGGCGCCCCTGGATACCTGTATTGCCCCCCCCTGGGCTATTCGCCCCTATCGTCGCCTCCAAAAGCGCAGCGTGAGCGGGAGACCGTCCGCCTGCTCGCCGCGGCCAAGCTGGGCAGGCGGATGGCAGCCAGGGCTCTGGCGTCGTAGGTCGGTCTGGATTTCTCGGTGCAGCAGCGGGAGCCGCCTGCGAAGTCCGAGGACACAGACGGACAGCAAGCTGTTCAACATTTCGTGGGACACAGATTGTTCCAGCAATTTGCTGCGGGCGAATTCGCATGTGATGAAAAACCGGAGAGAGTAGAATTCAAGGGCCTCGAGGCGGAGTCTGAACACACAGGGCCTCCTCGAGACGCGCAGCGGTCACAGGTCAGACGGAGGGCCAAACAACTTGAGAGACAGACCAACATCCGCGAGCGCATGAGGAACGACCACATCGACAGTAGCAACAGTACGACTGGTAAACTAATAAAATAACAAATCAGAATTGTACGAATGATAGCCATAACAACAAAACATACGAATACTGAGGCGACTCAAAACATGATGAGCAATGAAATAATTACTCACTGCGTGGGGCTCCCCATATGTGCATATCATGTTTACGTCATGCCATAATAAGCGTCTCTGCATGAGCGCTTGACTGTAATAGCGCGTCCACATGGGCGACATGGCCGACGAAGACGAATGAATCCGAATGCGAGTGAGTATGAGTCAGAGTGGGCTTTGAGTAAGATTGGATACGAGCCTCCCATTCACTCCCCCTCCTCAGCTGCCAGGCCGTGCCCTCCTCAGCCTGTGGTACTGTGCATATGTTTTAGGACAGTTGGCAATGGGATCTGTAAAACGAGCGTTTAGCCACACACGGCCATGTGTGCATATCATGATGCAGGATAGTGCCACGGCGGGCATTTGTCCACGATAGTTGTCTGCTCCACGAGTGCGCCCATGTGAGCGGCGAGCACGCGCGCGCGCAGCGCGGCTGCGCACCCACCACGCGCACGCATTCATTAACATGCATACACCCGCGCATCTTTTCTTCCAAGTAAAGAATTCCTTCGGCGCCGCGCCCGAAGCACCAGGGCGGCACGAATGACAAGTGCTTCAAACGGCACCTCGCGACCTGCACCTCAGCTTTATCCGCCTGCACTTCGCATCGGGCCTAGCTGGCAGCGCAGGCAGAAGTCGCAGGTACATGGCGTGCAAAAGGCAGGTGCTAGAAATGGCAACCTCGCGGTTTGCGCCTCGGCTCTGGCCGCCCGCGCGCGGCATCGGGCCTAGCTGGCACCAAAAAAAACCTTCTGCACTTGCCGTCGGGGCGAAGGGCCAGGGGCGCGACGCGAATCGCAACGTCTGTGACCTCATATCTGCCAGCTGTGCCATGTCGGACTCTTGGTCGGCCCCCTCCGCGATGCCCCGCGCGTCGCCCAGCGCCCCGCTGACGCCGTCGCCTTCGTCCGCAGCCGCGCTGGAATAAGAGCCGTGCCCTTCCAGCGCTTGGATTTGGTTTTCGATCGCGTCGTAAACGGCGCCGTCATCCAGCAATTGAAATGCGGCCGCCTCTGTCTCCGTTGGCGACAGGCCCAGCTCCGCCGCTGCGAAGGTGCCCAGATCTGCGCAACTTGCCCCGACAATCGAATCTCCGCCCGCGGCAGCCAGCCGGATGGCTGTCGAGCGCCCGAGCAAAACGCGCGTCAGCGCTGACAGCGGCAACGCTTGCCCCCGAGGACGTCGCAGCGGTCGAGCCTTGATCTGCAGCACCTGGCGCCGTTCCCAGAGCAACTCGCAGGAAGAACCACGCCCAGCGCCCTTGGGAACCTCGTTGCCTCCCCCCCGTCCGCGGCGCGGGCGTTTCCGACCGAAGAAGCGAGGCCGCGTCCAGTGAATATAGAGATGCCGGGCCCGATGGGCGACCTCCGCTCCGAGCCAAGACTGCGTCCGCGATGATTCCTGCTGGACTGCGTTCCGACGGGGGAAAGATGGCCGATGCGTTTCAGAGGCCAAGAGTCCTCGTGGCGCCGCGTCCAGAGCGCCCGAAAGCAGCGCTGCAGGCAAGCGCTACAAATGGCACCCTTGCGGTTTGCGCCTCGGCTCTGGCCGCCCGCGCATGGATCGGGCTTCGAGGCCCGGCGCGGGCTCTCGAAATTCAGCGCCCGCGCAGACAAGCAGCCGTCTGCGCTGGGCGTCGGGCTTTGCAGTGCGAGGCAAGCGGCAGAGGGATCCGGGCAAAAATGCCACCCGAACTGGGCATCGGGCCGGAAGGAGCACGGGCCGTCGCTCTCCCTCAGGCAGCGCCACCTCGTACCCCCCGGCAAGCAGGAAGGCCCTCGCACGACCCAAAGGACCAGCACGCCTCGACTCCGTCCTCCGCGCGCCAGAGGGCACGTGCCGGAGCGCGACCCAAGGGGGCCGCGTGCCCCACCTCATTCCTCGCAGCATGATAACGAGCAAACCGCCTGAGACATCCCCGCAAAATGGCCGCGCGAACGGGCCCGCGCTCCACCCCCTGGCGGCTCTCCTCAGGGGTGATGAAACCGGCGCCCCGCCTGAGACACCCTCAAAATCTTCGCTGAAAGCAAAGGATGTTGGGCATGATAACAAGCATACAGCCTGAGACATCTTCGCAAACTGGCCGCGCACGGGCCCGCGCCCTACCCCCCGGCGGCTCCCTTTAGGGGTGCTGGAACCAGCGCCCCGCCTGAGACGCCCTCACAATCTGCTCTGCAAGCCAAGGGTGTCGGGCGTGAAAACAAGCAAACAGCCTGAGACATCCCCACGAACTGGCCGCGATCGGGCCCGTGAAACCACCGCTGGCGGCCCCCCTCAGGGGCGCTGAAACCAGCGCCCCGCCTGAAACATCGTCACAATCTGTCTGCTCTGACACCTAAGAATGTTGGGCATGACAACGAACATTCCGCTTGAGACATCCCCACAAACTGGCTGCGAACGGGCCCGTGGAAACACCCCTGGCGGCTCCCCTTGCGGGTGCTGAAACCAGCGCCCCGCCTGCGACATCCTCATATTACTCACTGCGTGGGGCTCTCCATATATCTCATGTCACTATGTCATGCCATAGTGAGCGTCTGTTCATGAGCGCTTGACTATAATTGCGCGTCCACACGGGGGACAGGGCCAACGAAGACGAGTGAATCGTAATTCGAATGAGCGCGTATGAGTCAGAGTGAGCTGTGAAATTGATTGAATATGGGCCTCCTATTCATCCCCCCTCCTCTGCGGCGAGGCCGTGCCCTCCTCAGCCTGCGGTAATGTGCATGCGTTTGAGGCTAGTTGACAGTGGGGATCTGTAAAACGAGCGTTTAGCCACGCGCGGCCATATGTGCATATCACGATGCAGGATAGTGTCACGGCGAGCATTTGTTCCATGATGTTTGCCCCACGAGCGCGCCCATGTGAGCGGCGAGCGCACGCGCGCGCAGCGCGGCTGCACATCCACCGCGCGCACGCATTCATTAACATGCATATGCCCGCGCCTCTTTTTTTGCCAAGGCAACAAATTCCTTTGGCGCTGCGTCCGAAGCACCAGGGGAGCACGAATGACAAGTGCTTCAAACGGCACCTCGCGACCTGCACCTCAGCCTTAACCGCCCGCGCTTCGCATCGGACCTAGCTGGCAACGCAAACAGAAGTCGCAGGCACATGACGTGCAAAAGGCAAGTGCTACAAATGGCACCCTCGCGGTTTGTGCCTCGGCTTTGGCCGTCCGCACCTGGCATCGGGCCTAGCTGGCAGTGCAAAACAAAGCCTTCTGCACTTGGCATCGGGGCGAAGGGCCAGAGGCACGACGCAAATCACTACGTCTGTGACCTCATATATGCCAAATGTGCCATGTCGGACTTTTGGTCAAAGGGTACGGGCCAGAGCACGACCCAAGGGACCAGCACGCCTCGACCCCTTGCTCCGTGTGTCCCAAAGGGTACGTGCCGGAGCACGACCCGAAGGAGCAACACGCCTCGACTCCTTCCTCCGTGCGTCCCAGAGGGTACGTGCCAGACCACGACCCAAGGGAACAGCACGCCCCAACTCTTTCCTCGCAGCCTGATAACGAGCAAACCGCCTGAGACATCCCTGCAAAATGGCCGCGAACGGGCTCGTGTCCTACCCCCTGGCGGCTCTCCTTAGAGATGCTGGAACCAACGCCCCGCCTGAGACGTCCTCACAATCTGCTCTGAAAGCAAAGGATGTTGGGCATCATAACGAGCAAACAGCCTGAGACATCCCGACAAACTGGCCGGGAACGGGCCCGTGTCCTACCCCCTGGCGGCTCCCCTTAGGGGTGCTGAATCCAGCGCCCCGCCCAGACATCCTCATAATCTGCTCTGAAACCAAGAATGTGGGGTATGAAAACGAGCAAACCGCCTGTGATATCCCCACAAACTGGCCGCGAACGGGCCCGTGAAAACACCCCTGGCGGCTCCCCTTAGGGGTGCTAGAACCAGCGCCCCGCCTGAAACATCGTCACAATCTGCTCTGACACCTAAGAATGTTGGGCATGACAACGAACATTCCGCTTGAGACGTCCCCACAAACTGGCTGCGAACGGGCCCGTGGAAACACTCCTGGCGGCTTCCTTTAAGGATGCTGGAACCAGCCCCCCGCCTGAGACATCCTCAGAATCTGCCCTGAAAACCAAAAAATGTTGGGCATGAAAACAAGCAAACCGCCTGAAACATCCCCGCAAACTGGCTGCGAACGGGCCCGTGAAAACACTCCTGGCGGCTCCCCTTGGGGGTGCTGGAACCAGCGCCCCGCCTGAGACATCCTCACAGTCTGCCTTGAAACCAGAAAGGACGTTGGGCATGAAAACAAACAAACCGCATGAAACATCCCCGCGAACTGGCTGCGAACGGGCCCCTGAAAACACCCCTGGCGGTTCCCCTTGGGGGTGCTGAAACCAGCGCCCCGCCTGAGGCATCCTCACAATCTGCTTTGAAACCAAAGGATCTTGGGCATGAAAACGAACAAACCGCCTGAGACATCCCCACAAACTGGCTGCGAACGGGCACGTGAAAACACCCCTGGCGGCTCCCCTTAGGGATGCTGAAACCAGCGCCCCGCCTGAGACATCCTCACAATCTGCTCTGAAGCCAAAGGATGTTGGGCATGAAAACAAGCAAACCGCCTGAGACATCCCCACAAACTGGCCGCGAACGGACCCGTGAAAGCACCCCTGGCGGCTCCCTTTGCGAGTCTGAGTATGACTAGGTCTGAGTATGAGTAGGTCTCAGTATGTGCGTTGAGTAACTCAGACTATGAGAAGGTCTGAGTACGCGTGAGTCTGGATATGAATAAGTCTGTGTATGAGCAGGTCTGGGAACGAGTCCAGGTATTAGCAAGTCTGGGTATGAAGGAGTCCCAGCATGGGTAAGTCTGAGTATGAGTAGGCCTCCATGCTGTGTGTTGAGTAAGTCAGACCATGAGAAAGTATGCGTAGGAGTAGGTCTGCGTATGAGTAAGTCTGTGTATGAGTAGGTGTGTTATCCCTGGGGTCGGTGGCGTCCGAGTAATAACAAAAAACCATCTTAGTATATGGGGAATGATAGTAACCATGGGAATAAGAAGCCAGACACAACTAATATAAATACGGATAATGAAAACAAGCTGCTCACGAGAAACAGCCCTAGGGGGATGATACAGTTCGGGGGTCTGGCGGGGATAATCAAATATTTCCCCGGCGAAGGTGATGTTATGATGCTGGTGTTGATGACCAACATGACGATGACTCGTGATTGCAGAAACTGAAATGGTGAGACCACCATTGCCATGCTCAGCGTTTTTGCTTCTGTTACCAATCATCATAAGATGATAGCAACTTCGATTCGCAACTTCCCCCGGGGATTATCAAGTTCGGCATCCGCGCCCTCTCCACAATTAAATCCTAGTGACACGGGATAATTTGTTAGAGGGGTGAAAAGGATGATTTGTTATCGGGGGTAGTCGGTTAACGACAATTCATACGAGAAGAAGCGCAAGGGCGAGGGCGGTCAGGAACACGGGGGCACCCCATCTCCTACTACGCCTACGTCTACATCTACGGCCACGGCGGCTGACATTACTGTCGACGCTGCAGGTGCAGCAGCGAAGGAGACCAACGCAGCCGAGCACGAAGCCGCCATCCTCGCCGAGGTCGAGCGCATCAGGGACGTCGAGCAGAAGGCCGCCCAGGATGCGGCAAGGGCAGTTACGGCAGCGGCGGCGGCGCCGGCGGGAGGCGCAGCAGGCGGCGCCGCAGGCGCGCCAGAGGCGAAGGTGCAGGCGTGACCGCCACTGAGCCCCCACAGCTGGACCAACGCGGGTTCGCAGCTCCCTCCCTGCGTCTCGCCGCATGTCCAGTAGGACGTCGCGGCTGACGCCCAGCCGCAGTCGTCATAATCGAGTTCGGAGTCCACCGGGCCGGTTCTCCACCTTCCTTTTCTACTTCCACTTTGTTGGCTACTTCATCGGCGCCGACGGGGCCTCGCTTCAGTGAAGCCCGCAGCGCCATGGCGACTGATCAGCATCAGTCGGCCTGTCAATTTTCTAGCGACCAATCATCGGTTGGGGAAAGTTCGGTCGTGCAGGTTTTCTTTTGTAATATCGCTACCCTCGGTCACAAGAGTTGAAAATACCTTCAGCATCTCATACAGAGCGGGGCGTTCCAGCATTTCTCGCTCTGCGAATCTCATGTCGCTTCGAACGCCAGCCTCGAGTGGGAACAGAAGTTCCGAAGTAGTGAACTCAAGGCTTTCCTGAATTGCGCACGTGACTCAGGCATTGCATCGCAACCTCGGGAGCTTCGAGAGCCAACGAAGGTGGCGAGATTTGCTTGTGCAGAGGGCACAAACAGGTCCACCATCTTTCCAGGCAGTAACATCAGATGTCCTCCCCATGTGCTGGCGGCTCAGCCCTTTACGACGGTTTCCTCCCAGTCATTCTTCAGCTCCAAAATTCTGGTTTGGTGCTTGTCACGTCTTACGGCTTCTGCTCCCAAGGCGTCGGAGGCGACAACCTTCGTCGTTTCGGTCGCATGGGGGCCCTCCTTCAGATCCTCCAGCTCCCCTGGATCGTCCTCGGGGGCTTTGACGTCCCCCCCCCCGGGGACCTTGAGCGCAGCGGTTTTGTTTCGAAGGTTGAAGGCACCCCTTCCTCGGGCCCCCCACAGAATTCACCTGTGTAGGCTTGAGCAGTTCCTCGTTGAGCGACGACGCCATCGCGTCTCAGGCCGCCCTCCCATACGTTCTTGGGCTCCAGGTGGTGCATGACGTCCCCTGGAAGCCCCGCGCCGCTCTTGACTTACAGCGAAGGGGGCAAAGAGCCGTGCCCTCCCCCTCCCGGAACGTTCCCGCAGGCCCACGGGCCGAAGGTGGCGAGCCGGCCTGGCCCCGAGGCCGCTCGTGCCCGCGCAGCCTTCGCCGACCGCCGGGCGCTGGCTCGAGAAAGGCACGCTGCCTCTGCGCAGGAGCTGCAGGGCGATGTGCTTCAAGAGGCCGCGGAGAACCCCTACCTTCCCTCCCCTCCCTGGCCTTCCGCAGGCGCAGCAGGGTGATGAGCGGCAGCTTCAGGACCCTGAGATGTTCGAACGGTGCCGCCTCGGTTTCTGAGACGGGGAGGTCGACCCGTGGGCCGGCCTTCCTAATTTTGTGGAGGCTCGCCTTTGCTCCTCCTCCTCCTCCTCCTCCTCCTCCTCCTCCGCCCCCGCTGCGCCGCCCGAAGGCCCCGTCTCCAGTTCTGGAGGAATGCCAAATATGGATCCTGCGGTAGACCCTGCCCAACCGAGACCAGAGCCCCCAGAGGATGAATTCACGCTCCCCCTCCCAGCGAGACGCCCTCGGACCCCATGCCCAAGCCGAGCTCCACTGCTGATGCTGGTGCTGCTGCCCTCTCCCCTTTCTTCGCTGTCCCCGCCACTCCGTGGCACTTGGCTCAAGCTCATGTCGGTCTGACGGTTGGACGTTCGGTCACAAGTGCGAACTTCGTCAGCATTCCATGTGGGGAGAGCCTGCGTCCCACCAGTGAGCAGCGCTTTCGGGGCACGAAACTCAGCAGCAGAGCATGCCTTTCCTCAACATCACCAACTTGTTTCAGACGGGTCACCCCCATCCATGTCTACCGGCTCACGCTTGGTGGTCAGGAAGGCTCAGCAGTCATATTATCTTCGAGGCATGCTGTACCTCGACGTAGCGGCCAGCTGGTGGGCCCGAGCACACACAATAGTTACCAAGTTCGCTCGACATTGCAAGCGGGCAAACGGTTCAGCTCAGGCAGCCTCGTTGGCCCTGTGTGGGGTCAAGCTCGTGGGCCAGGCGCCAGCAGGAGTCGGGACGAGTACAAGCAGGATCCCAAGAGCCACGTCATGGCCTGCTTGGCGGGAGACGTCGCTCGACCTGGGAGCCTTCTCAAGCGAGGGGAAATAGGAGACCTTTCGGGGTAAAACTATTCAAAATCAGTCTCGGGTCATAACTCGGCTCTCCGGCGGCCGTTCGGGACAATCCGGGCACCCCCGCAACTTGCGGAGAGGCGCAGCTGCTGGAAAGCACCCCGAGACAGAAAAACCGCCGAGAACCGACGAACACGTCCGAACACCTCAAACCTCGAACCCGTTCTACCCCCCCTGTAACCGCACGCAGTCTTGGGCGCCAACTTCATCCCTCTCGGATGTCAAAAAAACGATGCCCGTCGGTCAGAAAAAGTAAGTATAAAAGTGAAGTGGGAAGGAGGATAAAGCAGATTGGGTTCAGTTCATCTCAGAAAATCACAAAACACAGCAAACGCATATCGATTACTGGAGTAAGAAGGCGCTCGAATTAGATTGGGATTTGGAAATCCTGAAATACCTACCATTCAACGACCGACGTGTATCTGATCACAACGGCGCTGGGGCCATCTCCAAGGACACCAGGCAGGGCCCGCTCCCCGCGGTCGAGCTCGAGGCGGCGGAGAAGGCGCCGGCTCGTCCCTGGCGCAAGCTATGGGCATCAACTCGTGGTATCGACATGCAGCGTACGATAAACTCGCGCGGCGTCGGCGCGCGCAAAGGTTTGTGACACCGCGTCGACTGTTCAACCTGGAACCAATGGTGACCCCGATCGTTCAATTCAAGGTTGAAATCAATCGGGTCCTATGGCGTTACCGTGCCCCTCGGTGCTTCCGCGTCGCAGAGTTCAACCAGGAACCCTTCGTTGCAGTCGCCGAGCGCCAACGCCGCACAACGCCAAATTCGGCAAGCCAGGCCCCACGACGACTTACCCCTCGTCTCGACGGGCGACCTCCGCGAGGCCACACGTGCCATGAAACCCCGAGCTGTACAGAAGTTTGACCGTGCATCGCTCCTCGGTCTGGACCGGCTACCTGATGCAACTGCTTCGTCGCTGGCCAATCCCTTGATGATGTTCGAAGAGTGCCTCACATGGCCTTGGTGACGTATGTCGGCAGTGGGCCCCCTGCGCCCGAAAAAGAGCTCAGGCGACAGGATCATTGGTTTACTTTGTCTTCGTTGTCGTGTGCGGTCGCTCGTTCTCGAACCAGGAGAGCAGATTCGCGCCCCACCTGCGATGCGGCCATCGGGGGCAACTCAGCTCTCAAGGAGGCGTCCATGCGCTCCCTGGACGAAGGATTGCATCGTCGCGTCAAGATGGTTAGCGGGCACGCGCTCTGTGACATCAGGAGCTTCTGCGACATGACCGAAAGGCGCATCCTCGTCAGTGGAACCCTCACGTACGGTTCCCCAGCGAGGGTCCTTCGCCTCGAAATACGGGTGTGTGCTGGGCCTCGCCTCCTCGCCCAGTTCGGCGCCGCGTCGAACTCCATCCGAGCGACCAAGTCGATCATCCAGGGCCTGAGGAGAGGGGCCCGCCTCGCCAGGTGCATGGCGAACAACGATATAAAAGGCCCTGACAACAGCGCACCCGCTACTTTCAGAGCGTTTGTGGATCGACGAACTCTCACAAGGAGCCGCCGGTTCACCAGAAGCTATGGAGGACGCCATCGTCAACCCAGTCACCGCCCTCAGCGACTCTCTCTCTCTCTCATGGGCGAGTCTCTCGAGCTGGCTTCTGAAAGCGCGGCAGCCTGTTCGGACATGGATACGGCGAGGTCAACCGTTCGACGTCTGAGGACGAGGGGCATCATAGTCCAGAGGTGCGCTCGCGTCACATCTGACGTCCTACCCCTCCCTCCCACTCCTTCCCGTGGCGCAGATCTCCTCCCTATTCGCACAATCGGATGTCGCAGCGTGGCCTGGCATTACATGGCATAGCATGGTGTCGAAGATTCACGCGTAGCATGACACAGCACGGCGGGGCGGCACCCCGACGTGAGGGAGGGGGCTCTTGCGGCCCTGCCTTGGGGTCGACCTCGGGAGCGGGCGCCGTCCTGCACGCGCGTCCAGGACCAGCGCGTGGCTCAGGCTCGTGGGCGGCATTGGAAAATCGAACAACTCGCAGCTTCCACTCGGAGAGTCAAGACCCGTCGGCGCGTGGCTTAGACTCGTCGGAAGCATTGGAAAATCGAACAAGTCGCAGCTTCAGCTCGGAGAGCCAAGACGCCCCAGAAGGTTGGGCGCGCTGGCCCACAGGCCGGCGCTACAAGTGGCCACGCGGCGCATGGTCTTCCACAGACGTCCATCCAAGCTCTTCGTCGGAGGCTGGGAGCCGTCGCGGGTGGTCACCGCCATGGGAGATGCATCGCCACTTCACTCGGCATCCGTGCGCCAGGCGCGGACCCAGGACATCATCTCCCCAGGAGGTGTCTGCATATGTGGATTAAGACGTGGTTGGAAGAGGCCAGAGCGCATGGTCCAGCACGCCGCGTCTGGAAGGAGACGGTTTCAAAGATCATACGGCTGGCCCCGCAACTTCGCGCCCGACACGTGCGAGGCCCCCTCTCCACGGTGATCAACTACCTGCTGCAGGCAAGCTGGGATCCTCAGTCTCCAATAGAATGGTTTCTCCCGGCTGGGGAAGATGGAGCTGCTCAATATTGTGCTTTTCCCAAGGGCTTCGACGGGATCAACCAAGCCTCAGGCCTCCACGGCGAGTTCAGTACCATTATTCAACTCAAACAGTGGCGTGCAGCTGCCATGGAGTATTGCGGCTCTGGTCTCGATGGCGGCGTCGACAACTTCAGCACGCGTCGTTTGCACAAGCTGGAGCTGCTTGCCCAAGGGAGGAAGCTCGCGGAGATCATGGTTGTCATCGCAGAAGGGGGAGCATGGCCAGCATCCTGGAGATCTGCAGCAGGATAGTCGCAGGCTGACCAATGCCCCCGATGCACAGAGGCGATCGAAGACACGATGCATCGGTACTAACACTTGCGAATGCAAGTCTGGGTCGGCTTCGCCCGCTTATGCCCACTCTAATCATCTGATTTGGAAGGCACAGGTCCAGTCAGCAAATGAAGAATGTTATTGGGTTCAGGTGGCTCATGCCCGCATCCTGGGCACAGGTGGGCCCCCCAATCCAGGAGAAGGCGTGGTCGACCCATCCGGACGCGACGGAGATCGGCCCCACCCCTGTCGGAGTAGGCACTCTAGAGAACCCTGTCATCTTGCACGGTGACGCCTCAGGAGGCCCCGACACCCACGGCCCTTGTCTTCGCCGCGTTGGGGCCGCGATTGCAGATTCCTCTAAGTGGCGATCGGATGAAAAAAAAAACGGCCAGGTTCATGTTCGGCCCGATCCCTGGGGCCCAACAAACGGCTGCCAAAGACGAGCTGTATGTGCACCTCGTCTCTATCAGGGTCTCCCTCGGTCAACTCGTGTTCGTTACCAACAGCGATGGAGCGTCTGTGCTGGATGGTGGGATCGGTTGTTCGACGCCCCCTCGGGGATCCAGCACCGACTTGTGGCGCCAACTAAGAAAAAGGACTTGAGGGCAACGGATAGGGGACCAGGCGAGATAGCAATTCTGAAAGTTCCTTCCCATCTAGGATCTCATGATGTCACTGCCCAAGGCATTCCCAGGTGGTGGATGACTGAAGGTAATGCGTTCGCAAACTCGCCCGCTGGTGAAGCGGCTGAGGCCGCCGGGATCCCTAGATGCAAGCGCCATCCTATCCATAGCATTGTGGCTGACGCCTGCAGAACCCGTCGTCAACTCGCCATCGCTCGGACGCCCATTCCCCGTGCATTGTTCGGTGTCGCGCGCATATGTTTCGCACGATGATCCCGGATGCTGCTCGATGGTCCTCGCCGAGAACAAATGCACGCGCCCGAGCGATGCAAAATCATGTAAGGCTTACTTTTTAGAAGTTTCCCCACTGGAGCGCCTTGGTGGTTTGAGCGACAACGGGCCCCTGCGGCCCCTGTTCGTGCTCCTCGCCTCCCGCCCGCCTGCCCTCCCGCCGCGGCGGCCCGTTCCTTGCCCTCGCCGCTCCGTACGCGAACGTGGGAAGCGGGCGTCTAGTCTGCCAGGGGTCCACGACTGCGGCGGCGAAGGGGGGAGTTTCGTAAAGTCAGGCTGCTTTCGGCCTGAAAGGTGCACCCGTCGTTTGGCTCGGGTTCCTCGGGGGAGGCGTTTGCGAATAGCTGCGGGTTGGATCCACTCCGCTCATCTCATCGCATGATGTCGGAAGCCGGGCAAGGGCTGCTAAATCCGTGGCTGCTGAAATCGACCTCCAAGAAGTTGTCTTCGTCCTTCCGGGAAAAAGCCCGTTGGCTGTTTCGCGCGCCGCGCCTCCTTCCGGGAAATTGTTTTTTCCTTCCGGGAGGGCCGTTTTAGCAACCGCGGTTTTAGCAGCCCTCGCCCAGCTTCCGATGATGGTTCACAGGCCTCTGTCTGTTTGGCTCTGGAAGTCCCGCGGGCGTCTGGGCCAGCATCAGTTCCGACCAGCGGTAACTGTGGGAGCCGTGGTCCTTATCCCCCGGGGTGCCCATCAGATCGAACATTTGCTTTCCTGGTGCCCCCGCTCTCTCGATGAGCGCGACCAGCGCGTCGGCCATCGCACCGGGGGCCGTTGCGCACGCAGCGAGTGGGACATTTTGAACTGAGCCATCACGCGGTTTGCTGGGCACCGGCTGCAACGCGCAAGGCAAAAAAAAAAAGCTTTACAGGTAAAAAAGATTTGTTTTGCCTGTGGCGTTTTTTTTTTGCCTTGCGCGTCGGGTCCCCGGGGCACTGGCCGGGGCGCGCGCGCCGGGCGGGGGGGTGCTCCTCCGCTTCTCTCGGCCTGGCTCACAAAAGGAATCGCGACCAGGGTTTTTGCCTGTGGCGCTCCTGGGGCCCAAAGAAGGAATCGCGACCTGGGTTTTTGCCTGTGGCGTTTTTTTTTTGCCTTGCGCGTCGGGCCTCCGGGTCTTGCCGAGAGCGCGCGCGTGTAGAGGAAGTGCTCCCCTGCTCTCCTCCGCGTCAGTGGCGCTCCTGAAGCCCAAAGAAGGAATCGTGACCTGGGTTTTTGCCTGTGGCGTTCTGGGGCCCAAAGAAGGAATCGTGACCTGGGTTTTTGGCCTGTGGCGTTTTACTTTCGCCTGCGCGCTCGGGCCGGGCGGACGGAGGTGCCATGCGGACGCAGCAACTGGAGCCTTCGGTGGAGCTGCATATGGGGCCACGACCCGTGTGAGGTGTGTGAGGAGATATGGTCGGGCATGCGGTGAAAGTGCTGACGATGACGGGAGGGGGGAGGAGGAGGAGGAGGAGGAGGAGGAGAGGAGGAGGAACGCGGGGGACTGAACGCTGGAGGCCGATGCGAAGTACTAAAGATGAGGCGGTGTATTAGGAGAGGGACGACGACAAAGAGGACGAGAAGGAAGAGAAGGAGGAGGAGCAAGAGGGGGGACGCAGGAGGAGGAGGCAGAGGAGAAGGAGGCACATAACGAGGACGAAGAGGAGGACGAGGAGAAAAAAATCTGATGCGCGTACAGCGTGACACATGAGAACCCTAACGGCCGGGGCGGGACGGGCGGACCCTATCCGGCGGGTCGGGAGGGCGGGCCCTAACGGGCGGGTCGGGTCGGGCGGGTGGGACACTAAAGTCGGATGCGCAAACTGCATGACATATAAGAACTCTCACGGGCGGGTCGGGACGGGGCAGACCCTAGCAGGCGGGTCGGGCGGGCGGACCCTAACGGGCGGCTGGGGACAGGCGGGCGGGACACTAAAGTCTGATACATATACGGCATGACGCATGAGAACCCTAACGGCCCGGGCGGGACGGGCGGACCCTATCGGGCGGGTCGGGCGGGCGGACCCTAACGGGCGGGTCGGGTCGGGCGGGCGGGACACTAAAGTCTGATGCGCATACAGCGTGACACATGAGAACCCTAACGGGCGGGACGGGACGGGCGGACCCTATCGGGCGGGTCGGGCGGGCGGACCCTAACGGGCGGGTCGGGTCGGGCGGGCGGGACACTAAAGTCGGATGCGTATACAGCGTGACACATGAGAACCCTAACGGCCGGAACGGGACGGGCGGACCCTATCGGGCGGGTCGGGCGGGCGGACCCTAACGGGCGGGTCGGGTCGGGCGGGCGGGACACTAAAGGCTGATGCGCATACAGCAAGACACATGAGAACCCTAACGGGCGGGGCGGGACGGGCGGGACGGGCGGACCCTATCGGCGGGTCGGGCGGGCGGACCCTAACGGGCGGGTCGGGTCGGGCGGGCGGGACACTAAAGTCTGATGCGCATACAGCGTGACACATGAGAACCCTAACGGGCGGGACGGGACGGGCGGACCCTATCGGGCGGGTCGGGCGGGCGGACCCTAACGGGCGGGTCGGGTCGGGCGGGCGGGACACTAAAGTCGGATGCGTATACAGCGTGACACATGAGAACCCTAACGGCCGAAACGAAACGGGCGGACCCTATCGGGCGGGTCGGGCGGGCGGACCCTAACGGGCGGGTCGGGTCGGGCGGGCGGGACACTAAAGGCTGATGCGCATACAGCTAGACACATGAGAACCCTAACGGGCGGGGCGGGACGGGCGGGACGGGCGGACCCTATCGGGCGGGTCGGGCGGGCGGACCCTAACGGGCGGGTCGGGTCGGGCGGGCGGGACACTAAAGTCGGATGCGCATACAGCGTGACACATGAGAACCCTAACGGGCGGGACGGGACGGGCGGACCCTATCGGGCGGGTCGGGCGGGCGGACCCTAACGGGCGGGTCGGGTCGGGCGGGCGGGACACGAAAGTCGGATGCGTATACAGCGTGACACATGAGAACCCTAACGGCCGGAACGGGACGGGCGGACCCTATCGGGCGGGTCGGGCGGGCGGACCCTAACGGGCGGGTCGGGTCGGGCGCGCG
>CAUYUJ010019838.1:643753-668127 GCA_963575745.1 Prorocentrum cordatum | reverse complement strand
CCTCCTCCTCCTCCTCCTCCTCCTCCTCCTCCTCCTCCTCTTCCCCCCCCTCCTCCTCCTCCTCCTCCTCCTCCTCCTCCTCTTCCCCCCCCTCCTCCTCCTCCTCCTCCTCCTCCTCCTCCTCCTCCTCCTCCTCTTATTGTTCCTCCTCCCTCCTCCCCCTCCCTCTCCGCCTCCTCCTCCTCCTCCTCTTCCTCCTTCTCCTCCCTCTCGTCCTCCACGTCCCCGCCCTCCTCCATCTCCTCCTCCTCCTCCTCCTCCTCCTCGTCTTCCTCCTCCTCCTCCTCCTTCTCTTCTTTTCCTCCTGTTTTTTCCTCCTCTCTTCCTCTTCCTCCCCTCCTGTCCTCCTCCTCTTCCTCCTCCTCCTCCTCCTCCTCTCCTCTTCCTCCCCATCCTCCTCCTCCTCCTCCTTCTCCTCCTCCTTCCGTCTCCTGCCTCCTCCTCCGCCTCCGCCTCATCACCTCCTCTTCCTCCTCCTCCCCCTCCTCCTCCTCCTTCTCAGCCTCCTCCTCCTCTTCCTCCTTCTCCTCCTCCTCCTCCTCCTCCTCCTCAGCCCGGAGAGCGCGCGCGGAGCAGGGGGGTGCTCCCCTGCTCCCCTGCTCCCCTCCGCGTCGGTGGCGCTCCTGGGGCCCAAAGGAGGAATCGTGACCTGGGTTTTTGCCTGTGGCGCTCCTGGGGCCCAAAGAAGGAATCGTGACCTGTTTTTTTGCCTGTGGCGCTTTTTTTTTGCCTTGCGCGCCGGGCCCCCGGACCCTGCCGGACTGCGCGCGCGAGGCGGGGAGGTGCTCCCCTGCTCCCCTGCTCCCCTCCGCGTCGGTGGCGCTCCTGGGGCCCAAAGAAGGAATCGTGACCTGGGTTTTTGCCTGTGGCGCTCCTGGGGCCCAAAGAAGGAATCGTGACCTGTTTTTTTGCCTGTGGCGCCTTTTTTTTGCCTTGCGCGTCGGGCCCTCGGACCCTGCCAGAGAGCGCGCGCGGGGCGGGGAGGTGCTCCCCTGCTCCCCTGCTCCCCATCCGCGTCGGTGGCGCTCCTGGAGCCCAAAGAAGGAATCGTGACCTGGGTTTTTGCCTGTGGCGCTCCTGGGGCCCAAAGAAGGAATCGTGACATGTTTTTTTGCCTGTGGTGTTTTTTTTTTGCCTTGCGCGTCGGGCCCCCGGACCCTGCCGGAGAGCGCGCGCGAGGCGGGGGGGGTGCTCCCCTGCTCCCCTGCTCCCCTCCGCGTCGGCGACGCTCCACAGGCAAAAACGTTTTTTTTTTGCCTGTGGTGTTTTTTTTTTTTTTTGCCTTGCGTGTTTTTTTTGCCTTGCGCGTAATCTCTGGCTGGGCACGGCTCGCACAAACTGACAGACATTGCCTGCTAAGCTGCGTCGCGCACGCCGCGCCAAACGAATGCCCCCCACAGCGCAGGTGCGATTGCATGCTATCGGCGCGCACGCGCCAGTGTCAGACGGCAGTTCGCTCGCGTTTCCGAATGGCGCGGGCGATCGCCTGAACTTAGTTGCCATCGGCTTCGCAAGCTCGGTTCAGCATGCGCTCCAGTCCGTGCAATGCCGCCCCGATTCGCAACGTTTGGATGCGGAGCGCTGCTGCTAGGTCCGCCAGGGCCTGCAGCCGCGAAATAAGAACCGCGTTTCGCGGGAACTTGGTTACAGAAGTTGGCAATTCATCGGGAATCTTTCTCGGCGCACTCTATGCTTGCGAAGATCGCGCGCGCGGGAATTCCCGATCGGTGAAAGGCGCACTGCCTAGGCAATGCCAGATGAATATGTGCCTCTGTGCTGTGTGGAGGCGCGCTCGATGGGCTGCGCTGGCGCGATCAGGGAAAGCGTTGAACGCGCTGTGGGCGTAGGATCTTGGCGCGGTAGCTGGTGTCGAAGCGGGCGGCGATCGTTCTGCCTGTTTCTCCGCCTTCGGGCAGAGTCTCCCGTCGGCCAAGGATCTCCGTGTATAGCGGCCAGAAGTTGGGGACGTGTGCGCCGTCGAACGGCACGGGGTATGGGGGCGCCCTGGCCGGTTGCCACCGGACGGCGGGCATTGGCATAGGTTGCGGCCTGGTCAGCGGCGTCGGGGCGGCCCCCGCAGGACAGGGCGCCGCCAGGGAGGGGGCAATACTTCGGGGGCGGGCGCGGGTTCCAGAGTATCCGTGCAAACTTGTTGCAGGCACCGCCGCGGTTGTCTTACGTAGTAGTGTACCCCTTGAACGATACTGCCCCCAGTCTTCGCGACAAGGCCGCAAAAGCGGAACCAGTCCGGCTCCCTTTTTGGCATGCTCGGAAGTGTTCCTCTGGGGGACGGAAAAGCAGACCTAGTAGTGTTCCTCTATCGGACGAAGAAAGCTTACCTGGTAGTGTTCCGCTGGTGGAGGAAAAACTGCCACTTTGGAAAGCCCCCTTGGGGAAGCACAAGCCACTTTGGCGGAGAAAAGGATCGGCGCGCAAGGGTTGCACGGGAAATTTTGGGCGGCCGAACGCCACTTCCTGGCTCCCCCATCCTCGCGTGACGTCGCTGCGGAGGACCAGCGCACCCTGCGGTCCCGCGAGGGCGTGTCTGGCATGCCCGTTCCTCTTCCTCCTCCTCCTCCTCCTCCTCCTCCTCCTCCTCCTCCTCCTCCTCCTCCTCCCAACACCTACGTCGATGTCCATTCCTCGTACCCCTGCTCTGCATGCTCACTGTCGTCGTCTCCCGGGTGGTCAGGGTTGGAAGGGGAAGGTTCGCAGCGCCGCGCGCGCTCGTTCCGAATCTTTGCAAAACGGTTTCGCGCCGACGGCCCGTTGCTGGCGGCCATCCCTGCCCTTTGATTTTCGAGGGCCCCCGCATTCTGGTTCAAATCAGATCGCATGACGTTCAAGTGCTGTCGGGGTGGCGCCCCCTCGGACACGCAGTGGCGCAGTCTCCCTGCTGCGCGCTGCGTGGTGGGTTTGGTTTGTTTCGATCGTTGTTGCGAGGCGCGGGTCTGTATGATATGTTTCTTAGTTTGTCAATGCGGCGCCGTTTATCGTCGCGCGTCAAGCTGTCATATGTCAAGCGCTTGCGTTGTTTCGCACCCGATTGCCACCATGCCTGCGTGTCGTCCTCATGGAAGCGCTTGGCCGGCTCAACCAAAGGTGCAGGATGCATGTTGTGCCGGTGTCCTGACATCGGGGTGCTATGGGTTTCACGCTCATGTTTGTTTGGCATAGCTGTCGTAGTTGTGGCGTTGGCTTGTGGCCATCCCAGTGCCGGGTCGAGGGGGATTTCTGGCCCTGTCCAGAGAGGGGTTTCGCGCAACCTTCAGGGCTGATTCCAAGGCCGTCGCTGCTACCCTACAGCATCATAACAGTACGAAGTCTCAGGTGCAACTGCTTGAAATTACATAAAGGAGGAAAATCATCTAGGATGGCGCCCCCAGCTCCTCCAGACCCGTGCTCCCCCAGAAATGGCTGGTCTGCAGTTGGAGAGGCCTCGCCCAGGAATGCAAACCCCCGACCAGAACAGGGAAGGAGTACCTAGGTCGAATCAGCCGCGGACTCACGCCCAAAGCTTTCAGCAAGGCTGAGAGTGAGGCCAGGTCCTGATCTTATTCCGACTCGCCGCGCGATAATTCTGAATATCTGAACCTCCTTCTCCTCCTGGCTCCTCCTCCTGGCTCCTCCTGCCGGTTTCCTTGATCCTGTCCTCCTCCTCCCGCCCCAAGCTGCCCTCCTTCTCCTACTCTTCTTCCTTCAACCCTCTTCCTCAAAGGAAACCTCCCCCTGTCCCTGTGGATGGCACGCCCAACTGCAATCGAAAACGATACAGTTGAGACTGACTGCGGAGTACGCCCACATGGGCACACGTCTCGCCCGAAGGCATCCCATACTCCATGCATGAATGTAGCATGGAGCGCGACGGACAAGTCTGATAGGATACATGTTTTTGTTCACTTGAATCTTGTATGTTTCCGGCAAATGAGAGGTCAACTGCGCGCATACTCGCGTCGCCCATCGTTTATCCAGGGCCGCGAACAGCACAAGTCCACCGTACCAGAACAATCAAGCTGTAACAGTAAGACCGAAACCGCAGGCAAACGTGCCCATAGTATATCAAGCAACACTCGCGCTGCCGTACGCGTACGCACATGCCTGTTTCGCGCGGAGCTGCAACTGTCCCAGCACGAAGCAGCAAAAGAAACACAACTCGAGCGAATTTCAAGCCTTGGCAGATTCCTCTTCAGAAGCACCCGTTGATATAGATCTCCGCTGTCGAACAATCAGGAAGACCAAACAATGGGGGTGCGGAACGGATTGTGCGAATAACAAAATCAAACGACCAACTCCTGAAGGATCAGGCGGAGGGAAGAAGGGAACATACAATGACGGAAACGGAAGGATAAAACTGAGGGGCTCACCGGATGACACGGCAGGACCGTTCTATGTGGACCCATCGGCTGACAGAGGTAGTATGTAGCCGCTCAGTCCTTCGAGGAACAAGGAGGGCCTGAAATAACTCGTGCTAGAAATCCTACAGGTGATTGTTTCCCCTCCCTGGAAGAATCCACTTTGGGGGGGTCTTCAAGTTTGTGTCCAAGAGCGTCCTCCAGGAGCGTCAATGGAGACACTGGTACACAGTCGGGAGGTGCGAAAGACATTGCTGCCGCACGGCTGCGCTGATACAGCTGTTTGCCGCGCTTGACCGTACTGCTGTTGTACCGGCGCAGTGCCCCGCCGAGTGTTTCTTCTTTTTGAAGGGCTTCTCCCAACACCACAGAATCACACATGGCCGTGTAAGCACCAGCACCCGTTCGCGGACTTGCCATGTGGGCAGCATCACCAAGGAGGACAATACGATTTGCAACAACGCGGTCTGCCGCAAATTCCCAAACGGGGTGAGGTGAAACCTTGCCCTGATCGCTGCACTGCTGCCAGAACTTCGCGTTCCAGTCCCCAAAGAACCTGCGGATGAACGGCACGAACCAATCCGGGACCGACTTCATCCCAGACTTCACCTGGCGATTTCGCGAGGGGGCTTCGATTTCCGTCACGGGCATGAGCATGTAGACGCCACAGTTCCAGAGGTCACCTGCGCCAGGTGGACCTGCGCACGGGAACCCAAGCGTCGCGTACTGGACTCCTCGGATGGTGGTAGAGCCTGAAGGAGGGCCGTCGATACCGGCCATTGGCACCAGTCCACGCCAAACGGTGTAGCCAGCATACGTGGGGAGTTGGTCCGTAACGTACTTGCGCACCGTGGATCTACCCCCATCAGCGCCGACGATCAAATCAAAACGTCGGGTGTCATCGCCAATGAGAAGCTGTGGGGAGTCGCTGCTCGAATCCAGAATCTCTTGCACATCCACACCAAACTGCACCACGCCTTCAGGCAGGCCCTCGTACAAGTACTGCCATAAGTCTCCGTAGAAGTGGCCGTGCCCCTTGATGGGGCGCCTGTGCCCAGTGACATCGCCACGGATTTTTCGCACAAGATCGACATCCACGGCCCCGAGCGCGCCACCACGATTGTGGAAGCCGTGGCAGAAGCACTCAAACACGACAACTCTTGCACCAAGGCGGTGCAGAACGTTGGCTGCAGAGAGCCCTCCGAGAGACGCCCCCACAACAGCAACGTCAAGATCCATTCGGAAAGGTGTGCGGGTTGTGTGGCCTGGGAACTTGAGCCAAAATGGCTACGGAACAGGTCTGATAGAATACATGGGCACTCTAGATGTTGTGCAAACTCGACGCAGTGCCTACTTCCGACTACAGTGCTGGTGAAGGATGAGGGCGCACGATCCTTACCCATTCCTCCATCTCCATAACAATTTGTTGTTGGCGTGTCTGTTGTCCCAGCGATGTGGGTCACACCGCGTTCGGGCTGGAGTGGGCCGCGGACTAGCAACTTGTCCACCAACAGTGCAACAGGAAGAGTAGAAGGGCGGCCGCGGAGGAGGCAATATTGAAGGGGCCCTGGGACACAGAAATAAATAGACACACATAAAAGGATTCCCCATAGTTTCCCATAGTTTCTGGATTTTCGTGTTCCCCCCCTCACACTTCCCACATTTTCGCATATTTTCCTGGGAATCGACGATTAATTGTGTCTGTGTGTTTTCTTCCCTCCTGTAGAACAACATGAACTTCAAATGCAACGCCGGCGGCGTCAGGCTCCACGGAGGGGCAACACACAGAAACATCGGATTGCGCGCCCGAGTGCCCCGACAAGCGCTCGAAACAGACCAAACTCGCAGGGCCACCCCGAACTCCCGCGAGACGGCTGCTTCTGCGTTCCACGCCGCACCCCGCGCAGCGTCGGCGGGCACGATCCGCCTGGAAGCTCAGAGGTCACCCAATCCCACCAGCCCTGTGGGGCGGGCGGAGGTGGCCTGGGGCGCTCCCTCGTTCTACCTCCCCCTGTTTCCCCTTCGGGGATGAATTTACCACTGCTCCCTATTAGCAGATACCCCTTCCCAGACTCTACGGGTCCCTAACTCACGAGGGCCAATGCCGACACCGCCCCACCATCCATGCCAGAGAACATACGTGCAGCAAAATCTGAATCCTGCTCGGGCGCCCCGCAATGACCTTGTACCGCTTCTGCTGGCAGGGGCGAGGGGGGTGTTATCATGCTGCCCCACGTGCGCAGACCCACAATCCCTGCCAAAGCCATCGCAGATCGCACGGTGCGGCGAAGGCTTGCACCAGGCGTGGGCGCCCCGCGATCATGCCGCATTGCTTGTTGGACAAAATGGTGGGGATGCCCTGGCGCGCGTGGCGCACGTCGCGCACCTGGCTGGCCTCTGCGTTGGTTTCCGATGGTCCTCGATGGCGGCCCCTGCTCATGCTGAGACCCTGCCGCGACTTCTCGTTGGGCGGGTGGGAGTGAGCGAGACGCCTTGCGGCATGTGGGTAGCTTGACCCATACCCCTACAGTCGGACCTGGGCCAGAACAACATCCCTCATGAACATGAGACCCTCCGTCGGCCCCAAAAAACAGAACATCCAAGGGTACCCTCCCCAGGATGCACAAGAACACCCAACATACACGAAGAACACTCGGGCACCCTCCCCGAACCGACCTCGATCTTAAAACCTCGACCTTATACCTCGGTCCAGCTGTACCCCGCCCTGTCTTTTGTTATGAATCACTGTTATAATTCCATGTGTTTTGTTTCATGTTTGCTCTGCGGCGCCTCAGACGGCCTTCAGACGGAGCAAAGGCAACCAAAGACAACTGCTCGACGGAGGATGAAGTTGAGGCCGCCAATGACTGTGAAACGGGGGCCGCTACCGCGCGGACAACGGAGGCCCAGAGGCGGGCGACGCCTCTGACGGTGCCTGACAAAATGGGGCAGTGGCTTGGCGCCTCCCCGAGCTCCGACTGTCCCTTGGACGGCTCCTCTTCCTGACGCCCGAACATCATTGTTTTGACTCAAATGGCAACGCGTGTATTGCACGAGGTGGGGCGACAGAGCTGTACAGAAGGCGGCTTGCGTTACGGCGGGATCTACGTTCTTTTAATTTGCCGCATCAGCACAGGAGACAGAATGAGCGCGGGGGGGATTGGGCTTGAGGAAGGAGGGAGGAGAAAAAACGATCGGATCGGACTGGGGCTCTGACGGCACTAGAGCGGAGAAGAACTCGACCGTGCCTGCCACAGCATGTGTTGTGGCGGCATCCGGGCTGCGCCTTCGCATCCACGTGCCAGTCTGCATGCCTGTCCCGACAAGACTGGTGCAAGGCCGATCTGGAAGATCAAGCGGCTACGAACGATGCGGTGATCTGTGCAGATCCCACGGGTCCAGAAGATGCAGAAGATGCGCGAAGGCCGCCGCCTCAAGTGTAGACAGCAAGATGCCCCAGGGGCGCACTGCGGACACGTGACACGTGTGCTGGTGCCACGAGCGTGAGTCATTTCTGGAGGTTGCCTAAGGACATCTTGGGCCAAAGACGCCACTGCCCTACAAGATTACGGTCGCCAGCCAGCCCGGCGACTGCCAGTGGAGACCGCTGCCGCGCCCTCGCAACCCTCGCCGCCCTCACAGGAACGCGCAGGCGGTCCGCCCAGCATTCCCGACAGCCCAGCACTGGCAAGCACCGCTTTTCACCGTGTGTCCCCCGGCCATCAGCAAGAGCGGCGACGCCGGGAAGCAAGCTAAGAAAACAAAAACGCGCAGGTCAAGAAGCCGAGGCCCACGGCGGCGGCACCTCCTGCCATGGACCCAATCTGTCCACCTCTGCACATCGCCCTGCCCCGCCTGCGCCGCCTGCTCCCTTTCTCCGGGAGCGCGCCATCCATCCGTGTGGCGAAAGAAACTTGAAGCAACGGCGCCTCTAAGCGCCTCTCGAGGGAAGCCGGCATCTCCTGCGATTGGAGCACCTCGAAGACGATCTCCGTCCCGGAAGGGATCTCGAAGGCCAGGGTGTGACCCACAGGTGCCTGGCAGACGAAATCGAAGGCCATGCCCACGAACGTGTCTGGGCTTTGCGCTGAAACTGCGAACTTGTTGTTCTCAACCTTGTAAGACGCGGCGCTGCTTCCCACGGACTCCACGCGCTCACTGTCATGAGGGCCTTGCTCAGTAACATTACCAGTGTCCACCACGAAAATTTCTTCATAATCATAGGGTTCGCTGGTCTTCGGTGTTCCGCTGGCACGTCCATCAACGTAGCAGGGGCATCGTTGGTGTCAGCCCCCATGAACGTCACTATTTCTGGCATGTCGACTGCAGCATCTGGTTTTCGGGGTTAGGACTGTCCTGATGATATTCCCACGACGCTCCACTGTAGTCGTCGCGTTCAAACTTCCCTACCCTGTGTAATAACAGGTGTTGCCATTGGGGCAAGGCAGCAAACCAACTTGATAGCTGCATCCACTATTGGCCAACTGGCTAGCATACTTGCGCCACGTCTCGGCCGCACGTGCATGGAGCTCGGTTTCTGACGCGGCGTGTTGGTCTATGATGTACTGGAGGTACACCATGCCACTGCGACTGTCGGCTTCTTCCACTGCAGCGCCATGACCAGCACGCCTGAGCAGTGCCTCATCTGCGGCATTCTCCAGCGTAAGAGCCTGCAGTGGCAGGGCGACGTCAGCAAATTGTAGAGATTGAAAGATAGCCATGAGCACCATGGGTTCCCCTTATCACGCATGTGTGCAATACTGCAGATATCTTGATGCGATGTGTGGTCTTGAGCCAAAATCGCTACGGAACCCCGCCCTGTCTTGACGGGGCGGGTCCAAGGCGTTAGAGCGCCCCAGATGGAACCAAGAGGGCCCAGGCAAGCCCCACGGTGGCCTTCTATCTCAGGATCGCTCAAAATGAATTGCACCATGTGCCAAGAACCCCAAAACGGCTCCAAGACGGCGACAAATGGCCACGGAGCCTCCCGGGGACGATCTCAAGATGTCGAGATCCTTGCTACAACATACGGACAAGATTTGCATCGTGCCTTCTCGCCTTGACGTTTCAGATTGGTCCTTGAAGCCGCAAGATGGGCCCGATTGAGGGCCTAGTGAACTCCGAGAGGGGCCCCAGTGGTCTCCAAGACGGCCGCAAGCGAAGATTCTGGGGTTCCAGAATGGCGGGCCTAAATGGACCCTCTCATTCTTCGACTGATGTCCGGCAAGATGGCCCCAGGAGGGCCCGAAGTGCAACCCTAAGACAAGCTCAAGAGTGCCCCTAGAGGGCCCCCCCAAACCCGCCCACATGGCCCTATGATGGCCCAAGTAAGCTGCCCACGAATACCCACCTCGAACACGCTGCGAAGACATTTATTGTTGACTCCTGGGACTCGGGGCTGATCCTGAGCGCCGGTTTGCCGGCTGCTCCTGCACTTCCCTGATCAATGCAACTTGCCTGGGCATCGTTTCTGCATGGGCTGGCGGGGATACGCGACACGTCAGAACTTCGGCTCGGACGACAGAGGGGTGTAGCGAATCAGCTCGCGTAGCTCACGTTGAGGCGCCACAGTATCGAGCAAATCGCCCAGCGGCGGGACAAAAACTAGCTGCATGCAGCAGATGTTGTACCACCCATCCTTCCCTAGTCCCCTTTCGCCCCACCGGACACACACGCATTGGAAGGTTCGATCTTGGGCAGGATCGCCATCGCTGCGGTGACATGTGCAGAGATATCAAGACTGAAATCCCATTCAGGCTGGACTGTTTACCCGTACACGCCCACGTCCTGAAGCGCGGAAACACGCAGAAACGCCAGAGGGACTGAATGGCAGTGCACGTGGATGATTTGGCAATGTCGCGAGGCGCGCCTGCATTTGAAGAGAAGTGATTCGGCTATCGAGCGTCATCGCTGGCCACAGCTAGGTCACACGCGCGCACGTCATCAGATCATACCCGTCGCTCAATCGACACATGGCGCGTTGGAACTCTGTCGTTTTGTTAGCGCGTTCGGGCAGTGAAAGCGGATCACCCGCCACTGCAAATGTGCTATCTGTTCGATTACTCAGCAAAGTTCACTGAGTTGCCAAATATCTCAAGAGATTGCTGGGTCGGGTCAGACTTGCCAGGCAACTCGGAGCCGAGGTCTTCAAACACAAACGCGTCGCCATATCATGATCCGTATAACAACTTACTGTCTTGAGAGCTCCATGGGACCGGCACAACAAGCGGTAGAACCATGAGGGGATAACTGTACCATCAACCAACACACCTCAAGCAACACATGTGGTACTTTTTGGGCAGACAGGAAGGAGACAAGGGCGGAGATGTATGGCTGCGGCCTTTCCGTACCTCAGCTACTGAGAGAGGGAGAGAGAGGAAGGATCAAAGAGAGAAAAAGAGAGCGCAACAACCACCCGATGAGCGAACACCTACACATATCTAAAACAAATCGTTGCAGCAATGACCTCATCGGTGTGTCGCGTGGGCCGACGGCTCACGGACACGCCGAGACTCTAGTCGGCCACGCCATGCAACAATCAAACATGCAAGCGCACACCGTGCGCGAGAAATCTGGCAAGGAGACGCTACCTCTCGGGGGACGCGCTGGTCCTCGAATTCGCTGTTCGCTTTTCTGACATAGCGGCGCGCGCCAACTGGTAATCCCGTGCACGTTCAAATGCAATTGTGCTTTTCGAGTGGTCTGGTCCCCCACGCTCCACTCCTCCGCCTCCTCCTGTCTATAGGCTCCCGTGCCTTCCCCTCGCTAGGGTCCCCGATTCGCACTTCGTAACGGGCGAGCCTGGGCGTGCGGCATTTGGATCGTTGCGGTCGTCATCCCCGCAAGCTGTGGGTTCTGGCTGGTGGATGCTAAATACTGGTTGGCCAACAGCATGAACACAATCTGCCATCTGGGACCCCGTGCAAACGTTCAATGCCGCCGCCGGCACCTCCTGTCAAAAGACAGATGCTCTCCAGGACGGTCCCGAATCATCAGGTCAATGCTACATGACTTCGTTGCAAGACCCCCAGCCTATCAGACAATGCAATAAGTCCTGATCTCAAGGGACACGATCCATCGTACATTGAGCGCATGTTTACATTCGAGGCCGTAACGGACGTCATGGGGGGGAGCCAAGGGGAGCATAACGCAACGCCCCCCCCCATGCCGTGTGGTTCCGGCACCACTGCACCTGTACGCATCACAGCAAGCACCAGTGCGCAGCACAGTATGCACCGCCGCAAACGCGAGCACCACATCGCCTATGTACTGCGCAGTGCGTACGTGCAGCCCCAGTGTTTTGTCCCCTGCACCCTCCTTCGAGCATTATTATGTGCTGGTGTTTGCTGGACGACGAGGGCGCCCGAGCACCAGACGACGACGACGACGAGGACGAGGACGAGGACGGGGACGACGACGGCGACCACGACGACGACGACGTTGAGGACGATGACGAGGACGAGGACGATGATGACGAGGACGAACACGACGACGACGAGCACAAGGACGACGTCGACGACGCCGACGACGACGGCGACGACGAGGTCGAAGACGACGACGACGGACGCCTCTGAAGGTCTTTGGAGGTCTCCAGAGGCCAAAGGAGGTTTCCAGAGACCTCTGGAGGCGCCTGGAGGCCCTTCGAGGCCCTCTGCGACGACGACGAGGACGAGGACGAAAACAGGGACGAGACGAGGACGGGGACGAAGACGAGGACGATGATGACGAGGACGAGGACAAGGACGAGGAGGAGGACGAGGACAAGGACGACGACGAGGACGAGAACGAGGACGACGGCCGCCTCTGGGGACGTCTGCAGGCCCTTCGAGACACCCGACGACGACGACGACGACGACGAAGACGACGAGGACGAAGACGACGGCCGCCTCTGAAGGTCTCTGGAGGTCTCGGGAGTCCTAAGGTCTCTGGAGACCTCTGGAGGCGTCTTGAGGCCCTTCGAGGCTTTCGGCAACGAAGACGACGACGACGAGGACGATGATCGCCTCGAGGGCTAGGGCGAGGACGAGGACGACAGGAACGTGGAGGAGGACGGGGGCGGGGACGATGACGACGATGAAAGCAACTAGCCTGAGAGCACCACCATGGCAGTGCCGGGGGCGCACAGTGCAGGGGGAGGGGGAGCGTTACAGTATGGGGGGGAAAGGGCATAACGCGCGTTATGGCCAGGAGGGTAAAACACCACGCTCATTGCACTAGGTATGCGCCCATCGGCTGCAACCCACGATGGCATAGTGGCACCCTGGTACTATGGCCACGATCCAAGAATCTTCAAGGCCACGGTGGAATCTCTCCCGGCTGGCTCCCAAGGCCAAATACCACGATCGAGCGATCCGTTGCAAAATACACTGGACTATTATATCGCGAAATGGCAAAAAAGCTTCCATATCCAAACTGACAAAAACGTGTCATTAGACCACTTGCACATCATGGCTCGTCTATGCAACTGAACCGTGGCAAATAGGGACTACCCAAGCCAGACCTATGTGCCCACTAATTGTCAGCTCTGTGCATTTGGCAAGGGGGGGTGGTAGCGTTGGCCGTTAGCTTTGCCGTCCCCAATGATTAACCGCAGCAGGCTTGGGCGCGCTGAAACCGTCAACATATTTCTCGTGGGCCCAGAATGTCTACAAGCCTTCAAGCTACTGCCGCCGACCCGCCCACTATTGCGAACCACATTGAAGCCACGAGGTGCAATATGACGTGGCATGGCCTGCGATACCACCATGACGGGTGACCACGGAGCCTCTTAAGGACGGCCCCGACAGGCAGACATCTGGGACAACGAAGAAGGGATCCATGTTATTTGAACTACTGCGGTTCAATAATCAAATCAAAATAATACGGCTGAGCGTTGCCTCGAGATGGCCCAAGAGAGCCTTCAGGGGAGCCCATGAAGCCCTCAACATGCTCCACCAACTATCAAGCACATCAACAGGTCTCACGAGACTCCAAGAGTCCAAGAAGCCTCCAACAGACAACGAGAGGGGCCCCAAATACACCTGTGATGGCCCCACGTGGCCCCGCACTCCCCGATCATGGATCTTGAGGCCGCCAAGGCAGCCCCAGAACCCCCAAAAACGTTTTGCACGGTACTACAAGTCTACTAGAGACTAAGAGGACCACAAATGGCACCACGCAAGCATACAATGCCCCTTACTTCCTCAACAACGCATCGGGTCACGCAGAGTTAGTTAGCCACCCTGGCGTTGCGAAAAAGGCAAGTGGTGGTCGTGACTCGCCAGAGGCGTCCTCAATCTGCCTCCTTCTGTTTCTCACAGGAGAGTAAAGCGTGCCGAGCATGCCATTCTGTTTCGCGCAACCTTGCCGCTTTGCTGCGCAAAGGCGGCCCGAGGGGGACTCATGATGGGCCAAATCAGCGCCAGTAAGGCTCCAAGGTGGCCCAAGAGGCAAGCCAGGATGGCCCACGAGGCCTCAAAGAGGCCCAAGAAGGCTTAAGAGAGCAATACAGTCTGAGAGGCCACCTAGATGAACCAAAATGCCTTCCAGCAGCCCCACGACTGCCTACAAGTCTACCGAGACAACCCCAACGACAACGACCCTCAGAAAGGCCTCGATGCAAACCAGGACCTGACCAGAAGGCACCAGAAGCCCAACAATATAACACAATTTGGCTCAAGTGTTCCCCTATTGTTTTCGCATCGCCTGAGGGGATACGCAATCCAACAACCTGGACATTAGTTGGCCTAGTGTATGGGCGCATCAACTTTACCAAAGAAAACAAGGGACCGCCGTGACTCCCCTGAGGCGGCTTCGAAACTTCGCCCCCTGTGGTTCACGCAAGTGGCTTGGGCGTGTCCCTGCACCATACCATTAAACAGTACCGGTTGCTACATCCTACGCGAAACCGCCCTATAAGCCCTCTGGCTGTTGCCAGAAGACTGCATGCCCCGTTGCCAACACGGCCCCGAATGGCTTCAAGAAAGCTTCCAAGGTTGCACAGCACGGCCGACGAGTGCCCGAAGCGGCCACAAAAGCCAGGAAGCACCAAAGAAGCTTCAAAGAGGGTCCCAATCATCTGCCAACACGGCCTACTACAAGGCCGCTGGAGTAACCGAAGATACGCTGAGAACTAACAGGCTGAAGAGGGCCCAAAACAGATACCCCTTAAGAAACTTCACACTGTCCAAACAGCAAGCTCATATATCATGTCTCCTAGGCGTTTCCATGAGGGCATAGGTTGGGCAAAAGGCGAAGCCAAGGCAGCCGAAGAATGCTCCAATTTTGCCACAGACGGCACCAGCAAGGCCCAAAGAGGCGACACCAGTTGGCCAATAGATGCTCCGAGCACGCCGCCGAAGGGGCCCACGATACCTCACGAAATGAATATTCAAACATACCTTGGTCGACCTATCAACACAATGCCCACAACAACACCCAATCAGGGCACTCGTCGTTACGGCGCTCTGACCATTTGCCGCATGGTACTCGTTGGAGCCAAGGCAAGTACACGAAATGCGTCATGGGCCGACGGCTCACGACAACACCGGCACCGACCTACTCAAACTGGCATGAAGAACCAAAAAGCCAAGCGAGCCACCGACTGGTACCTAAAAATGCCTACGAGCTGCACGAGCTCCCCGGGACAGCCACAGCACGAGGGTTTATGCTCGCGCTTGGAGATGAATTAATGCAGGATGATAATCTCTGCTTCCTACTATGCTTCCCTGGAATCGACAAGAAGGTGTTGTGTACGAGAACGAGATCCTCGCCGTCACCGTCAATATCAAGCATCACACTGTAGGGAAGCGGGCCCGACGGTTTCCTAACCACCATCAGCGGCTCAGATGTCTTCGGGCGCACATCAAGACGAGACCTCAGCCTCTTCAACGCGTTCCTTACAAGCGGCTCGTACGTTTCAGAAACTACTATATGATATGGCTTCGGCAGGGGCGCCATTCGCTGCAACAGAACACGGACGTGCACGAACTGCTTGGGGTGCACGAATATGTGGACGCCCTGATACTTACAGGAGTAACCCTCTGATTCGTTGAACTTCACCAGTGCTTCCAGATCACGTCCTCTGTGTAAGGCATCTGCCAGCTCTTTGGGATTACGTGAGATGGTCATCAGCATAATCTTCTCGTTGAGAAGATCGTCGTCCAAATCTGCGTCCTGCCACGACGCCTCCTCTGCGTCTTGAGGCGGCTCCTGCATGATGAGGCGCCGCGCGCGGCATGCGTGCGCTGCCTCCAGCGGGTCGATGGTGGCAGGCCTCTCGCCCGAATCGTCCACAACTGCTTGAGTGACTCTTGACCCACGAGATGACCGTGACAAGACATCGTCGTCTGCTGCAGCAGGACCCCCTGTCAAATCTCGTGAAAGGATACGATCGCCATCGACTACAAGGGGCCCTGCCTGACAAGCCCGCCCACACACCGGTGACCAGCGCAAACCTTCCCTGGCTCGCCTGGCTGGGCCCTCCGACGTGGAGATGTCCGCGGAGGCGTTGGCAACGTCGTCGTCGTCGTCGTGGGGACGGGAGCGGAGTTCTTGGATCGGCGCCGGGCTTCCCGTAGCGGCGCCTCTGGTGCCGCCCCTGGCGCGTTCCGCGCGCCAGGGAGGGGGGTCCAGCGCAGAGTCAAAAGATCCGAGCGGCGTATCCGCAGGTGGTCGCGGAGCTTGCGGAGACGGTGACGGAGTGTCCGCGGGGGCTGTGGCAAAGTGTCGGAGCGAAAGTGTACTCTGGTCAATCGCGTCCGTTGCTGCTGGTAGAGAAGCGGACTGGTACGGACGCAGCAAGTCCGCCTCTTGCGGCGCTACGGGCGCGTCCTCCGGGGGAGGTCATTCATAATGCGAGACAGCTGGTGGCGTTCGCGTTGGTAACTTGACCCCTGCTCTTCCCCTGGGTAGTCATGGCAGTAGGTAACCCAAGATGGCCAATAGAATCCAAGATGGCCTCCACGACCGCGCAATATGGCCCAACATGGCTCCACGAACACGCAACATCATTTCAGATACCACGGAACCTCCCAAAAATACCATCAATAGATCCAAACCGTCAAATGCAACTTAAAAAAGATCGCGAAGACGGCACCCACTGGTCCGCGAGACGCCCTAGCACGACCCAAGACGACACCCGGAAGCCCTCGAGACGGCTTTCGTATATTTTCCTACGAAATCAACGGGGATCCACACAAGGGCCCCAGACGATAGAATTGCGCGCGAAAATCTCCCACGCGAAAGTGATACATGAAGGGGCCCAGGGACATACAAATAAATAGACACAAGCGACAGGATTCCCCATATGTTCCCATATGTTCTGGGTTTTGGTCTGCCCCCCACTTCCCATATTTTCCCATGTTTCCCTGGAGAGTCGACGATAAATTGTGTCTGTGTGTTTCTTCCCCTCCCGACTACACACAATCCACCATCGTGCTGCGAGGCACCTGGTCCCCTCGAGCTCCCTGCTCGAATAATGTCAATATGTTGTGTGGCCCGAGAGCCACGATTTCCAGAAGGAGCGAGCGCTCTTGGGGATCGCCGCGTGACTTTCAAGCAGGGCTGGACCTAAGCGGTGTTTCGGCGATCTCGTGGGCCGTTTTCGTTTCGACTTCGCTTTGCGGTAGAGGTGGATTGAAGCCAAAACGAGGGAAAACGGAAACAAAACGACAACGAAAAACACCGTTTAGGTTCAGCCCTGCTTTCTAGGGGCCTCGGGGGCGCGGTTAGGAATCCACGCCTTCCACGCGCCCAGGGATTAGCCCACTCGGGGCCACTTGGGCCGTCGTGGAAACCTTCGAGCCCAGACCAGTATGTCATGATGATTCCATGATGCTGGTCATTTCGCCTTTTCGGCTTACCAGCATCGCCACCATCACCGCCATCGCAGTTGTCGTCAGTTGGCTCTTTTGCCCCAGCCAACCCCATTCTCACCCAAAGTGTGGTCGTATACTTCGTGTAGAGCTCGCTTCTTATTATTCGCGATAACGAGATAACGGGCGTAATCGGCGAGGGTGGGGAGTTCGTCCCCTGGGGAGGCACCAGCACCTTAAGGCATCCTTGAAGAATCCGCAACCAATCTTTGCAAACGTGGGCAGGCAAACTAGCGTGGCGTGATCCGGGGGGGGAGGGGGAGGGTCGACCATGGCCGTTGTCGCCCAGACCTCAACACAAGACATGTTCACAGGCTCATAGAGGCAATCTCTTTACTTGATTTTGGCAAGTTCGCTTTTTCGGTGCTCGAAGCGTCCAGCACGAGGCAGCCCAGGAGGCCCCCAACGACCAGCCCCGGAGGGGCGGGCTCCAGAGGCCCCCAGGAGTGGGGACCTCCGACTCCCGCCTGGGGCGCTCTTCACTCCACGAGGGCCCGCGAGACAACCATCGGGCCCCCGAGGAGGCCCCCAGAAGGCGCCCAGGGGGGGAGGGGGAGGGGAGGAGGAGGAGGAGGAGGAGGAGGAGGAGGAGGAGGAGGAGGAGGAGGAGGAGGAGGAGGAGGAGGACATTGCTGGGGACATTGCTGACTAAGTCTGGCCTCTGATGGAAAACACAGCGGTCGACGGCTCACTCGCTGTAAGTTTAAACTCACATGGGGAATTCATGTGGAGCGCGAAGCAGCACGTTGGCTAGCACGCTCGCATACGAAGGAGCCTGAAGCTGCACCTGATGGCAGCGCACAGCACCTCCTACGATTCGGTCCCTGAGGCTCTGTTGCTTCGGATGGCATGGCCCTTCGCCGTGCTCTTTACTTTCTTTTCGGTTCCTGAGGCTCTTTCTTGGCTTCTGATGGCATGCCCTTCGCCGCTTCGAAGGCCAGAGGTCCAGGGGAGAGACGGGGGCGGAGGAGGAAAAGGGGGGGGAGAGAAGGGGGGGGAGAAACGACACCCACAGCTCAGACCGTCCCCGACCCGACCTTCTTGACCGCTTTCTTCCCCATGATGGCCACTGGTATCGTCCTTCTCGGACGGGTCCATCATGTGTTGCTTCAGCCTCGTCACCGTCAGCCGCCAGCAGGCGCGGCGCGCATCGACAGCCTGCAACCTCGCACCGGACGCCGGGGCCGAACACCAGCACTTCTGGCACCACTGGTGCCCAGCCATTCGCGCGGTCGTCCCAATCCATTGGGTGGCCCCTTCCATCAGTGCCGCTCCCACGTTTGATGGAAGAAACTCGCAGGGGGGCCAAGGCGGGCGGCTTGCCTACGAGAGGAACGGCTGAGGAGGAGGAGGAGGAGGAGGAGGAGCAGGAGGAAAAGGAGGAGGAGGAAGAGGAGGAGGAAGAGGCCCCCAAGGAGGCTCCAAGGAGGCCCCCGAAAGAGGCCCCCAGATGGCATCCCGGTGGCCACCTGGGCACGGCGGCGGGCAGGGCCGAGGCCACCGGCAGGCCCCTGCGCTTGCCACAGGGGTGCTCCGCGTGCCAGACTTTAGAAAGAAGCCCTCCTCCTGCTCCTCCTCCTCCTCCTCCTCCTCCTCCTCCTCCTCCTCCTCTAGCCCCTCTGGTTCTGGCCTGTTTGGAGGGACTGGGGGCGCTTCGCACCGAGGCAGAGTTGATGCAGGTCGTCCTCCCACAGGACCTGCGCGAGCCGCCATGGCGCCAGCGCTGAGATCGACTCTCCGCCTCCTGGCGTTCAACCCGCTCCACGCTGTGGGGGCCAGGCTCTCGGAGCTGCTGATCGGCTGCCGTGCCGCGGACGCCCTCCTCCTCGCGGGCACCAAGGTGCACTGCCACTCTGGAGGAGAGGGAGTCCTCCGCCGTCGGTGCGAAGGTCGACTTGTGCTGGAGGCGCCGTGCATCGAGGGGGCGTACACGAACCACAGCGCGGGCTGCGCCATCGCCCTGGGGGAACGGTTCCGCGACTCCCACGTTGTCCGTACATGGGGATCGCCACCAAGAGCGGGAGGAAAGGCCCTAGCGGCTCGGATTCGCAAGGGTTGCCTTGACATCTTGGTCGGAATGATCCACTTCCCGCCGCAGCCGAGGGAGCGCATTCAGGTCAGCCGCTACCTACACACGGCGAAGCTGCTGCGAGACTGGTGGCAACAGATACTCCAGGAGGCGCCTATGCGGACGCTGCCAATTTTTTACGCCGACGTGAACGACGGTTTGGGGATCCAGAAGCAGGTGGGTGGATGGACCACACAGCCGCCCCTGGCCCTTGGACATCTTCACAGTCGAGAGCAACGACGAGGAGGCGCGGGTGAGGTGGTGAAGGGCCTGTTGGATACCCAGCACATGGCCGCCCCGTCTACCTTCGCAGACAAAGTTGAGTACACCTTCTATACGACCAGGACACCATCCTCGGGCTCGGTCATCGATCACTTCTTCATCCCGCAGGACTGGCTCCCCCGCGTGCTGCGCTGCCACGTTCTGCACGGCCTGAGAGCGCAGTGGCAAGTGCTACCAAGAGCGCCGCCGAGGGACCACCTTCCCCTCTTGCTCGAGCTTGCGTACGAGAAGGATGCCTGGGCCTTGCCGCCCATGCCCCCGCCGCGCCTTGACTGCACGAGGCTGATGCAGGCGGTCCGCCACGGGAAGGGGAAGAAGGAGTTATTGGAGGATGTGCTGAGGCGGATTCAGGAAGAAAGTGGATAGATCGACGCATGCATGATGGAGGGTACGCCCGACGCTGTTCGGGAGGAGCTGGAGAGCATCCTCACGGCGGCGGGCGCCGCGCACTTCGGGGGGCCACCTGGGGGAGAGGCGCGCAACCAACGGGGTGCTAGACGACGCGAACTCCTCCAGGAACGCTCCCGACTTCGACGAGAACGACTGGATGCAGATGAGGACCAACTTCGGGAGCTGGAGACTGAGCTCAAGACGCTCTCGGCTGAGCTGAAGTTGGAGCACCGTGCCCGCAGGGCCGCAGGGAGGAACCAGCTCCAAGAGGAAGTACGGGAGGCCTGGGAGAAGAGGACACAGCCGAGGCGATGCGTCTCTCTCACGACTACTCGGACACTGTCGACTGGGCGCGAAGCGACGAGACGGGCGCCGCCTTGGCCCTCGGTCGGACTGGGTCTAGTTTTTTTTTTTTTTTTTTTTTTTTTTTGAGGGGGGGGGGGGGGGGGCTGGCGCCCAGAGGGGTATGAGGGCACGCGAAGTCGACTGGAGTGAGTGGCGCGCAAGCAGAACTCCCCCCCCCCCCCCCCGCCCCACCTGCCGACCACATGGACATTGGTTACGCACAGGATGACTTCAAGGAGTTGAGGCGCTACGTTCGGCGCGCCAAGAAGAGGCGCGCAGTTCCAACTGGCACGGCGGCGCTCGAGCTCTGGGACCTCTGCCTCTGGCCCGACAGGGCCATGGACCAGCTACCCCACGGCGTGGGCTTCGAGGGGGCGGTGCAGGGGATGCAGCTGTTCGACGAGACCCTCCTGCGCGCCCTGACGCTGGTCAGGCGCGCGGAGAAGACCCCCCTGTACTGGCACCGCAGCATGGGCATCGGACTCGCCAAGAACGACAAGCCTGGTATGAAGGGAAGGAGAGTTATTCACTCTCTCCCCGCTGTGGGGAAGGGCTACTTCGCGTACAAGCTCAAAGCGCAGCTGGCCCCACAGGATCACGGATTCGCCCCCCCGCCGACGTAGGGAGGGACCTCTGCTGGCGACTCAGGTGTTGGCGTGGCGCCTGAGGCAGTCGGGCTGGTCGTGGGTGGCGACACTCAAGGACATGGCGAACGCCTTCGGCAGCGTGTCCTGGGACAGGTTCGATGAAGTCATCCTAGACGAGGGCTTGGTGGGGCCGCAGTATCAGACGCTCTGCCGTGGCAGGTGCCGCCTGTCTGTCGTGGAGGTGGACGCGAGCGACGGGGTCCTCTTCTTGAAGACGGGCGAGGGCGGCCTCATGGGGGGCCCGTTCGTGGTGCAGGCGTTCGCGGCGGCCTTTGTCGCCCCCGTTGGCAAGTGGCCCCAGCGACTGTCGATGGGGGGGGATCACGGGACCGCTGCACGGGGGCTTCGAGGACTTCACCATTGACGTCTCGCTGTCCAAGTACGCCGATGACCTGTGCCGCGTCATGCCCTTGGAGGTCGGCTGCGACATGGGCGAGGCCCTCAGGAGGATGAAGAGCAGCGATGGCATCCTGGACGAGTGCCTCACGCAGTATGGGTTGGCGCAGAATCGCGACAAGCAGGTGGCGTGCTTCATGGTCCAGGGGACGGGCTCGCAGCAGTGCAAGCGGTGGCCCTAGCATGCCATCGCACGGGGCCGAGTCGACGGACGAGTTGGGGAGGCGACAAGGTACCTGGGGCCGATCGTCACGCAGGACGCCTCAGCGGCCATCGAGGTGGAGCGTAGGATGGCGGCTGCCCGTGCCGCCTTCTATGCCATGGCAGGATTTTGGTATGCCAGCACGCCGCGACGCTGGCGGCGCACGGTACTGATCGGTTTAGTGCAAAACGCCCTCCTGTCGGCACTTGAAGTGTTTTTTTTACTCAGCCCCCGTCAACACTCGCTCCTGGACCACTGTCTCGCCTCCCTCTGTAAGATTGCCATGCACGGTGCCGCATGCGAACGCAACGAACAGGGGGAGGTCACTGCCCGCATGTGTTCTCTCGAGATCTTGGCTTCCTGGGAATTCGTGCAGTGCGAAATGGAGCTCCGAATCCGTAGGCTAGGCTGGTATCAATCTTGGGCCTCTCGGACTCGGGTGCACGCGCATGTTTAGCATGCTCTTTGGGGCCCTTGCTTTTGAACCTGCGGAAAAGCGGCCGTGTACAGAGGATGGCCTTAGTCAGTTTGCGAGTCCCTGGGCCGAACGCATCCAGGACGACGTTCGAGCCGCGATCGATGTCATGCCCGATGACAGGGATGTGCTTTTGCGTGTCGCGGACCGTCCCTGGCTCCTTATCGGGCATAAAGAATAATCTGAGGAGTTCGTTCGCCTGGATTTCAGACGTCTGCGTAGTCGCCATTTCACGGCCACGATTGCGCCCCCTGGCCCACTTTGCGGTGTCTCTGACCCCTGGCCCACTTTGCGGTGTCTCTGACCCTGGGGCCCTTGGCGGGCTCGACTCCCCCCCCGACTTTGTTGCCCCGTACGTGTGTTCCTGGACGAAAGGGGAGGGGGCGCAATGTGGCGATTCTTTCTGCACGAAGCGGGGACTCACTGAGCGCTTGAGGCACAAGCACGGCGTTTATAATTTAGCTGCTCTGCTTTGCCCGCCCAACGAATGCATTCTTTCTGCGCGAAGCGGGGACTCACTGAGCGCTTGAGGCACAAGCACGGCGTTTATAATTTAGCTGCTCTGCTTTGCCCGTCCAACGAATGCATTGCGTGTAGGAAGATTTTCTGGAGCAGACAAACGGCCTATCGACACCTTGAGGGTTCGATATTTACGGGGGCATTGCGGAACGAGAGGGCCGAGTGCGATTGCGACCAGAGTTGAACCGAAGGATCTTGGGTGCCGCATTTGCTCGTACGAGTCGGCCGACTACGACGACCTCTGTAGCCATCTTCGGGCTCACCTTCCCTGGTCGGTTTCTTCGGGGGCGTGTTTCCTCGCGCGGCAGCGTCTCCGTCATGACCTCGGACGTGGCGATGCCCTCTTGGATGGCGAGGGCGGCCTCGCCCCCTGCATCGGCGCCGCGCCCGAAGCGGGGGAAGGCAGGCAACCGCATGGAGAAGGCCGACCCGCTGCTGGTCATCATCGCGAAGCTGGCCCTCGCCACGGCCCGACAGGCGGCGCAGCTCGAGAGCGTGTGCTACACCACGATGTTCATCAGCGAGACCGAGGGCAGCCTCGGGCAGGCGTGCCGCAAGAGCGGCATCGACTACGACGGCGAGAGCAAGAGGCTCCGCGAGAAGGTCGCGGGCGGGGAGCCGGTCGACTTCAAGGCCCGCGGGCCGCCTCACGTCCACCTCTTGGGGGCCATCATCAAGCGCAGCATGGAAGTCACGGCGCCGGGGGGGGGGGGACTCCGAACGCAGACGGGCACAATATCTTCCTCGAGTACTGGCAGCAGGTCATCGCCGCCAAGAAGCCCCAGGAGATCGCGGGGCAGGTCCTCCACTGCAAGTGCCGCAAGGCGAGGGCCACGGGAGAGGAAGCCAAGGGGGTCCTTTCGTTCGTGCTGAACTCGAGGGTGCCGACCGCCAACTCCCTGTACCCGATCCTAGTGGACTACCTCGCGAAGGTGGAGAAGGCGGAGGCGGTGCATGGCCCAGCGCCGAGGGGCCCCTTGGAGCGAGAGGCAGGCAGTTTGCTCCAGGCTCTCAATCAGCTCTAATGGCCAACAGTGAGAGGCTGGCATCTTTGATTGCGAAGGGTATTGTCAGCCCTGCAGTTTTGTCCCCGACGAGAGTGGCGACTGTGTATGCATCACCGCTCATGCCCACGTCCGCCGTGCAAGTGCTGAGTCCGACCCGCCGAGCACGCAGAGGGAAAGGAGCGGGTGGCAGGAGGGACGCTGCTTCGAGCCAGTCTCTGCCCGCCGCCCCTGCACCCAACTTTTAAAGGCGCTCCTCGGTTAGTGCCCACCGACCCCCAGCACGGGGGGTTTGATCCTCGAGGGAAGTCGGGGCGGCGCTCACCAGCAATAGAAGCACTCACGGGGACCGGCTCGAGGATGGGACGGGTGGGACGTTGGAGGGTGGGGGGTCGGGAGTGACGGATCCGCGAGCTGGTCCCCGTGAGGGGGGCACCCGCCAGGCTGCGCGCCATTCGGCGGGCCGCTCCCTGGGGACGTGCGGGCGGAGCCCGACTGGCCATGGTGGCCACCAAGGTTGACTAGTCCTCAGTTCGATTGTCGCGAAGCGACGCCCAGGTGCGAGGCATATTCGAGACTTCCGTCTGGCCGCACCCAAGAGTCCCGAGCCGAGCCGAGCCTCCTCCTCCTCTTCCTCCTCCTCCTCCTCCTCCTCCTCCTCCTCCTCGTCCTACTCCTCCTCCTCCTCCTCCTCCTCCTCCTCCTCCTCCTCCTCCTCCTCCTCCTCCTCCTCCTCCTCCTCATCGGCCTCCGCCTCCGCCTCCGCCTCCGCCTCCGCCTCCGCCTCCGCCTCCGCCTCCGCCTCCGCCTCCGCCTCCGCCTCCGCCTCCGCCTCCGCCT
>CAUYUJ010019838.1:521728-643653 GCA_963575745.1 Prorocentrum cordatum | reverse complement strand
GCCCTCTGGCCTCTCCCCCCATGTGCTGCGCGGGGCAAGCGACTCCCCACCCCTGCTCGATCCCCGCTCCTTCGGCTCCAGCCGACCAGCGCGGCTCTGCAGATGCCGCTGCTGCTGACGGCGGAGCGGCCTCCGTGGGAATCGCTACCAGGCAAGGCGAAAGAAGTCACGGGATTGCTGTGGGCAGATACGGAGGGTTTCTTCGCCAATCCCACCTGCCCCCTCGGCTTAGGTGGTTTTCGGGTCACCTCTTCCAGTCGCCCGAACAGAGGTGCTTCCATCCCCCACTACCCTGTCCCCTGGACCTGGACGGAAGATTCGCCAGCAGCCAGAGCATCAAATACGGCACTAGATGGCTCCAAGATGATAGCTCCAATTCCGCGGCCATACCGCCTCGCACGTTGAGGCGGGGTGGGATGCCTAGTGCTGTCTGGTAGGTCTTCTGTAAGTCTTCTAAGCCCCCCACCCCCTCTCGCCACAAAGTGCTGCGCGCATACCGCACCCTCTCGAGAGTTCCTGGTCGCCCAGAAGTCTCCCTGGGGATCTCCGAAACTCTCCAAGGCTGCTACGACGGCTCAAGAAGGCCACCAAGGCTGCCAGGATGACCAAAGGTTACCCAATAACCATCAGGAGAACCAGAACAAGCCCAGGACGGCCGCAAGAGAGCTCTAACCTGGCCCAAGCGGGCCTCCTGAGGGACCCAAGATGGCTAAGATGTCCCTAGACTCAGCAGGCCCCAGACGGCCCAAGCCTGCCCAGGATGGCTCCAAGACGACCCAACAAGGCCTAGGATAGGCCCTAGGGATGCTCAAGGTTGTCCAAAGGAGCCCAAGACAGCCCAAAGACGGCCCAAATAAGCTCCATGGAGCTCCTCTAGAAACGGAGAGGAAAGGTGTCACCAGGGCACGACTTGAACATCGTTTTCGTTTTGAACGTCGTATTCCTTTAGAACGATGCGAAGAGCGAAAACGACTGATCTTCCGAACAACTCGTTTCGTTTCAAGCCGTCACCCGCGAAAACAAAAACAAAACGGCCGCGCGCTCGCGCCCGAAAACAAACAGGAACTGGCCTTCTGGGCGGCGCTCGAAGGATCTCGCAGTACGTCACGCTCTGCTGGCGATGTGGCGGACTTGCCGCAGGTACCTGTATGGTCACAGGTAGCCTCCAAGATGGCGCAAGATAGGCCAAGATGGCACAATATTGTGAACGTTTTCTGTTTTGGCGTTTCGACATTGGACATTGGGCGGAAGGGGGGGGTTCTGGCTCCTGACCTCTGCTCAACGCGGCTGTTTGCAACAGTGCGTCCTACGGGGGAGACTCCACCTGCTTGAAACATGCTTCAAGAACAGCCAAGATCCACACCATGGAGGGAGGGAGGGGGTGCGAGGGCCCGCGCCGATCGGCAAAACAAGGAACAAGGAAACGATCACAAGATGGAGCGCCCGCGCCGATCGGCAAAACAAGGAGCAAGAAAACGATCACAAGATGGAGCAATATTGCCTCAGACCTGCTCCCAAGAGGCCCCAAGACCGCCGCGAGACCAGCCGAGCGAGCCACCCTACTTCGGAGACTAGACTTATGTCGGGCGTGTCCCCCTACAGGGGGATTTTCGACGAAAAATTAAACACTCCAAAAATACTCCAAAAAAGGTCAAACAAATACTTAAAAAATAGTCCCCGACTATGTTTGGACTATTTTTTGTTTTGGGGTATTTGATATTTTTCGTCGGTCCCCCTGTAGGGGGACAGGTCCGACTTAAGACTAGACGTCGTTTTCTGATGAGCTGTGCACTATCGCCTATCAGTGTCTGATGGGCGCCTGAAGCCTGCAGGTGGCTCCGCATGACGCCAAGGAGGCTCCTCGCAGAGACAAGGGCTGCACCATACCCCGAACTGAAGGGGCCCTGGGACACACGAATACATACGCACAAACAACCGGATTCCCCATATTTTCATATATATATATATATATATATATGTATTTGCTGGGTCTCTGTCTTCCCCCCACTGCCCATATTTCCCATATTTCCTGGGGAATCGACGATTAATTGTGTCTGTGTGTTTTTTCCTCCTGGCGAACAGCGCACCGGTAGCGTCCGAAGCGGAGCGGACCCCGAGAGGACCCCACGAGGCGGTTCGTCGGACTCCGACGGACAACCCTAATTGGACCCCCCCCCTTCGATTAATCGATGTCATCCAAGGTGGCTCCCACGGCCCCCAAGAGGGCCCCAAAAGAACCCCAAGTTGGCCCCTTCACACGGCCCAAGTCAGTTCAAAGAAGCCTCCAGGAAAGACGGCAGGTCGCCTGCATAGAAATTCTTGTTTCTACGCGCAATGCGCTGGTGGGGGCACTTGAATCGTGCAGAATTGCGCCCCCTCCCCGGAGAGATGCCTTGCCCCCTGGACGAGCGAGCCGAGCTGTCAGACCCCCCTGATTGCAGTCGGCCCCCGGCCTGGGAGTGGCAGCCCCGCGGCGACGGCGGAGACCACGGCGCAGTCGGGGCGCCTCCCGGCCTCCGGGGGTGGAGGGGCTCCTCCTCGACGCGGCCGTCGTGGTGCAGCAGGGCGCGCCCCGAAGCGGCAGGGGAGACGACGGGCGCCGGCCCCTGCGCGGAGGCGGCGCGCACGCAGGGGGGATCGCTGGGGAAGGCCGACACGTCGACGCCGGGGATGGAGTGGTTCCTGAGGGCTCTGATGTGCCAGACGCCGCGCACTTGGCGGAACTGGAAGCGAGGCTGGCCGTTCTTGTGGTGGCTGGTCGCGACGACGCGCTCCACGTCATCCTGGCCGACCTGCTCACCAGTGAACCTCGTGATCTCGCGCAGCAGATCCCCGAACTCCACGAAACCGGCAGGGTCCATGACGAGGCCCCGCGTGCGCGCCTGGTGCCGCAGAAGCGCGCCCAACTGCCTGGATAGCAGATCTGGATCTTCGGATCGACTCCCTCGGGCAGCTGGGTGGCCTGGCTGGCGACTACCCCTGGCAGCTGCTCTGCGGTGATCGTGCATGACTCCCCCAGGCAGATATTCCCTTGAGCTCAAAATGGCTGTCGATTATCTGGATCTGTGGTGACCACCTGTGATGACTGCCATCATGACGATGATCAAGCCGAAAGATCTAAACGCCAGGTACTGACGCGGCTCTTCCAGAGGGTTGGCGTAGTAAGTGCTTACATCGCTCTACCCCAACGGTCCTGAGCCCGCCCCATTCCCCCCTCCACCTACGCCGTACTCCCTGCCCCAGACCCTCGTCACTGCCATGCTTCCCCCACGAGGTCTCAGGATTCTCGCCCTCCCTAGAATCGCAGCCCACACGGCCACTATCACACGCCGATTGTATGAGTCGGTCGCTGAAACTGTATGGCTCTGGCAACAAACACTTACAAACACATCATATTTCAATGCCATATGCACATGGCCACATGTACAACATGTACGCGTTCCCGAGGAGAGTACTTGATCGAGAAGGCCCAGAATCGATAGCACCATGAAATGACAACATGTACCCCAACAGATCTCGATGTCCAACCGAATGCAACCTGCGCCCGGACCCCTCGAACACCGAAGGACCAACTATCTGGACAAACAAGTGGGGGTAGCTTCGTCACGGGTCACGGGACCAGCGTTACGTGGAGTATGTTGTGGATCCTCTCTGCCCCCCCTGGCCTGAAAATCCACGCCGCAGCTGCTCGAAGCACTCCGAAACCATCTGAAAGTATCCGGAGGCAAATGTGTCCCACATCCGCTGATCCCCCTGACCGGGGAGCCAGACGGTGGAAAAATAATTTCCAAAACCTTCCCCAGCACCCCAAGGGTCGCCAATCTGTCCCCGAGGAAACCCAAGATGGATGGGGCTCAAGAACTCACAGAAGCGCACCCATAGCCCCCCAAACGGATCCAAAAAGCATCCAAGACAAGATCGAACACTCAACCACGAGCGTCTCGAGGCCGAACTCACTGATTTGCACATTTGCGTCGTGCTCGTTCCTCTATGGGGCCACGCCGTGACTCCCGCTCTGAGGTCTGCATGCGTGAGTACAGAGAAATTCAAGATACCTGAAACTCAAACCGACTTGGATACGAACGGCGACACTTGCCCAGAATGTGGCTTCCAACAACGCCGCGAGAGGCCGACGAGCACCGGCCGCGCGGAGGCATCAAGGAGCGGCAACGCGCCTGCAAGAACCGCGGGCGACAAGCCTTCCTGGCTGCAGCGCTCTGCAGTGCAGACCTTGAGCCAGATTGCCAGCCATCGTCCTGTCAAGTGACATGCTGCTCGCGGGCACCTCGAGGAGCAGATGGATGCAGGCGTCCATGTCGGAAAGACGACGGCGCTGAGGAGAGATGACAAGAATAACAGCAAGGAGGCCGAGGCGGACGAAGCAGAAAGAGGTGGAAGATGAGGATAGACCTCGATATCAAGCCAGTGCGGCTCATGATAGCATCATTCGCGCCACGTGGCAGTGGCCTTCGCTTACATAGCACCGTGCACAAGCTGGGACGCTAGCGATGGGAAGGGGCGGAGGCGGAAGAACATGCCCTTGGAGATGGCTAGGCGGACGACGACGACGACGACGACGACGACGACGACTGTGACGAGGGCAAGCTGCAAGATGCCAATAATGATGATAGGGGCGACGAGGAGCAGCACGAGGAGCTGGACAAGGAGGAAGGCCCCGGACGTGAAGCACGAGAGGGAGGCGGCCCACGTACCACGCCGCCCTTGCCCCCGCCGCCCCCCCTTCCACCGTCTATTGCTCAAGGTCCTTCTGCCTCCTCCTCGCGCCACACGTCCCTCTCCCCCGTTCTCCTCCTCCTCCTTCGCCATAATCCTTCAAGAGGCGGGTGAAGTGAAGGAGGAGGAAGAGGAAGGGACAGTACACACGGTCAGAGCCAAAAGTCCCAAGGAGGAAGCGACGATCAGGACGACGAGATGGACGAGGACGTGGTCAAGGAAGAGGAGGACGACACGAAGGATGCGACGAGGAGGAGTAGGCAGGATAGGGGAGGGCGTCGCCGCCGCCGCCGCGGCCGACACCGCCAACGTCTTCGCACTCTGGCTGTCACTCCTTGTTTCCAGGTCGCTACGCCCCCGACTTCACGGCGCCCTCCCAGCGGCCCGGCTCGGCGGCCCCCTGCTCCGGGCAGCCCAGCCGGGAGCCTGCCCACGGGGTAGGAGGGAAGCAGTGGGGGATGGAGAACGGACGGAGGATGACTGCGGACTGTTCTCCCAATCCCGGAAAACCGCGTTGCGAAGGCCAGCGAAGCAGAGCAGAGCACGCGCTGTGTAGCCCAAGATGCTGTGCAACGGCACAGACGCAAAACGCAACAAGCACCGAGAAAACAATCGTTGCATGGGCCTCTTCGTACGTTTCGGGGGCAACGGTCGGCGAACATAGTCGCCACGTGTGCCATCAAGCCCTGCCTGTCCAACTTTGAGGCATAAACCTTGGCGCAACTTGTTCAACCCGTTGTGGTCCGCTGTAGGTGGGGTGGCGGAAACACTCGCCTGCTAACTTAACCATCCGCACCGTGTCAGGAATGTGCACGCCAACAAAAGCGCATCGCCAACACCATACGAGGCCATGCATGGCACTGGTGAGATGTGATGTATGTACTTGCCGGGTGCCTATTGGCACTTGGTGTGGTTTGGGGCATCACGCGCTGCCCTATCATCCTGGACTTGCGGAACCAATGTCCCAGGGCGGATTTGTAACTGACCACTCCTTCAGGGAACACTTTCCTGGGGATTCCGTGCACAAGCCAAAACTCCAGATCTTACCACGCTACGCCATTACATGACCAGACGTCAAAATTATTTCGTCCACCATAGTTTACTTTCGTGGGCGAGATGACCTCGGTGGCAAAGTAAGGCGTTCACGGTCTAGCGAGCAGAACTGCTGCTCCACAGATGCAGTCCGCCTCATAAGTCGTGAAGTCAGGATGCCCAACTCTTGCAGGGCATGCACTAATGGCTGGATCACCAGGCACATGGTGTCTCATTCTGCGTAAACGTATCTGAGATGTCGTTACCAATCGTAGTATCCACAGCCCGTCTGGCCAGGGCCCTATCTTCATCTGGATCCAAATGCGAATGCCAGTCGAGGATCTTGACTCGCCCTGGTCGCCGAAGAATGGCCTGCCCAATGCTCTGCCACCACCTGGCTAAAGGAATCACTAGGTTACAGTAGTTCACGACTAGTAAGGAAGATGCACCCTTGCCTAAAAAGAAAGGGCGCCCTCAGAAACTGGGGGGGCCTTCCCCCCTAACCACCCCAATCGAAAATGAATGACAGGCTCCCCCCTGCGAAACCGCGAGGATTCCCCCGCCTCCCCTGGGAGAGACGTGAGGTGTCGAACATGAGGGACCACTCCCCCCTTTGTTGGAAGGAGGGGTCCAAACCTCCCACGCCCCCTTGCGCTGGCAAACCACAACGACGGACGCTTACGCAGATTCCCCAAACGACGACGACGACGACGACGACCGACGACAACAAACCAACGACGACAACCGACGACGACTAACGACGAAGACGACCGACTACAACGACGTACTACAATCGGCCTTGATTGGACAGGACACGCGAGAGGGCACAAGACCCTTCTGAGGGCCACATCGCCATAGGAGTGTAAGAAGGCACGTGTCGCGAAGCACAGGACACAAGGGTACCCTTGAGCTGGCAGGGTCGACCTACTAATCCGGGCCGACTGTACGACAACTGCCACGACCGACAGCAACGACGACGACGGCGACGACGACGGTCAGACTCTGATCGGCGGGTCGGGCGGGCAGGCCCCAACGTTCGCCTTGGGTGGGTGGACCTTAACGAGCGGGTCGGGCGGGGCATTGGTTACAGCAGACGGGCGGGTTTTCCGGGGCCCATACCCATCTCCTCCCCCCGCCATGCGCCCGTGAAAAACGCTCTTTCGCAGGAGGAGAACGATGACGAAGAGAGCCGACGGCACAAACAAAAGCAACAGGAAGCCGCTTAATGGATGGATGGCAGAGGATCCGCTTGGACCCCACGGCGCCCAGCCAGCAGCCCTCCTCGATGTTGAACTGGAACACCTGATGAGGCGATCTCTTTACACATGTGCATATGTGAATATATATATGTATATACACATACAGTACATGAATCATGGACAACATGTCCTCCTCCCGCATCCCCTCCTCCCGTGGAGCTGATCATGAAGAGGTACTTTCGGGTCAGCCCAGCAGGGGCGTCCTGGAGCTTCCTGGGGTATTCTGAAGCATCTGGGTCGTCCTGAACACTCCCTCTGCACCATGCGGCCTACTGAGGATTCCTTGAGCGTCTGAGTCGTCCAGGGGCCGCATGGGGCCTGGTGATTCCTTCTGGGCCTCTTGGGAACTCGCCCCTGACTCCTTCTCTTCCTCCTCCTCCGCATCTTCCTAATTCTCTTCATACGCTCCCTTCTCATCGTCCTTCTCCATATTTATATACATAAATAAATATTATCCATCTTCTGATCATCCTCATTCTCCCCTCGACCTTTCTTGTGCCCGTAGCCATTTTGGCTCAAATTGATTGTTTCTTCGGGAATGACAGGGCTACCGCTAGTCCGCGGCAAGCTTTTCATATTGTTCAGGCACCTTCTCACCCTAGGTCGCCTCCCAGTGGATTGGTGGTCCCCGCCTCTTGGGAGGCACTACCCATGGGGAACGGTAGACGACAGCTCGTCGGCGCGATGTGGCCATAGTGGCGAAGTGCTGCGCCGTGGCATCAATCGACGCAATTGCACTATGGTGATGGTCAGTGGCCGTCCTCGGGCGTCGGCACGCGGGATGTCCATACGCGGCCAGCCGTTCGCCCACCCGCTCGAGTTCAGCCACAGCTCGTTCCCCCCACCAGTGCAGCCTGAGCCAGGTCATCTTGCTATCTGGTGTATGTCTTGCGGGAGAACCTGCTACAGGGACCTGCTGGAGCATTGCGATTTGACATGTTGGTGTTGTGGGTGTGCCCTCACGTGAAAGCAAAACTATGATGGGCCCAACGCAGAATGGACATGGTACGGTGAGACATCGAATGGATACGGCAGTGTGGGTGTGCAAGGTGGGGGATTGGAACTCATGTCGGCGCTCGCGGCCACAGGATATCCTGGAGCTTAGCAGAAGGCGTTGGCAACAACCTTGGCCCCACCCAAACCATCAGCTGTACCAAGGCCGGCCTCAATTCGCCTTACGCAGGCTACAAATATAGTCGAGTAAACACAAAATGCCCTGGAACGGCAATCAGGTACTGGCACGACTTGGCATGGAGCTGGAGGCAACCATTGACACATATCTCTCAAGTGCGGATGACTTGGCGAGGGCAGTCGTGCAGCAGGAGACGGTCGCAAAGGAACTGGCGCCCAAATGGAAATCTATCACCTGAAATTGGTAAGCTGGACGTCCGTGGGTTCTTGGAAACGAAGGCGGAGCTCAACTTGTCTTTTGGTGGCCTGTTCGGGGACGTTAGCTGGAGGAGACCGGCAAGGCGGACTTCGAGAGGCGCAATGATGAATTTGAGACTCGGTTCCGCACGGCTCTTGCTTCGCAGTTCAATGGCATGGTCAACACGCTGGCAGGCCAACAGCGAGCCAAGTTGAAGCTCTGGGCAAATGACAGCAGGCTGAGAAGCGTGAGAACGATCCCATACCGAACGAAGGCGACAGCCCAGGTGGCGGCACCCCAGGTGACGGCGCAGGTGCTACGCAGTCTTCACCCTCAATAGGACTTGGAGGTGTCAGTTTTTCGGAGGCTGCGACTAGGGCAGCTTCGGAGTGAAAGGAAGCTGAAGCATCCACGGGGAAGTTCAAACTAAATGCGAGCTCATGGACAGACCTCCGAAGCCAAGCGTGAAGCTCAGTGTTTTTAATATGTAAGTCCCAGGGGAGAATGTGATAGCCTCTTCTACTGGGAACAATGGCGGCCGGCCACATAGGCGTATCCTACAAGGCAGGGAAAGGCGGTGATTCGCCGTAGCCGTCTTCGATATGCCTGGGAGGACGATCGTATAAGCATGGCGAGGGAGAGTGTACAGCAAACGTGGGACGACCATCGTTCAACGCCCATAGTATGGAACGAGCATTTAGGACAATCGTTTGGAACAGACCTGGCAGAATCCTCGTGTAATACGAACGTGGGAAAAACATACCACAAACCAAGCGCGGGGGAGCGTCTAGAACTACGCGCCGGAACGGCCATAGCGCAATAGAAGCCTGGAAAAACAACGAAACAAACACGCGTGGAAAGACCCTCGTAGACCATGCGCGAGTCGGACCATCACGACAGCGCGGGAGGGCCGTGTGACCGCGTCGAGCGCGCGCCGCGGAAGGGCCATGTAGAAATACAGCCCGCGTCATCCCGACCAACAAATCAAACCGCGTCCAGCCGTGGCGACGAGAGCCTCCGAAAATGTCCCAGCTCCCTCGAGACGAGATCGTCCGCATGGTCCTCGAAGTCTCCGTCGCCGTGGCCGCCGTCGTCGCCGCCGTCGCTGGCCCCCGGGTGCGCGGGTGCGGAGTCGCAAGTCCGAGGGCGCCGCCCGTTTTCTCTCCCCGGGCGAGGGCGGGCGGCGAGAAACGCGCAGGGATCCCCTCTGTGTATAAAAAACGCGGCGGACAGGCGAGCGCGCGGCTGGTGACCCCCCATTTTGTGGCTGCCTGGGGCCTCTGAGTCCTCATGCGGCTGCCTGGAGCCTCTGGGTCGTCCAGGTGCCTCTTGGGACTTGCGTGTCGTTTCCTGGGTTACTGAAGCCTTTTGTGGCGTCCTGGGGCCTCGCCACATGGTTTTTCTCATCCTCATCCTCGTCCCATCACCATGGTCAAAGTCCCTGGTTTCCCCATCCTCATTATGATGTTACCACATGCCCTGAGTAAGGGGGTATTGTTATTAATGTGGACTCCGTTTCCTGCACTATTCGCCCCCATCCTCTCATATTCGGTCATCCGTACCCAGACTCGCTCATACTCACATTCGTTCACTCAGACGCATCCAAATCAGACTCACGTACTCATATTCACTTGTTCAGACCCGCTCCTGCTGAGCCTCGCTCACACTCAGACTCGCTGACATTCAGAATCGCTCGTACTCATACTGACTCACAGTCAGCCTTACTCACACTCAGAACCACTCGTGCCCACACTCAGTCAATCTCAGACGCACTCAAGGCCAGACTCCCTCGTAGTCAGATCCACCCATCCGGCACGTTTGCATAACATTGCGCGTGCGATTGCCATACGCGACGCAATCCATGCGATCCCATTCACCTCAGCGGGCAACCCCGCACCCGCAGAATCTTCGCAAATCCATGACGAATTGTCTCGTCGTCGTCTTCTGGGCGTCCCTGGAAACTGAGGGAACATCGCGATTGCCTCCGCGATGTCTCCGAAACGGCCCGGGACTGCCACAACTGCCACCAAGCACGGGTCAGGATAGTTGCGCCCAAGCCAAGGCGGGCACCAACAGCACCGACTTCGGGTAGCAGGGATCGATATGTGCAGTGATTTTCGTGTTCGTTTTGTTTTCGTTGTCCATCGTTGTGTCTTCAACCCACCTTTGGCTACACAGCAAAATCGAAACGAAAACGGCCCACGAAATCGCCCAAACACCGCTTGAGCCGACCCCTGTCAGTTAGATGCCGAGACCTCGCTGGGCCGCCCACCGGAAGCCGAGGAAAGCAGCCGAGACCTGGGGCCATGCCAAATTGAGCGGCCAAAAAATGGCCGCAGGATCCAACGCTCTGCGCAAATACGACTATACAATTTTTTCCTTTTTTCCGTCGGCGGCGAGGCAGGGGTCGTCTGCGCTAGCGGAAAGGCCTAAACGGGGGGGCCGTTAGAGCGAATTGCGTACCACCACGCAGGAGGGGGAAGAAGCGGACGCCGCGGTCGAAAAAGAGGGCGGAGGGAGCGAACCGTTCAGGAGGACGGGTCGCGTCCCGACCGCGTAGAGCGGCCAGCCCCGACGGCGAGCCCGCGGCGGCTGCTGCGCCGAAGGGCCGGCGGCGACGGGGCGCAGTGCGCGGGAGGGAACTCCCCTGGTGTAAGGGTGCAAACCGAGCAGTACCAAGGCCGACCCTTCCCCAGGACGGGACGGGCGTGGCACCAGCCGAAGCTGGGGCGCCAGCGGCGGCGGCAAGACCAATCCTGGGGGGCCAGCATCGGCGGCGGCTGCGGGCAGCCTGGGGCAGCGGCTGCGAGTAGCCGAGCAACGCCAGGGCGGCGCGCGAGGGAGGGAGGACGAACGGGGGGGGAAGCGAACGTGGAGGAAAACGTTCACCTGTGAGGCCCAGGGGCGGGGCGGCAGGGCGGCAGCAAAACGCCGGCACAGCGCCCCGCCCGGCCCAGCGGGGAGCGGGGGGGCAGGGCGCATCCGGTGCCGAGCGGGGGCGGAAAACATGCCCCGGGGCTACCACAGCCCGCGAGCGAGTGGGGGCGTTGGCGGCGGCAGCGCAGTGGCGCCGCCGCGCGCGGCGGGGAAATGCTAGGGGGGCAGCGAAGCCTGCAAGGGCTCGGACGACCAGGGGAGGGCCGGCCGAGCCAGTGGCCGATCCTACCAGCGCCGAGAGCAACGCGGTAGCGAGGGACCGAACTGGTGCAGACGAGTGGAAAAGTGCCAGGACGCCCTTGCGAGGCCGGCGAGGCCCGCAGGGGAAGGGGGTGGCCGGATTGGGACGCCTACTCGGCGAGGGAAGGCGCAGGGCGGCACTGGCGCAGGAGGCAGCGGAGGAAAATGGCGTCGCGCTGGCCAGGGTCGCGGGCGCCGCCGCCGCGCTGAGCGCAATGCCTGCTCCAGGCCGCACTGGGTTCGCCGCCTGCTCGCTGTGCCCCCCTGGCCTAGGCCGTCAGGGTTTCCTCGGAGTTGAGGAAGTCGGGCAGGACGCGCGCTGGGACTTCCTAGGGACGCGCCCGCCCCTTGCCCTGCTTCCTGTGGTCCGAGATGAACGAATCGCAGGAGGGCCCAACGAAGCGGCCCAGGTGCCCTTGACAAGTAGCAGGATCTCACGCCGTGCAGGCGGAAGTGCCTCCCCTTGCAGACTGGCGCCAAGCCAGCCCTCTGCGCTGGAACCGCCAGCGCCCGTCGTCGCTAGGGCACAGCGAGAAGTCTCCAGGACGGGCAAACAAGTTCCCGTGTTGATGTTTGACGGAGGTGACCCATTGGCCGGCTGCCGCCGCGGCCCTGGCGGACTGCAAGGAAGGTCGCCACGCACCGCCCCGACTGGATTGCGTTGGTGGATTCCGCTGCGCCCGATTGCACTGCTGGGTTCCGCTTCCCAGCCGCGGCGACGACGGAAATCCCGGACGCGCGTCGGCGACGGCGTGGGCGTCGTCGACGGGGCCGGCAACGGCGTCGTCGTCGTCGTCGTCGTCGTCGTCGGCGTCGTCGGCGTCGGCGTCTGCGTCGGCATCGGCATCGGCGTCGGGGTAGGCGTCGGGTAGGCGTCGGCGTCGTCGTCTGGGACCAGGGCCGTCTGGTTTGCTCGTTCGCGCCGCGGCGCCGAAGGACGTGAATGACGACCAGCGACGGGTTCGGCGACGGCGTCGTCGTCGGGGCCCGGTACTGGCGTAGGCGTCGGCGTCGGCGTCGGCGAGGGCGTCGCCGCCGTCGGCGCCGCCGTCGGCGTCGGCGTCGGCGTCGAAGTCGGCGTCGGCGTTGGGGCACGCGGGCACCTCGCGCGCGCGCGCTGGCTGGGCCACATCGCCTGCGCAAGCCCCGTGCCTGGGGGCGCCGTTCCTCGCGGCGACTCCCTGTCCGGCGCCCTCGCTTCCTCTCAGTTCCGCCTCGGGTCTGGGGTCGCACCTACCCGGCGCAGGCGCGGAGAGATGGGGCTGGCCCCTCCCGGCTGACACTGGCGCGCCCAGTGCAAAGTGCTCCGCGTCGCTGGGGGGGCACACTGGGGCCGCCGCGGCAAGGAGGGGCCAATTCGGGCGCTCTCAGACGGCTCGCGTTGAAGCGCGCACTGGCAAGGGGCCTCGCGACGTCCCCGGCGTTCTGAGAGACGGCTGGGATCCGTCGAGGTGCTTGGGGTGTCGCCGTGGCAGATCCGTCGGGGCTTTCACGATTGCGCAGCTGGGTTCTGCCCCCCATCCGCGGCCGCGGGGCCGCGCCGAAACGGCACATTTCCGACGTCAGTCTGCGCCTTACCTGCAGCCTGCGGGGGCCTCGGGGGAGGGGCGCCGCGGAGCACGGAAGGCACCCTTCAACCTGGGGGGGTCCTCCGAACCCTCCCCTCGGTCCTCCGAACCCTCCCCTCCCTCCTTCGCCCCTGCCAGCAGGGCCGCACCGATTTGGTGCACATCTCGCATGGATATGCGCCCCCCCTGCGGCCGACGGGCCCTTGGGGGAGCGGGGGCCCCGCGGCGCGCGGAGGGCGTCCGTCAGCCTGGGGGGGGCTCTTCCTGTTCCCCCCTTCCCCTCCCTCCCTGGCTACAGGGTCGCGCCGAACTGGCGCCTTGGCGTTCGGCATGCGGGGGTCCTACCTGGGGCGTCCTCTCACTCCCTCCCTCCCGGCCTCCTCCCTGCCAGCGGAGTCGCACCGAACTGGCACATGTCTGGTGGTGCGGGTCTGCGCCCTCCCTGCAAACAGCGGGACCCTCGGGGGAAGAGGTTCCGAGTCGCGCGGATGGCGTCCACCGAGCTGGGGGGGTTGGGGCCGCGCCCTCCGTGAAGACAGCGCGGCGCCCTGATAGGTTGCTCCACGTCGCATGGAAGGCTTTCAGAGAACCCGTCCGCGTCGCAGGGGGGGCCTCCTGGGGTCGCCGCGGCAAGGCGGGGCGAGTCGGGCGCTCCCACGCGGCTCTCGTTGGGGCGCACATGGGAAGGCTGCAATCCGTCGAGGTGCTCGGGGTCATGGCGCTGTAATCCGTCGCGCTGCTGGTCGCGGTTGGTAATGGGCGCTGGCGGGAATTGCTGGTCGGTCTGGGTCGCTGTGGACAGTGGCGTGCTGGTCGGTTGCAGTTGGTGGTGGGCCGCTGGTCGGTATGGGTCGGCGTTGCTTGTGGCAATGCTGGTCGGTCGCGGTTGGTGGTGGGCGCTGGTGGGAGTTGCTGGTCGGTCTGGGTCGGTGCTGCCTGTGGTGCTACTGGTCAGCAGCAAGGCAACAGTCTCAACGGGGCAAGTAGGAGCTGCGCAACAAGCAACAGGGCGACACGCCAGCCACCTCACTCGCCAACATCGCGCCCGCTCCACCGAACCTGAGACGGCAAAGAGGAACATGCATGAAGGGGCCCCAAGACATACAAATACATACACACCAATAAACATATTCACTATATTTTCCCATATTTTCCGGGCTTCTGTCTTCCCCCCCACTTCCCATAGTTTCCTATATTTTCTGGGGAATCGAGGATTAATTGTGCCTGTGTGTGTTTTTCCCTCCTGAATGCATTCGGAGGGCCATTGCTCATCCGGTGGGCGCTGCTGGGCCTGATGGGGCCATCTGCATTCTCGGCGCCGCGGCCGTCTGCACCCGAAGCCTGCTGCGGCGCGTCCAGGTTGGACCACGCAGGCGGCGACAACTTCTGCTGCAGTACCCACTGACGCCCACGACAACGCCTTCTACGACCTCGGCGGCCCCTGCTCCGACCAGGCTCCGGGGGCACTGGGGCTGTTCAAGCAGATGACGACAGCGACGACGACGACGGTGACGACCATGATGCTGACCGCAACGACGGCGACGACGGCGACCATGACAACGACGACAACGACGACGACGACAACGACGACGACGACCACGACCACGTCGAGGACGACCTCGACGATGACAACCACGACGACGACGTAAAACATCGCGACGACGACGATGACCCCGACGATCACGACCACGACGACGACGGAAACCACCTCGACAACGACGACCCCGACGATGACGCCGACGCCGACGCCGACGACCCCGACAATGAGAACTACGGCGACGGAGAACAACGCGACGACGACCACGACGACGGCGGCGGGGCTTTGGCCCCGCCGCGCCAGCCGAGGCGGGCGCCTCGCAAGCGTCGCCCGAGCTGCAGCAAGCGGAAGCGCAATCCGCCGCGGTGCGCCCCTGCCCTCCGCGAAGAGGGAGAGGGGAAGGAGGGGGGGAGGGGGACCTCGAGTTTCGAAGGTCGACTTTGGAGGGGGGATGTCAGGGGGGGGAGGGGCCCTGAATACGGAGTAGGGACGAAGTCGGCAGGGTGGAGGGAGGAGGGAGTTCGAAAGCCAGCAGGGAGAAGGCGGATGGGGGGGGGGAGTTAGGAGGATGGATGGATGGATGGAACAACTCTCGATGGGACAGCTTCCGCGAGAAAGCAAGGATGTAGCGCGGTGGTCATCAGGACCTCTTCACTGGGCCCAGACGGGGGGGCGCCACCCCGCCAGGGCACAACGACGGGCCACCCCACCCTGCACAGTCGGACCTGGGCCAGAATCACATCCTTCAAGAACATGTCCCAGGGTACCCTCCCCAGGATGCACAAAAACATCCAACAAGCACATATTACAGAATGGCACCCTCCCCGAACCGACCTCGATCCCATACCTCGGTCCGTCGGTGCAAAACTGTCAGGCTTCTCGCCACATGCGGGCAGCAAGACGCTGCTCATAAACCTGACTGGAAGAGGTTGTTGCAGTAGCAGGGGACGAGGTGCGCACGACAGGCTTCGGCGCAAGGACGATCGCCATATGCCTGGAAATGGAAGACTGCTCGATAGACTGCCTGGCACGGATGCCGGGGGGACAGCTTTATTTTTTCCCCTCAACGTTTCCCCCCCCCACCCCCTGGGGCGTTTCTTCTTGATTGTGTTCCCTCTAATCGGCTCGCAACACATTGACGTTCCTCGCACATGCCCAGCGAATATCTCTGAAAAAGTAAATGGAAATCGAACGTCAACGAACATCGAACGTCGACGAGAATCGATGAAACATCAAACAAATCGAGGGTCGAGGAGCATCAACAAAAGATCACGAAAATCAGAGGAAAATAAACGAACTTTGAATTCGCTGGCCCAACGGACAAGAGACGTGCGGAAATGCTCTCCGGTAATAGGATTTGCCTACTGGGGCTCCAATTTGCCGGCCCACGGGACTAAAGCGTGCGGAGATGGCTCCAAAGGCCTCCACGATGGTCCTCAGACGCCTCCAGGACGGCGAAAATGGCCCTAGGACCAAGAACAATCGACACCACCACCACCACCACCATCGCGAGAAGCCAAGGCAAGTCCTCTTGTTGGTGCCAATCGCGTGCCTCGCGGTGTCCCGCTTGCGGTGTCTCAGATCTGCAACTCGGGGAGGCAGCGTGGACCTCTTCGCTGAAGGTGGTGGTGGGTCCTCACAGAACCTCGCGCCTTGTGCCTCGCAGTGCGCGGCGCACGGACATCTTCGCGCTCTCGCGCTGCCCTCAGGAGAAAACCAGTTCAGCGACCCCAGCCGCGACTCGCGAAGCGCGGCGATCCTCTCACCAACAGGGAACACCTGGAGGGTGCGCCGCCTCCCTCTGATACCCCTCTCTGGCATGGAGGAAACAAATCTGGAGGGAAACGGGTCCTGGAACCCTGGACTTTTTCCCGGGACCAACTTCTCATCAATTACGTTTTCTGTCTGGCGGGCCTGGGGCCTGGAAAAACACCAGAGCCAGGAACTCACAACACAAACCCGGAACCCGTCTCCTGCTGGACCCCTTTCGCAAACCTTCGACGCCTTGCACGTTTCAGTGCGGGGTCCCTGGAAGTCCCGGCCCTTGGCCTCGTGTTCATCCCGAGTAATCTTTGACGCTGCGGGGGTCTGACGAGGGCCCCACCCAACCGAAAACGGCGACAAACCTCCGCACTGACCTCTTCCGTGCCTTGGAGGCCCGGGCCTTCTTCACTGCGACCCCTCCCCGGCCACGGCGCCCCGCCGGCTCGTAGAGGCTCAGGCCGAGGCACTGCCCCGAGAGCGCGCGCCACTCGCACCGCGGGCTCGGCCGGCGCCGCAGGCAGCGGTCGAGGCCTGCCAGCAGCCCGGAGCTCCTGCCCGCCCGTGGCGGTGCCCCCCCAGGACGAAAGAGGGGGCGGGAGGAGGGGCCGGGGGGGGATGATGGACGATGGTGGTGGTAATGGTGATGGCAATGATGAGGATGATGACGATGATGATGAGGATGGATGAGGAGGGGGCGGGAGTACGGGGACGCAGATGGAAATCATGATGCTGCTGATGATGATGAGGATGGTGCTGTTGAGGATGGTGATGACGCTGCAAGTGGTGCGAGGGATGACGCTGGTATGCAGCGCAAGACCTCGAAAACCAGCGTGCGAGCCCCAGCTTTGAAATGAGGGAGGGGGGGTCTGATCAGAGGCTACGCGCGCGACCAGACACGATCACCCCCGACGGCCCCAAGGTCGAAGAGAGAAAGGGCCGAGCGGCGGACCCAGAACTTCATCGGCAACCTGCGGCGCGCAGGCACAGGACAAGGAGAAAAGAGGCGGCGCACGACCTCGACACCTCGGGCGTCAGGTTCCGCCGCGACTTAATGATCGGCGCAACCCGACTGGCGACGAAACAAGCGCTTCAACGCAACAGCTGCAACGGCAGCCTTCGGGGAGACTGTAGATGAAGAAATCGACAGGCAGCCGCAGAAACTCAGGAGAGTTTGGCCGCGAGAGCAAAACGATAATCAGGGGTGGGGCGGGAGCGACTCGGAAGCCTGCGGCGCGCAGGAATCATCCGAAAGGCCAGGGCGTCGACCGTCGCAGATCCCACGAACGTTTGATCGAGCATCTTGTTTGTGGATCCCAGCGAGCATCACTGGGTCGCAGTGAGAACGAGCGCCACGGCAATCAGGGAGAGAGAGAGAGAGCAGCAAAAAACAACAACAAACAACAACAAAAAGAAGAGAGCGCCGCAGGTAATCTGCCAGTACAGAGGCGTCATGAAATTTGATTGGAGGTCGCCTTGCGTCCGTGCGTTTTCGCAAACAGTTGCTGGAGAGGCGCCTGCAAAACGAACCTGACACGCAGTGCCGATGCTGGCCGGGCCAGGCAATTATGAGCTGTGCCCGAGGACCCGAAGGCGAGTGCACACTGTGTGATTGAAAAAGAAGCGGGGCCGAGCAATCGAATTCTGCTGCGTGCCCTCTTCGCGCGTCACCGCAACTTTCGCGCGTCACCGCATCTAAAACTGCGCATCGAGGCGCAAGACGGGCGCTTCGGTAATCTCATGCGCACGGGCTGCCATGGCAAAGCCAGCCTTAGTTCTAGGAGTCTCTCTGCGGCGCTAGTGGCATCTATTTCGAGCAGTGTCCTAGGCGAACTTCGGGCAGTCCCGACGGCGAGGCGGGCCCCCCCCCCCGTCTTATCGAGGCATTGCAGGTTGCGGCAAAAACTCGGGGAGGTGCCGCGAGGGAAGAGCCGAGCCAGGACCGCGCCAAGGGGGGGAGGCCAGGCCGCCCCACCCAAAGGGGAGAGGCCAGGCCCCCCACCCCCCGGCGCACCCTGCAAAGCAGGCGCTGGCCTGCACGACGCGAAGGTCGTCCTTCCGTGCGCCGCTCGCAGGCGCGGCGCGACCGCGCCTGCAACCCCCGTGCGGTCGCGGGCCCTGCTAACGTTGTTTTTTGACCAGAGGTGTGGGTGGGCGGGGCAATGGAATCGCGCGTTTGCCGCGCACGGTTGCCAATGCGCTCGATCCGCGCACGGTTGCCGATGCGCTCATTGCCATTGGTTGCAAACGCGCGTTTGCCGCGCACGGTTGCCAATGCGCACGGTTGCCAGGGTCCCCGCGCTCTCTCCCAGGAGGCGCTGCGCGCGCGCGGTGCCCCCCGCCTTGCCGTCGGCCCCCAGTGTCCTGGCCCGACCCAGCCCAAAGCCGGGGCAGAAGCGAAAGTCCAATCCTGATCGCGAAGTACTGCGCATGCCGAACCCGTTTCATCGACGCCGCCCCAGGACCAAGCGATGCCCGCGACCCCCATAATGCGCATAATGGTCCGCGGGAAGATTTCTAAGCATGCTTCAAGGTTCAGACTGCCCGCTGCCATCGTCGAGTTTTTCAACATGAGGTCGGGACGTGCTAGAAGGCCCCCAGGAGAAGCCGCCCCCAGGATCGGGGGCCCCCGGGGAACAAATCAAGCCAAGAACCGGGATTGGGCAAAGACTGAATATTCGAACATTCCGTTGCTAGAATCAGCCTCCCGCGGGAAGGTCGCGGCGCCCCCCATCCCGGTCCGCCAACCCACGCGACGGCCCCTACAATGGCCCCCGCGCAAAGACCTTGCAAATAACCCTGCTGAAATCCTGCAAACACATGTAAAGACCATGCAGAGACCTCTGCCAAAAACCTCGCCAACAACCTTGAGAAGACCTTGCGATGCCTGCGAGAGACCCTGCAATTCGTTGCAAGTCCCTACAGCTGGACCTGCGATGCCTTGCAAATGCCCTTCCGTCTCTCCAACACCCAGCCCTCTGGGCGTAGAACCTTTCAGGGATCCTGTCTTCGCTGGGGGGCCCTCTCGGGGACGCCCCGAAGCTCCTGGAAGGCCCCAGGGGGGGCTCCAAGACAAGCCCGGGAGGGCGCCAAGAGAAGCCACAGAGGGCTCGAGAGGGCCCCAAGAGCGGCCCAAGGGGGCCCCAAGAGGGGAGCATGACGCATCGCGCCAAACTCCGCTGGACGGATTTTGGAGCTATGCTTGCCAATGCCACCTAGGAACTCTCTTCGGGCCCTCTCTGGGACCTCGCGGCCCCCCCTTTGAGATTTCCGGGCGTTCCTCGGGCCCCCCCCAGGTCGCGTGATATCGTTGGGGTCATCGGAACCAGCAATCGCATGAGATCGTTGGATCCTGAGCCCCAAACCTATCGCGCGGCCTAGGGGGGGCCTCCAGGGATCCCCAAGAGGGCCCCAAGAGCCCCCGAAACAATATTGGGCCCTTTGCGCGGCCCTCCAGGGCCTCCCCCGGGGCCCCTGGCGACAGCGAAGCTGGAGCTACCCCTGAATCCCCCCCGTCCACGCCCCCTTTTCCAAGGGCAGCGGTTTCCCCCTTTTTTTTTGGTCTCACCGTGCGCTGCCACGCGCCCCTGGTTGCGGCGGTTCGCCCGGGCATCTTCTCTGAACGGGGCGGCGGGGATGCGTGAAGCGACGAGAATTCAAAGACTGCCGCCAGCACCGTCGCAGCGAATGTGGGCGCCGCGAATGGGCCCCAGGCGCCCCTCGACCACGGCCTGATCATCGTGGTCTGGCCTCCTCGCAGCTCGACCCTCCGCGGCGTCGCGCCGACGCTCGCGCGCCGCCCGACTCATGGCCTCCGCGACCCGCCACCAGGCAGAAACCATGGTAGCGGGGTCTGCGGCGCCTTCTGGGAGCTCGCTCGCCCGCCCCCCGAAAACCTGCAGAGGGGCCGAACGGCCCCAGAGTGCGATTACTGGCCGACCTCCTCTCCGTGTCCCCAGATTGTTGAAGGCTCCGGGAAACCTGCCCTCGGCGACTGCGCCGCGCTCGGGCTGCAACGCACCCCCCCTCGTGTCATCGCTGCCCTCTCCCGAATAGTTTGACGAGGCGACTTCGACGATGACGCGAATTGGCACATCCTACTTTGACGAGATTGACACGGGACATGACGACATTGATCGAGATTTGACGAGATTTGACGCGAGCGACTTGTCCGAGGCATCCTCGCAAAACTTTGACGAGACTTCGAAGAGCGCCCTCGGGAAGGGAGACTTACTTTGACGACGGCAAGTCTGCGCAAATCTTGAAACGAACATTTCGCCACAGCACGTCCTCGCCAAACTAAGCCTGGTCAAAGTAGGGGGGGCGGGGAATAGAGACATCGTGGACTGTGCCTGGGATTGCGTCACGACCCGAACACGCCGCGGCCGCCGAGGGCGCCGCTGCCCGGCGCGCTCCTCTGGGATCCTCCGAGCCCCTCCGAACTGCCCCCCCCCCAGGGGCCCGGAGCGGCCCCTTGCCTTCTTTGAAAATCACCCTTTGAAGGAATTATTTGTCCTAATGAGTAAGGGCCTCTGCATTTGGAGATTTCCTGAGCCTTTTCAATAGGTTTTGAAAGTTTGGGATGCGTCCGACCAGTCTTGGGGCACTCTTGGGGGCCTCTGGGGGCCCTTTTGGGGGCCTCTCGGAGCTGTCTCGAGACCCGTTTGCCCCTTCGAGGACCCTGACCAGGGTCCGGGAAGGCTCCGAGAGGGCCCCGAGAGCCCCCCAGAAGGGCTTGAAAAGGCCCCGGAGAAGGCCACCAAATCGGTCACACAAGAAAGACTTCGCGTGACCTCTCTGGGGATCCTCTGGGGACCGTCTTGGGGCCCCGGAGCTCTTTCGGGGCCCCCTTGGCCCCCCCCAAGTCCTCGGGGCCCTCGGGCGGCTCCAAGAGGGCCCCGGGGCCGCCCCGAGAGGGCCCCGAGAGCGGTCGCGCGAAGCCTCTCTTGCGCGACCGCTCTTGGGGCTTTCTTGGGGCCCTCTTGAAGCTCCCTTGGGGTGCTCTCGGAGCCGTCTCGGGGCCTCCTTGGGCCCTTCTTGGGGCCCTCGGACGGCTCCAATGAGGGCCCCGAGACAGCTCCGAGAAAGCCTCCAGGGCGGTCACTGAGGGGGCCGAACGACTCGCCCACGCCGCGACCCACCTGCAACCCATCCGCGACGCACTCGCGACCCATCGGCGCCGCGAACCGCCCGAGATCCACCCGCGCCGTGACCCGCCCGTGCCGCGACCCACCCGCGCCGCGACCACGCCGCCAGGACGACGACAACAAAGAAAACATCATGCAGAAACCTCGCCGTGAATCCACACTTCAGCCACGCTCCCAGGAGCGCTGTAAGACCGTTCGGCCCCCTCACTCAGATATGCCTCATCACGCCGTGCAGAACTCCTCCGCGGACACACCCGCCCATGCCCTCACGCGCGAAGGAACGCTCGCTAAACGCGATCCTACAATTTAGTCCCGCGCCCGCGGCCGACGCAGAAATGGCGTCGGCGGGTGCGTGGGCCTGCCGCAAGGCACCTGTCGGTCTCCATGATCGCGCCTGAAGTTGCCCTACTCCCCCCCCCCACCAAGCGCGCCGCTGACATTCTCGAGGCTCCGCGATGTTTGGAAGACCGCGGACGAGATGACTGGGCGCCCCATCAAAGGTGCGTTCTTGCCTGGGGCCCGAACTGAAGCGCCCCGGGAAAACGCGAAGCGGGCACCTCGCGCGTGATTCTAGCATCACGCGCGTCCAGGAGGAACCCCTGCACGCCGCTTCAACGCAGAGGCGCTGATCTGAACGTTGGGCGCGAGGTCATGCCCGGCGCCCCTGGGGGCGCCTCGGCCCGGGGGCACCTCTAGCAACGCCCGATCAAGGGGGGCCTGGGGGGAGCCCTATAACCACGCTGCGCAGCCCAAACTTGAGATCGCCCGCGCGCCCCAGGGCCATGCGATGCAAGCGGCAGGTCATCCATCTCATGCGCGGGTCGAGCGCCAGAGCAAGCAGGGCCATGCAAGACGGATCTCCCCCCGAGCACCTTGCCGCGACCGAGCGCTGCGATGCCGCTCGCCGCCGAAGCAGACAGAGGACTGTGGAATCCTCGGAGTAGAGCGCCCCTGAGAAACAAGCGACCCCGAGGCGCATCTGCATCCGGCACCTGTCACTCACGTCCAACAAGAGGCCTCAAAACGGTCCCAAGAGGGTTCCAAGTGCCCTCCGAGCCCTCCAACGACCCCCAAGAGACCCAAATCCTATAAAAACCAAAAGGGAAGTCAATGCTGTGTTGTTTTCTCGCTGTTTCGCCTCCGTTGGGCTCTTGAGGCCCCAAGATGGCCCCAAAACGGCCCAAGAGAGCCCCATGAGAGCCGAGAGGACCCCAAGGCGGCCCCACAAGCGCACAAGAGCGCCCCAGAAATGGCCCACGAGGGCCCCAAGACTACATGCTTGAGCCTCCGAAGTGTGTGTGTGGGGGGTTAGTACCCCTCTCTTTTTGAACAATGGGGCCCAAGACGGCCCCACGGGCCAAGATCCTCCAAAAGAGCCCCAAGAGGGCTCCACGAAGGCCCCCAAAGGACCCCAAGAGGGCCCCAGCAGCACCACCACCACCACCAGCAGGAACACCACAAACAGCAGCGCCAACAGCAGCACCAGCACCAGCAACAGCAGCAACAGCATCAACAGCACGAGCATCTGAAGCAGCATCAGCAGCAGCAGCACCGGCGGCAGCACCAGCACATGAGGAATTCCAAAGCGCACGCGAGCTTCAGATACAAATCAGTGCAAGAGCTAAGATCAATGATGCCCGTCGAAATACAACTCCACTCTACTCTGCGCAACACTGCGTCGGATCGTAGATACAGCACCCTGAGCCAGGCACGCTTCCCACAGGGAGCGCCATAGCGCAATGTGCGTTGATTTCCTGCCTAAACTTCACTGCGCGAAGCTATTTGTGGCCCTTGTTTTCTGGCCCCAAGGCCCACCCAATTTGGACGCTTCCAAAACGGCTGTGCGACCGCGTAGTTCCAAGCGTCCCTGATCAACCAACTCACCTGGTAATCGTTCCTGGATGGGCTGGTGGGGATTTTTTTGGATCGCGAGTGCAAACGGAGAGGCCGCGCGCCGTCCAGAGCTACCGCTAACCGGCAGAAGCCGAAATTCGCATCAGAGAAAGCAGGAGGGAGACAACGGAGGACAGCGGGAGGTGCTACAAGCCGGGGCGGGCCGCGCGGCGCTCACAAGGGGGGTGCCATCGGCAGCAGCAGCAGCCGGGGGTGTACACCAAATGGCGATAATTGGCTGGAGTTGGTGGGGGTATTGTTTTTTACAGCCGCAGGCGGAAGCGCCGGCGGCGGCGGGACACGGTCGGGCTGCGGCCGTGACAAATTAGCCGGGCGCGCGCGGGGGCCGCGGATCAGGCGGCGGTGCAAGCTGCTGCCCAGGGAGTCTGAAGGGAAACAGCCACCCAGGAAGCAGGGAGGACGCTGCCAAAATGGCGCGACGCACATCCCCAGCCGAGGATCGTGTCGGTCCGACGATCACGAGGTATTGGGGATCAGTCTCAGTGCATGAGGGGTGTCAGAGAGCCCAGGGTGTCTGTCGGGTATGAGCGAGACCGTAGGCAAAAGAGCTGACGTCGTCCAGCATGGAGAAGGGTCTCTGACAACGCCAGCGAACCGTCGCACCTTCAGAGAACGCATCCACGCGGCAGAAAGGGTACGCCTGAAGTCATTGACAATCGGAGTCAACCTCAGAACAACTGCGGAGGAATGCGTCTGCACGCGAAAGATCAATGACATGATGTGACGCAGTGCAGGAACACACCTGTTCCCGACCTTGGCGAAGGACACGACGGCCAACCGAAGGTGACAGGGCGTGTACCAGGAAGCAACTAAGTGACATAACAAAGAGCGGCTCTCCATCCACGCTGAGTGCCAGAAAGAGGCTGGTGGGGATACGCGAAGCGTCAAGAATAATTTATGTTCGTGCTGGTGGTTGCCCTTTCCTCTTCTCCGTCTCAATCCCCTGCTGGGGCGGACGAACGGGGGGGTATGGCTTTAGGTCGGGCATGTCCTCTTTCAGGCAGATGTTGGAAGACCCATGAAAAATAGCCGACACATAATAAAACACATAGTCCAACATAGTCAAGAGAGCGCGAACAATCGTCACCAGGCCACTTTTACAATTCTCGTATATTCCTTTTGTAGAGGGACATTGAAGGGGCCCTGGGACACACGAAATAAATACACACAAATGACAGGATTCCCCATCTTTCCCCACATGTTCTGGGTGTTTGTCTTCCCCCCCACTTCCCATATTTTCCCATGCGTTCTGGGGAATCGACGACTGGTTGTGTCTGTGTGTGTTTCTCTCCCTCCTGAGACATGCTCGACTCAAGTTGGCCAGGAGTGGGAGAGCGAATCGGCCATAACCAGCCTCGAACGTATCCCTATCCCCAAGATGGGCGAGCAAAAAGCGAGGACAATCTTAGGGATAGGCCCTCAAAAACTGAGGGAATCCTTAAGATCGGCATCGAGGTGAGGTGATGTCAAGCATAGGGATAGGGATATGTTCCAGGCTGGTAAGGCCACCCCGAGCTGCCTGCTGCACGCCCGAGGCCCCGCAGCCCCCCCCCCTCTCCAGAACTGCTTCGTCGAGCCGCCGGGCGCCCTGGCGGGCGAAGGAGCGAGGGGCCGCGGGAGGGCGGGGCACGGAGGGCAGGGCGAGGGGGGAGGCGCAGGACGAGGCCGCGACGAGAACGAAGTCGCACGAGGATGAGCCCAGGATCTCTGATGTCCTGCGGCTCTGGAGGACGTCCCGGGCGCCGCGGCCTTCTCGGAGCCTTTCGGAACGCGCTGAAACGGAGTTATCCTCATCCTAGCCCCGTCCAAGGCGTGAGGCGAGGGTGGGGGCTCGGGGCTCCAACCTAAGAGACCAGATTCCAGGTAGACCCCTCCGGATCAACCTGCTTGGCGAACTCTGCACTGCAAACAAGAAAAACCAAGATCCGACAACTATCTGGCTGTGCATGCTTTGTCAAGACTGTGGGCGCGGGCCTCAGAACCGGAAGTATACGAAACGGCACACATTGAAATGGAATGCACATAACGATGTCTGGATCCGTCTCACGTCTGCCTACATAATCCACCACGGAACAGGCAAGCAGGATGGTTTGTTTAGTTTCAAGAGTTTGCTAAAGGTCAGTCGACCAGCATGACTCAGCCAGCATGCGGCGGCGTGGCGCGCACCTAGCTAGCTGCTGCAAAGCCCTGACACCTGACATACTCGTCTGACCACCTAATAGTCGCTACCATCCTTCTCGACGTATACATCATTGCCAAGCTCATTTGCGGAACAGCACGCCGTGGCGTGGGGTCGCAATACGCCGAGTGTCAAGCTGCCGCAGTCTGACAGCCTGTGCCACATGTAAGGCTCACATCCTCCCTCTTGCTTGGACGCCATTTGCAGAAACTGTAACATGTCCAGTTAATGGTGCGTCTGGCCATATCGTGAACGCTCTTTGTGCAAATAGCGCACGGCGTGAGACACCGAAATGCTCCTGGTAGCACGTAAGGCACCCTACTACGTTGAAAATGAATGGTGCGATAGTCTCCGTTGCGTGTAGCGCAAACCTGTCGTGAAATCCCAGGCGCACATGTCACAGACCATCGATTATCTTCTTCGTCTGCTTCATCGCCTGGCAGTTGGAGACCGACTCGTCGTGTGAGGTAAATTGCGCTGCGTCATATCGAGCGGCCTGGCCCAGACCCTGCCAGATCCGAGGTCTTGGCGATTGTGTGGCCCGTCCATGCGAGCAGCTGCTATTACTCCTCCTTGCCCCGCCCAACGAACGCACGTGATCGAAGCGGCGCCTGTCGTTCATCATGACCGCCTACGTGGCCTCAAGCAAGCCAGTGTGGTCAAGGCTTACCGCAAGCAGTCGATCTCGTCAACCAGCCTGTCGATCAGAGAAACCCAGGCCGTGCGCTAGGCGTCACCGCCAGCCGGCGCTGGCGGAGCGGCGTGACGCCGAGGCGACGCCCCTGGCACGCTCCTGGTAGATCAGGTCGAAGTTGCCCAGGACCTCCTGAGTGTCGTCCACGGCGCTCCCAGGAGGGCGTCCTTTGAGCAGGGACCGGCCGTCCTGGTATCCCTATAGGCCTACCACGAACTGTTCCCAAAACGGTGCCCTTCAAACATGACACCGATGCCGTATTTCAAGACTACATCAGCCAGGCATGGCAGTTAATGCAAACCACCACAAGTTGATTCCATATTTTTTGGGTGGGCCTGTAGGCAGGAGTGGGCACTTCGTCACTGCTAGAGTCCTGGAGGCACTACTAGGTTGAGAACGTCGAGAATCAGGCGCAGCTTCAGAATGCGGTCCTCTGCTGTGGTCGTGGAGAGCGACGGCGAGGCGTTGACCTCCAGCAGCCACGGCTTCAGGGAGCTGTCGACGAGGATGTCGAAGCCGTACATCTCGAAGCAGTGCTTGTCGTTGATCATGATCACCTGTGCTGCCTTGAGCGAGTGGACGATGATAGCCTCCATGTCGCTCACGAGCTTATCGCGCGCCGCCCGCCCGCGTGTTCCTCAGTTTGCCGAAATCGCAAATATGGTGATCAAACTCCCCTGAGGGAGAGAAAAAGATGAGGAACCGGGAGGAAAGGATGAACATACTGGAGAGAAGAAAAATACGAACAGGAAAAGGAAAAGGACATGGGAAGAAGAAGCAAGCAGGAGAGTAACAGGTAGGCTCACAGCGAGGGGGTGCAGCTCCACCTTTCCAACACGAACGGGCAGGAGTAGCAGAAGCAGCTGAGGTGTAGATGCTTAGACCGCATTTGCCCACCCTGCTCTGGGACACTGAGTCGCGCCGCCCTGCTCCGGGACACGGAACACCGACGGGACACCGACGAGACATCGACGGAACACCGACAGGACACCCCTGGCCACCGCGAGCCTGGTGGGGGAGGGGCGGACAACCGGCTCCACAGCCCCTAGTCATGGCGGCATCATTCCTCTCGCGCGCCTACGCAGCTTCGTCTCGCCCGCACGTACGATACGAACACGAAACCGAAACCGCTTTCCCGGTGGGGGGCTATCCGATCCACTGCGATCTCATCGCCCAACCTCCGACGAAGAACTCGTTCGTACATTACCAAAGGACTCGCGCCCCCGCAGCCTCCACTCATCCAACTGGCCGATCAGCCGAAAGGCCAGCAAACCAACCGACAAGCCAACAGCATCACAGCATAGCCACGCAAGCAATCAGAGGGGGGACCAGCGGCAGAGGGCGCTGCTCTTCATATACCACACACAGACTCAGTCCCGTCGATGCCCAGCTTGCAGAGCCCATGGGCACAGGCGAAGGCATTATCCGACCCTGGCACCATTGGAGCGGATTAAGGCGAGAGTTTGGAGTTGGCATGGAAAGTCTGGATCCTATTGTTGTCCCTCTGTAACCTGCTGGGCTGCTTACAGTGCTGCTGGGTGTGGCACTAGTACCTCATGCCCATGTGGAGCCCTGGAATCAGACGTCGCTCTGCAGGCTGCGCTCCCTGCGCTTGCGGGGGCTATCGACAATGGACTATTGACTATTGCACGTGCTCGCAAAAAGGGTTGCTATCGCTGGTTAGTGCGAGCGGCTAGCACAACACATGATGGAAAGTGAATAATGATAAGGATACGTAAACGATGAGCGAGTCAAGCAGAGCACGACCCTCCCTTGACTAACTATCCACTTGCTGCCCTGGGCTCCCTCGACGTACAGCATCAAGTCATCAACGCTCCTTTGCGGCAGGAAACAAAATATGCCAGGGTCAGGGTGCCAACATTCCCAGGCAGTGGGGATTTTTATGAACGGAGCGGGAACTCTCTCCGAAGGCTGCCACCCATCCCCTCACACACCGTCGGATAAATTTGCACACGGCGGAGCTCCATTTTCCCCCATGGCTATCGTTATAGTCTTCGCCCGTCTTCTGGATCGCAACGTTAGTGAGATGCACGAAGACGTTATCGAACTCCGCAACGTCAGAAGTGTACTGCTCGGTGCAGAACCGACAGAAACCGGCACGGTAGAGGTAGACCTTCAGCGGCCGGAACGACGTCACGAGGACGTATAATCGCATATCGAACTTCTTGCCGCCGACGAGTAAAGGGTCGTTGATGTAGCGTGAGACGATGTAGGGCTCGCGGAAAACGGGGATCTGCTCCCCAGAAGATTGCGCTGCCTGCGTGGGCATCAATCTCCACTTTGGGGGGCCGTCGCTGCCGATCCATCACACCAAACTGGCTGCCACATGGTGAATAGGAAGTTGGGCGGTTGAACGCTATTGGTAGCGAGCAATGAACGAGGCAAAACTCAGCCACTGAGAGGGATTGAAGGAGGGAGAGATCAGAGAGGGGGCCTTCTGGGAGCCACCCGACCATTTCCTCAACTGCTGCAGCTTCGACACCAAAAATATCCCGCGGCCCTGCGCCTTGCCCGTCGGCTTCGCGATCCAAACGTGGTTGGGGTTGCGCCGGAACTCCTCCACGAAGATGGCGTAGTCGGTCGGCAGAGCGAAGGTCGTCGGCACCCAGTCTGGAGGCAGGTAGTCGTCCTCAAGCACGCCGCGGCCGAGGAGGAATGGATATGCAAAAAACGAACGAAAAGACCCACCATCACATGGCCCCCACAAGCCCCTCTCGGAACCGGGTATTGCTGGATATGGCCGCCTGGCATGGCCAGGGGGCACTATCCACCAAGGCCCCAGCCCACAGCACAGTGGTCCCGCCTGGGGCTGGGGGCAGACACACAGCAATCATGCAGAGCAGATCCTGGCAAGGCAATTCGCCGACCCAGGGGCCCGACTCTATGCAACTGCGCGTCGCGCAACGCGCGGCCCCCTCATCATAGAATACGTGCAGCAAAACGTGGGGAACTCTGGCTCCTGTAGAGCACAATCCGTGCGGACGATGTGACGAAATGGGTGGGGTGCGGCATGCGCGCGCGCCCAGTGGGGCCTCAGATAGAGCTAGCTCCCTCTGGGGGCACGAAGCGTGAGAGGGATGTGCCAAAATGGGTCGATGTTCCTGCGCCCGCGCCCACTGGGGCCGTATGTGGAGCTCCCTGTGGGGGACGACACGTGTGCGTGGTGTGCCAACATGATAGTATGGCGGCATGCGCGCGCGCCCGCTGGGACCGAAGGCGGAGTTCCCTGTTGGGGCCCGAAGCGTGTGAGGATAGTGTACACCCGTATAAGACAGCGGCGCACGATCAGGATGCAAGGACCTTGGAAGGCCATGTCGACACTATGCGAGCGGGGCGCGGCCAGCGAAAGCGACCCAGGATGGGCCGAAAGGGAAGGATGCAAAGGTAACCTTGGAGAGTTGCTCATCCGTAGTATCCGGTTGGACTGTGCGTCGCCGATGCCGAGATCGGCTCAGGACATCGGCCCTCAGAGCCCTCGACGCCATCCCTGGGACCAGCTCCCGGCCGCGGGCCTGGCTGCAGGGCCCACAGACACCCTCCCGGGCACCAACATCGCTGAACAGACGCGAGAGGCCCAAGCCCCCCGTCTTCACAATCGCCCCCCCCCCGCCCGGCCTCTCCTGGACGCGTCCTGGCCAGGACTCCGAGGCGCATCCAGCCCTGGCGACGATGGATCCTCTCCCCCGAGAGTGGAATGCGCGCGCGGGCGGAGAGCAGGAGGCACGGAGAGGAGGGGGCGGAAGAGGAATCGCGCGGCGCTGCGGACTCAGAACGGCTGGGAACAGCAGGAAATTAACCTGGCGAAGGACCCAACCAGATGCAGTTGTGAGTACCACAATGATGAATATCTTCTTCGGTGGAGCTCCCTATGAGGCCACGAAACGCTGTGCTGGGTGGGTGAAACGCAGGGAAGAGGGGGAGGAGGGAGGAGGAGGGGGAGGAGGATGAGTACCGCAATGATGAATATCTTCTTCGGTGGAGCTCCTTATGGGGCCATGAAACGCTGTGCTGGGTGGGTGAAACGCAGGGAAGAGGGGGAGGAGGGAGGAGGAGGGGGAGGAGGAGGAGGAGAGGAGGAGAGGAGGAGGAGGAGGAACGCGGGGACCGTCTCTTCAAAACGAGGACCCAACACCACAGGATGGTTGGGAAATGCCGCCCTCCTCCAGCGCGCCGCCGGCACCGGCCCTGCCGGCGCCGGAGCCGCCCCCGGGCGGCCCCGCGTGCGCCCCCGCAGCGCCCGAGGCCTCGCCGGGGCGGCTGCCGCTGCTCCTCCCGCTGCTGCTGCTGCGCCCTGCTCGGAGGGCGCGCCGCTGGCGCCCGCCGGTGCCCCGCCGCGGGAAGGGGGGTCGAGGAGCAGGCGACCACTGAGCATATGTAGGATCCAGGGGTCGATGGGCGAGGAGCAGGGGGGAGGAGGAGGAGGAGGAGGAGGAGGAGGAGGAGGAGGAGGAGGAGGAGGAGGAGGAGGAGGAGGAGGAGGAGGAGGCGAGGAGCAGGGGGCGAGGAGCAGGGGTCGACGTAGGATCAAGGGTTTCAAGACCTCGCTCGGGCGAAGAACTGAGCATATCTGGGGCTCCGGAGCTGCCGGCGGCCCTCGCGCCTCTCGGGGCGAAGAACCACAAGAGCTGCTGCGAAACGGACAGAGGGCTCGAACCGCCCGCGAAGGACGCAGCTTCCGAGCGAGGTTCTTCTGGGCGCTGAACGGAGGCACACTTTCGAACGGGTGTCAAGGCACGAAACACTGAGATTCGCAATGCTGGCCCCGTGCCCGGGCCCCGGGGCCATCGAATAACCAACTGAAACTCAAAGCCAGTCCTGTCCTGTGGGGAGGGGGTCGGTGGTCTTCCTCCCTCCCTCCCCTCAACACTTGCACAACATGAATACTACTCTCCTCTCTCCCCTGACGACGCCTGGAAAATGTCTGGCCCCCGCGTATTTTTTTGCACAGGATTTCCGGGAGATGGGTTTTCGCTTGGGTTATTGTTTCATAATGTTATTCCCGCTGAAGCGATGGCCTCATTTCTGCGACTCCGGTTGTTCCAAATCGTGCTCCCGCCGTAGCGCGGGCGTTTTCGGTCCTTCCAGATAATCCCCCAAACTGAAAAAAATGCCCCCCGAACAATCATCGGAAGAGATTCCACATTCGGTGTCGATTCGCTGATTTTTGGAGCCGCAGAAGCCACCCCCCATTTTGGGGCGTCGTCATTCTCAGAAAGTATCAAGCGGGAGCCCCAATTCTGCATTCAGAAGGCGATGTTGGAAGCAGGGCCAGCGGGTGCTCTCCATCAGGCCCGCCTTGTGCAGAGCTTTTCGGGGAGCCCAAGGAGCTAGACATGGAGTCACGAAGACGATCCACATACCCTCCAAGGAACACAGCATCATGCCCTGACATGCTGTGCGGTGTTGTGCTCTGCGCCGCTGTGCGATGCCATGCTTTGCGTTGCAATGCTTTGTGATGCAATGCTTCACTGCACATGCTACGCTTCTTCTACGCCATGCCATGCCGTGCTCTACCATGCATCGCGTACCCTCTCGCGATCATTGCCCTGCTCGACACCCGACTGTGCGAATAGAGAGTATATCTACGCCATGGTAAGGGATGGGAAGGAGGGGTAGGACGTCAGATATGACGCGAGCGCACCAAGCTTGTCTCCCCCCCTCCCTCCCCACTCCCACCCCTCTGCCATGAATTACCCATCATGAAAACACTTCTCCTCTCACCCCCAAATCTGGGCCTAAGATGTACTGCCCGTCCGCGTATGTTCTTCATCGGGATTCGCTAACTTGGCCTATCCTCTGCGCTTTTCCAGTCGGGGCGTGCTCGGCCGTTCTTGAAGGGACCCTGGGACACACTAATAAATACACACAAATAACCAGATTCCCCATAGTTTCCCATATGTTCTTGGGTGTTGTCTTCGCCCCCACTTCCCATATGTTCCCATATTTTCCTGGGAATCGGCGATTCATTGTGTCTGTGTGTTTTTTTCTTCCCCTCCTGAGTTCTGAAGGGGGCGCTCTCGCCTCGGCGCCCTCTCCCTGCCCCCCTCCGAGAGAGGTCCGGGGGGAGGGGGGGCGGGCGCAGCATCATGAAGTTCTCTGCGCTGGGGGCGCTGTTCCCCCCCTCCTTGGGAGAAGACAACTGGCCATCGCTCGGACGTCCATTCCCTGTGCATGTTTCGGTTTCGTGCGTGGTTTTTTTCGCCCGATGATCGAGGATGCTCCTCGATGGTCCTCGCCGAGGGAAAAACGCACACGTCCGAGCGATGCCAAGACAAGGGGGCGGGACCCCGCTTTATCATTCCGGACCCCACACAATTCCCAAAGATCCTCTGCTGCTGTCCATCATCCCCCCTCCTCGTCCTCTTCCTCGTGTGTTGCTGTAGTGCACGGTGCTGCCCAGGTCGGATCTCGGGACACATCATCCTCATCCTCCCCCGTCCCATCTCACCGCCTTCATCCCTCATCCTGCCTCATCGGGCTGCTGGAACTTCTCCCGCTCCTTGCGGTACCGCCGGATGTTCCTCGCCAACAAGTCCTTGCGCATGAGTTCCGAGGAGGCGGAGGGAAAGATCATGGAGCACATCCAAGGCACATGTGAATGAAGTCTCAGCGATTACTATACCACCCAGCAACGAACATAAACACTGAGGTCACTCCACCTGGCACCCCGCCTCCTTCTGGGCGCGGCCGAAGAACACGCGAGCCGGGAAGCCCCTGGGCACAGATAAGAGGAGGAGGACGACGACGAGGATAATCATCCTACTCTGCACATGTTCACACCTGCGGCGCGCTTGAAGTCTTATGTTTGCTTTTGCGCTTGAAATCTTACGTGCTAGGCGAAGCAACCGAGTGAGGAGTGCTTCAAGGTCAGAGTAAGGAGGCCGAATGGTCATTCACTGACCCTTGGGGCGAGGCTGAAGCAGGGTTCCGCGGTGCGGATTGTTGTTGCGATGGTGAGTTGCGTTGTTGCGTTGTTGCTGTCGGCGTCCTCGCGCGCGACCCGCCGCCATCCACCCGCGACCCACAGCGAGACCATCCCGCGACCCATCCCGCAAACGACCGTGCGACCCACCCTCGACCCACCCACGTAGCTTTGACAAAATAACCAGGCGCCTGCGGCGGGCCACGTCCTGACGCTGCGATCTTATGATCGGGGCTCGTGCTCGTGTCACGTAAAGAGAATGATCCCCACACCCAGTGTAGTGAGAAATGCCATACGACCTGAATGTCTGCCAAGTGGAGCTTTCGGTCCGATCTGGACGCGAATTCGCTCACCACGAATCGATACAGGAGGGCCCCTGAGCCTCAAGCCCGCCAAAAACAGGCGTTGTGAGCCCCCCGCGACGCCAGGATGTCAGGGTTGGAGGATGCAGATATTGCCAGTTGTTACATGGGGGTCCTTGCGCGTGAGCTCGTAGTGGTTCGGGAAATGGTTTATCAACTGGTGCTCCGCCAGGCGCACGCCGGTTTCTGGGTTGAAGATCTGCCGGACCGTGCCCACCGAGGCCCAGTAGAGGTCCCAGTCCTGCGGCTACCCCCCCTCCGTCTTCTCATACTCTTCCCTCCTTCTCCTGCTCCCCCCTGGTCCTCCTTCTCATCCTCCTGCTCCTCATCCTTATTGTGTTCTCCATTCCGCATCCTTCAGATTCAAATCCTCCATCTCCTCTTCACTCTCCTCCAAGTCCTCTTATTATGATTATTCCTCCTCCTCCTCCTCCTCCTCCTCCACTTCATCCATCCCCTTCTCATCTTGCTGATGCTCACTCCCTCCCCCTCCTCCTACCCCCCGCACAATGTTCCCCATCACCACCTCCTCCTCCTCCTCCTCCTCCTCCTCCTCGTCTGCGTACCATTCTCCCGCCTCCCCCTCTCCGTCTCGGCACACCCCTCCATCCCTCTGCACCTCCTCCCCCCCTACCTCCTCCTCCTCCTCCTCCTCCTCCTCCTCCTCCTCCTCCTCCTCCTCCTCCTCCTCTGCCTCCTCCTCTTCCTCCTCCTCCTCCTCCTCCTCCTCCTCCTCCTCCTCGTGCTCTCCGCTTCTCCGCTTCTCCGCCTGTGCAGCCCGCCGAGGCCGCGGTCCTGCGGCTCGTCCTCCTCTCCGGCGCGCTGCCACCCCCGCCGCTCGAAGCCCGACAGGATGACCCTCTTGTCGAAGTCGGTGCGGGCCACGAAGGGCCGGCTGCCGCCACCGCGCCGCATGCCTCCCGGGGAGGCCAGCGCTGCCCAGGCCTGGCGGCTGGCGGAGGACGAGGGGGGGGGAGGGAGGGGGGAGGAGGAGGCGAGATCTCGCCATCGCTCGGACGTCCATTCCCTGTGTTTTGTTTTCGGTTTCGTGCGTGGTTGTTTCGCCAAATGGTCAAGGATGCTCCTCGATGGTCCTCGCCGAAGGAAAAATGCACACGTCCGAGCGATGCCAAGAGATTGGCACGCTCGCGCCGTATCTGACATCTTGTCCCTTGCCTCCCACCCTTGCCATTGAGCTGAGCGTGACCACCCCTCTTGCGGACGCTCCGAAACTGTGGTATGGCACCAAAGCTTCAGGACGCTCTGGCCGGCCAGCCCCAGGAAATTCTCGGGAAGCTGCCTCCCCTCCATGTCGAGCCTCCTCGTCCGTCGGATCGCCGACGCACTCGCGATCGGCCCCCCATGGGACAACCGCACGTTCCCGGGCAGGCTGGGGCACCCGGGCCCCGATCGGCGATGAACGGACGATGAGGGGGCGATGCCCCCCCCCTCCACAATCGGCCAGCATGTTTACCCCTTTCGGCGCCCCCTCGTGGCGGTGCGCCGAGGCCGCAACAAAAAGGGGGTGAGGCAGCGGGAGGGGGGGTGGCGCGGCCTCCTTGGAAGGTGCGGGCGGGGATCTCTCAAGAGGGACCGATGACTTCCAAGCGTCGCAACGCTAGTGTCGGCGGCGCCTCTCTGTCATTAAAGAAGAGGGTCCTGAGGCAAACGGGTCATCGGCCCCGGGCCATTCCCTAGAGGCCTCCTAGATGGGGTCCGAGCAGATGGGGTCGGAAAATCGCGCCACATCGCCGATGCATCGGCAACGTATCGGTGCCGTTGAAATGGAGAAGATCGGGCTCCACATCGAGTCGCATCGCCGATGCATTGTCGATGCGGCGCGATCCTCCGACCCCATCTACTCCGACCCCATCGATGAGGCCCAGATTCCCAGGACCACCTTTCCACCCCGAGCCGCTCCGCTAACACACCTGGCAACCCAAAAACGCCGGTTGAGAACCTCCGCTTTCGCCTCTGTGTCCACGGCGACCCCACCCACCCCCGCCCCCCCGGCGCCAGGCTGGATGGGTATGGCAGGCTTTTCGGCCCTTCTCCCAGCTCGGTGCTCCTCCCCTCGTCCTCCTCCTCCTCCTCCACCTCCTCCTCCTCCGCCTCCTCCTCCCTCCTCCCCCTCCCCCTCCTCCTCCTCCTCATCCTCGTCCTTCTCCTCCTCCTCCTCCTCCTCCCCCTCCTCCTCCCCCTCCTCCTCCTCCCCCCGGCGCCTCCAGGCGCAGCGCCCGCAGGCGCCACCCTGCCCACACCGCGGCTGCAACCACGGAGGCCTCCGCGGGCCTCCTCGCGGCCTCCCCGGGGCCGTCCTCCCGCGGTGCAGCCCGCCGGCCCCGGGGCGGCGGGGACCACGCCTGCGCCGCCCGGGCCGCGCGGCCTGAGCCAGCGCGGCTACGGTTAAGTCGGGCGTGCTCCCCTGCAAGCGGATTTGGGACGAAAAATAAAAAAGATTCAAGCAATACCCTCCAAATGAACAAAAATAGTGAAAGCAAAAATCGTCCCCAATCCATTTTTTGGACGCCCGAAATGGGTACGGAAAGAATGGGTACCATGCCCAACAACAAATGTTGTCCCAAACCAACAGCGGCCCTTGTTGGGCGGGGGGCCTTCTGTTTCGAATGGACCCAGGCCGCGACGGCGCGGACAGCGAGTCCTGTTCAAAATGAACAGGAACTGCTGTTGGGCATTGTACCCATTCTTTCCGTACCCATTTCTGGCGTCCAGATGTTTTACTATGTTTGAATATCCCCCCCTGTAGAGGGACAGGACCGATTTAAGGCTACGAGCATCTGGCTGCCATCATGTTGCTCCCATCGTGTTTAAGGCTCACATCCCAGGCACGAGTTCGAGCGCCCCGAAAGGTATCGACACGGTGTCGAGCGAGTCTCGCCTCCCAGGTCCTGACACGTGAGAACCCTCGAGTTTCGGTATGTTCCTGGTGCTCGACATTCTTTCTGGCGATCAAGGCTAAAGCAGGTTGGAGCAGCATAGTGCCACCATCGGGAACGGTGAACGAGGAACGAAGGGGATTTTCTGGCCACGGCGAACCTGGGCCACGAGTAGGTCCCCCAAACGAACATCCAAGCAACGGCCCGCCAACCAGAGCCCTCCTGGGCCTGAGGCGGTCTTTCCTGCAGTGTCTTGGCTGTGCGGACGCTGCTGACGGGTGCCCGGGCCGATCGGCCCGTGACCAGCGCGGCCACGGACACGGCCGGCAGGAGGGTTCCTTCCGTGGCCGAGGCGGGGGCAGCGACGCGCTCGCAGGCCGTGCAGGCGCAGCGGCGCCCCTGCCCCTGCCTCCCCCTACCCTTCCTCTGCCTCCGCTCACCACTGTCCCGAGGCGTTGAATGAACGAACGAATGACCGTAGGGGCAGTGCGTCCGCCTTGATTCTGTCCAGAGGAATTCACTAAAAGAAGTGCCCCGTTGGGGTACAACCGTGTGAGCATCTGCAAGCGTGCCAAGAAACCATTCTCAATACTTCAACGCCAAGGTTTACCTGCCTGATAGGTCTTGGCGATCCTGAATCGCGCCAGAACACCATTCCTGGTACTTCAACACCGCGCATCAACGTATCTGGTGCGCCCTGATAACCATGAACCGCTCCAACACACAATTTCTTGTACATGACTCCTGTGGCTGACACTGCGCGGCGCTAAAGCGAGAACCACACTTTGAAAACGAACCGCCCTCAATCCGTGACACTCTTAAAGAATTAACGACGAATGTGCACGGAGCTAAAGCGAGAACCACATGTTGAAAACCACCCGCCCTCAATCCGGGAAACTCTTGCAAATGTTTCCAACGAATGTGCGCGGCGCTGAAGCGAGAACCATATCGTGAAAACGAACCGCCCTTCATCCGTGAAGCTCTGGCACGTCTGTAAAACAATGTGCGGGGCGGCGGGAGGGGGGCGCGCGGTGCGATGTGGTCTAAATTGTCAGGGCGGGTGGGGTACTGGGCGGAGGTTCCACTGGGCCTCTGGGGAACGCTGGGGAGAGAAGGGGGGGCGCGGTGCGACGCGGAATAAAATTGTCGGGGCCGAGGCGGCGGGCAAGGGCAAGGCTGGGGGGGTGGGCGGGGGCCGGGGGGGTGGGGGGGGGGCGGGCGCGGAGCGACGCGGAATCAGATGGTCGGAGCGGAAGAGGCACTGGGCGGGGGTTCCACTGGGGCACTGGACGCCGGGGAGGGGTGGGAGGGGGGGGCGAGGCGCGACGCGGAATAAAAAGGGTCGAGGCGGAGGGGGGGGGGGCAGGGGGGGGGGGGAGGGACGGGGTAGGGGGGGGGGGAAGGGGGGCGGCCGCGGTGCAACGCGGAATCAAGTTGTCGGGGAAGAGGGGGCACTGGGCGAAAGTTCCACTGGGCCACTGGGGAACGCTGGGGAGGGGTAGGAGGGGGGCGGGGCGGGCAAGGGGAAAACTGAGCATGGGTGGCGGGGGGGCGGGGAGGCGGGGAGGGATCGGCACGACGCTGAATAAAATGGTCGGGGCGGACGGGGCAATAGGCAGAGGTTCCACCGGGCCAATGGGGAACGCTGGGGAGGGGTGGGAGGGGGGGCGAGGCAGGAAGGAGCGCGGTGCGACGCGGACTAACATGGTCGGAGCTCTAGGCACCCTGTGAGAGAGAAGAAAGTTCGGGGTCCAGGGGTGATACCAAACGTTTTCCTGGAGATAGCAGCAGAATGATCAAGATGATGACGATGCAGCTGCTGGCCCTCGGCCCCAGCTGCCATTGTTACGGCCGTCTGCTTGTGCGTTGCCACTTTCCTGTTCTAGAATCGCCGTGGATTCGTTCGGTTCCTGGTCGGCCAAGATGATGCCTGGCGCCGAAGCCGGCGCGTCGCTCGCGCCTGCGTGGAATGCACAGGCGCCGCAGCCTCGACCGCTGAGGACCCCGCGGACCTTCCCAGGAGCGCGCGCAGCTAAGTGTGCGTCGCTGCGCATTCGCTCCGATACTTGGTCGTATTGTTGCTCATGTCGGAGCTCTTGTGGCTGAGGGATTGCAGCAGATGCGCGGCTCGGGAGGCGCCTAATCCCAGGGCCCGAAACAACAGGAGCGCAGAGAACCGGAAGTTTGGAGCGTTGAAGCCAAAGCCGAACCTGCTTCCAATCTGGCGATTTCGACTCGGGCGAATGCCGAATCAGTACGTTCGCCTCGATCGACCCCAATGTCAGGGAGGCTTGTTCCTGAAGTCAGGAGGCGCTCGTCCTCGAGATGTTCAAATGTGGCGCAGAGGACAGACATGGTATGTGACGGCATCGGCGCGCTGACACGGTGTGGATACGCCGTAACTGGTGGTCAAGGACAGCGCTCTCATCCAGCGTCTTGGCTACAGTCGGCCTCGAATGGACAAGACGCGCGAGAGGACACGAGACCCTTCCGAGGGCCACACCGCCATAGGAGTGTAAGAATGCACGTGTCGCGAGGCACAGGACACAAGGGTACCCTTCTGTTGGCACGGTCGACCTACTGATCCAGGCCGACTGTAGGCCAACGTAACCGCGTTGCACAACAGCGACCTGTGGCGGTTGAACGACGAATAAACTTCGCGAACGAATTCGCGGAATAATACGTTGCCAACAGGGTCCCAGTGAGGGCCCCTGGTGCGCGTCGCATGCAGCGTACGGCTGGACCAAAACATACCCATATGGTACCGAAAATGGTACAACCTTGATGTCGTGCATACTTAGCTTGGTGTCGGTGGTGTCGTGGTTTTTGTGGTTGGGGGTTGGTGGTTGGCATGGCCGTCAGCCTCCTGATGGGTGCGGGGTTCATGCTGTAGTGTTGCACCTGGCCGCGTCGCGGTAAATTTGCACTCGATGCGATGGGGCAGTTCGGAACGTAAAGGCTTACAACGGTGGCATACACGTGTATGCCACCGTGACCGTCGGTCGTTGTGGTGCCACGTATAGGCCAACGTCCTGGCTCTGAACCCCGAAACGAAACTGGCACAGCAGGAAATACCACCATGCAAATCGTCCGCCGTTCTGTGCAGTGGAATACCGGTATCCGTGTCAGAACGAGCTACTTGACGATTAGGCCAGCTCCACTGCCACGTCGAAAGGGAGCCGAAACGTATGCTACGATTTAGGCGTGTGACGACGCTCCATGTCTTCTGCACACCGCGGGTATGAGAACGCATATGCGAGATAAGACATGGGATGGACGGTAACGTAATCGAGAGATCTTTCCCATTCATCATGCGCAAATAGTGCCCTATGAATGAGACAGTCCTATTGTCTGCGGCTGGCCAGTGGAGCCGATCGGCGGCGGACGCGGGCGCGTCGCTCGCAAACTCGCCTTTGACATCCCGTCAGGGTCCCCGGGTCTGAGACCCCCGCCACCGCCTGCTTCCTCTTCCCCCCGCCTCGCCGTCGCTCGCACGCCCCGTTCGCCGTCCATGCTTCGAGCTCGCGCGTGCTCTGTTCGCGCGAGGACCCCAGATGCTCCTCGAAAGCTGGTGCGCTACATCGCCCAGTCCGTGTAAGCACAAGCAGCGCCCCTCAACCCGTCTTCAGGTGCCTGCAGCTCGGCGAGAAAGAAGCCGGGGAACTGCGGGGTCCCTTCCCTGTGCATTTGTCGGTTTCGTGCGTGGTTTTTCGCCAAATGATCAAGGATGCCCCTCGATTGTCCTCGCCGAAGGAAACATGCAGACGTCCGAGCGATGCCAAGGGATGCTCCTCGATGGCCCCCGCCGAGGAACAGTGCGCACGGCCGAGCGATGCCGAGCCCGTCCTCCTCCTCGCAGCCCCAGGCGGGATCCCGGCGGCGCGCCGCCGACGGACCGCCGCCGGGCCGCGGCGGCGCGCCGACGGGCCGCGCGCTCGGGGGGCGCCTGATGCGCACCTCGGCCTGCCGCGCAAGCGCCAGCGGCGCCGGCAGGCACGAGCGCGGCCGCCCCAGCGGCGACACCTCGCGGGCCGCCCGGCGGGCCCCGTCGCGCGACGAGGACGCGGATCATGATGACCACGACGGCAACGACGACGAAGACAGTGACGACCACGACGACGAACGACGTCGACGACGACGACGACGACGCGACAAGCAGGGGACAATGGCGACGATCACGACCATCGCAACGACGAAGGCGGCGTCGAAGAGGCGCAGAAGGGCGATCAGAGGCCTGGATGATATGAGAGGAGGCAGAGGACGGGGGGGCGGGGTGGAGAGGGGAAAGAGGGAGAGACAGGAGGAAAGGTAATTGTGAGGTGGAAGTGATGATGGCGATGATGACGACGACGACAACGACGGTGACGATGATGATACTGATAATGATTATGCCGATGATGACGATTGTGTGGATGATGAAGATGCTGCTGATGATGATGATGCTGATGATGATACTGATGATGGTGGTGATGATGGTGATGATGATGCTGATGACGACACTGATGATTAAGATGATGATGATGATGATGAAGGTGATGATGATGAAGGTGATGATGATGCTGCTGATGATGATGATGATGCTGGTAACGATGATGATGATTATGACTATGACTATGATTATGATTATGATTCTGAATGTAATCATGATCATGATTATGAATATGATTGTGATTGTGATTGTGATGATGATGATGATGCTGATGCTGATGCTGCTGCTGCTGACGATGACGATGACGATAACGATAATGATGATAATGATGATGATGATGATGATGATGATGATGATGCTGATGCTGATGCTGATGCTGATGATGATGATGATGATGATGATGATGATGATGCTGATGCTGATGCTGATGCTGATGCTGATGCTGATGCTGCTGATGCTGCTGATGCTGCTGATGATGATGATGATGATGATGATGATGATGATGATGATGATGATGATGATGATGATGAGCCGGCCCAACGGGCCAGAGGCGTGCTAAGATCTGCGGTAACAGATTCATAGTATTTCTAATTCGCGCGCGCGGGGCCGCCCCAGGGGGTCCCCAGACGAAAAATACCCCAGCAGGTCCCCGGGTGGTTCCCGGGCGGTGCGGATCAGAAATGGTGTTCCTCCTGGGTGCGGCTTTCAGGTGCCCCAGAGCGCTCCAAGTGGACCCCAAGAGGCGCCCAAGACGGTCCAAGGGGGCTCCGAGTCGTCGAACGATCCGTCCGAGACAACCAAGATGGCTTCCAGACGGCCCACGAGGCCTCCAAGACGCCCCAAGAGGCCTCCCAAAAGTGCCCCAATAGGCAAAAGCACATAGATGTTCCATTGGTTCTTGATGAATATTTGCGTTCTCGCCTTTTCCGCGTCCCGACGCTCCAAGACGGCCCGAGAGGCCCCCCGGACCGCCCCAAGCCAGCCCAAGAGATTTTCCAAGAGAGCCCCAGAACGGCCCGAGAGGCCCCCAAGAAGGCCCCAAGACGGTCCAAGAGGGCCCCAAAACGGCCCCAGAGGCGCCCACGATCGCCCAAGAGGGCCCCAAAGACCCAAGAGAGGCAACACGAACCACCAATTCGAGCCTTCCGCCCCAAGAGGCCTCCACGAGGCGCCAAGAGGCCCCCAAGAGAGCCCTGGAGGGCCCCCAAAAGGCCCCAAAAGAGGCCCCAAGAGGCCCCGAACGGCCCCAGGAGGCCACGAACGCGCGAGCAAACGCCTGCGATGGCACAATGCGGGCCGGCGGAATGAGCGAAGCGATTCAATAACAAGTGGGAAGAGGGGAAGGAGCAGGAGGATCTGACGAGGGCTCCTGGGAGCTAGACTGCCAGAAGACGTGAGAACGCGAACCACGGCGACGGGGCTGAGAAGGGTGGGGAGGCGGTGGACGTGCCAACGTGCGGGTAGTCTGGCGAGAATATGTAGAAGCGGGCTGGGATGATCATGTCAGCCAGGTCGAGCGAGTCAGCGGGCCCCGCCGGCCCCCACCCACACGAGCCGTTGGTGCCGCACCTGGATTCTGGGGCTGCCGTGCGCCCCTCCTAGCGAACTACATGCGTTCGCGCGCGTTCCCGTGTTCGACGACTCGGCGAGGAGGAAACAGGAAGGGGCCCAGGGACAGACAAACGAACAGACACACACCCCAGGATTCCCAATCTTTGTCCACACGTTCTGGTTACTCGTCTTCCCCCCCACACTGCCCATACAGTCGGCCTTGATTGCAGAGGACACGCGAGAGGACACAAGACCCTTCCGAAGGACACGCGAGAGGAGACGCGAGAGGAGACGCGAGAGGACGCCACAGGAGTGTAAGAAGGCACGTGTCGCGAGGCACAGGACACAAGGGTACCCTTGAGCTGGCAGGGTCGACCTACCAATCCGGGCCGACTGTACTTCTCCGCCGCGCGCGCGTGTATGCTCGTCACCGAACAACAGTTTGAGCCTCACATTGTTGCCCAAACTGTCACCCAGGCACGGCCAGCCCAGTGCAGCACACAGACCACTCGAGGATGAGGAAAACGCAGATGGGGACGCGGAGGACGAGGAGGAGGAGGAGGAGGAGGAGAAGGAGGACGATTCAGGTGACTGTGTCTGTGTGTGCTCCCCCCCCTCCTGCAAAGGAGCCCGGGCCCCGGCGGCGGCAGCCTGGCCACGGGGGACGGCCGAGGCGTGCCCACGGGAGCGGGGGGGGGCCCAGAGCAACAGCCTTTGTGACGCAGGCCCCAGGGCCCCGTGGAGACCCCCCCACCAACAAAAAGACCCGCCTCCTGATTTTCCCATACTTTCGGGGCTGTTTGGTCTCCCCCCCACTTCCCATATTTTCAATGCTCCCATCTTTTCTGGGGAATCCACGATGAATCGTGTCTGTCCCCCCCATGTGGGCCCCGACGCGAGACCCCCCCCCCTGTGGGCCCCGACGCGAGACCTCCCCAAATCTGGGGCTGCTGTCAGGCCCTGGTGCCAACTGCATGCAGCTCGCCCTGGCGCTGCAGGTGCTCCCGCATCGCCGTACCGACATAGCCTTTGCCTTCTGACACCGCGCGGACCGTTCAGCCTTCCCAGAGGCCCCCAGGACGGCCAACGGCGGCCCGTTGATCCCTCCCCCTGTCCCCCCTTCCCGACCTGGACGGGTGGGTTCGCGAGGCGTCAGGGCGTCCAAGATAGCCTGAGATGGCTCCAAGAGGGCTTAGGGAGCCCAAGATGGCCACCAAGATCGCTCAAGATAGCCCTACTTGGCTCAAGATAGCTGCGTGACACCATGCCTCCAAGAGGCCCAAAGATGGCGACAAGACAGTTCCAAGTGCTCTTGGACATTCCTCAGACACATCCGAAATCCTTCAACAACCTTCAGAAAATCCATGATTTGTGCCTTCTCCCATTTTCGCTTCCGATGCGTTGTTGTTGCGTCAAGGTGGCCCCAAGATGGCAGAAGAGAGTTCCACGAGGGGCCCAATATGCCCCAAGACGGCCCCAAGACCGCCCAAGATCGCCCCAAGAGAGGCCCAACAGCGTCCCAAGAGGCGATGTTGATGGCCCCAGAGGGGGGACTAAACGGTGGGACCCCCCCCCCTCTGTCACGACAGCCCTAAGAGGCCCTCCTGGGCTCCGAAGAGAGCCCCAAGAGAGCTCCAAGAGGGGCCCGAGACGAGCACAGGAGGCCCCAAGAGACCCCCAAGAGGCCGCCAAGAGGCCCAAAGAGGCCGCCCCGGAAGCTCCGAAGAGACATCCGAAGAGACCCCGAGAGGCACCCAAGAGGCCTCTGGTCCTTCTGCTCGCCCTTTTCCTCCTCCTCCTCCTCATCCGCCTAGTTATCTTCCTCCACCCTCCTCCCTCCTCCTCCTCCTCCCCCCCCCCCCGCTTCCTCCTCCTCCTCCTCCTCGTCCTCCTCCTCCTCCTCCTCCTCCTCCTCCTCCTCCTCCTCCTCTCCTCCTCTCCTCCTCCACAATACAACCTTTTGAATACTACTCTCCTCTCTCCCCTGGTGACGTCCGGGAAATGGCCAGACCCCCTCCGCATACTGGTTGTGTACACACAAGATTCCCGGGAAATGGTTTTCGCTTGAATTGTTGTTCAAAATGCTGCTCTCGTTGCAACGCTGGCCTCATTTCCGCGCTTCCGCTCGTTCCGAATCGTGTTCCTGCTGTAGCGCTGGCGTCATTATTTCCAGCGCGATGCCACGCATTATTTTCGGTCCTTCCACATAGGCCCCAAAAATCTAGAAAATGTCCCCTCCGAAAAAACTGTCGGAAGTGATTCCGCATTCGGTGCCGATTCGTTGATTTTCTGGTCCGCAGAAGCCCCCTTTGGGGCGTCGCTACGCCATGCTATGTCAGGCTACGCGTCCTCATTTCCGCGCTTCCGCGCTTGGGTTCTTGTTAATAATGCTGCTCTCGCTGAAGCGCTGGCCTCATGTTCATGCCACCGCTCGTTCCGCATCATGCTCCCGCTGCAGCGCTGGCCTCATGTCCGTGCTTCCGCTCGTTCCGAATTGTGTTCCCGCTGCAGCGCTGGCGTCATTATTTCCAGTGCCATGCCACGGCATGGTTTCCGGTCCTTCCAAGCAGGCCCTGACATCTAAAAAATGACCTCCAGAAACAACCATCGGAAGTGATTACACAATCGGTGTCGATTCGTCGATGTTTGGGTCCGCAGAAGACCCCTCCCACTTTGTGGCGTCGCCACGCCATGCTTTCTCATGCTACGCGTTTATCTTCGACACCATGCTTTGCCATTTAATGCTATGCCATGCTGCGACATCCAATTGTGCGAATAGGGAGGAGAGCTACGCCATAGTAAGGGATGTGAGGGAGGGATAGGACGTCATTTATGCGCGAGCGCACCTAGCTTGTCCTCCCCCCCCCCTCCTCCTCCTCCTCCTCCTCCTCCTCCTCCTCCTCCTCCTCCTCCGATTGCTCCTCGTCTTGGGGTATGACTATGACGGTTTCCCCGGGCCTTTGCTCCTCTGCGTGCTTCCCCACTTCCCTCATCAAGGCAACTCGTCGGGGCACCGTTGCTGGATGGGCTGGTGGGGTCACGCGCAGCGTGAAGAAGCTCGAAGCGGATCCAGCGGTGGCGACGAGGGCCAGCCCCGAGGCCCAAAAAAGGGACACCGCGCGAAGGGTAGCGGTATGGCTACCTTTTCCTCCTCAGAGCAGGGACCGACCGCCCCGGCATTTCTATAGTCCTACCACGAAATGTTCTTAGAACCCAAAGATGTTGTAATACCAAAAACCATGTTCCTAGAACATCAACCCGATGAGACAAAACAAGACAGACTCCGCCAGAAAAAAGTTCAAAGAACATGTCGCGGGAGCCACAGAAGTTTCTCAGAACACTGCTTGGCAGGGCTAATTACAGGCACGCCAGGACGCTTCGCCACTGCTCGAAATTTCCTCCTCTGCGCAGGAGCCTGCTGCGGGTCCTGCCCGCCTCGACCGCGCCCCCGGCCGAGGAGGAGGAGGAGGAGGAGGAGGAGGAGGAGAAGGAGGAGGAGGAGGAGGAGGAGGAGGAGTGCGACGGAGGAGGAGGAGGAGGAGCAGCAGCAGGAGGAGGAGGAGGAGGAGGAGGAGGAGGAGGCGGAGGGTCCTGCCCGCGGGCGGGGCGATCTGCCGAGGCGCTCCCGCGGCGCTGGGCGCGACGCGCCGCCCCTGCCGGGGGCGGCCCGGCGGTCGTCCCCCGGGGCCCGAGACGAGCCCCCGGAGGGCGTTCCACACGGTGCGCCCGGGGCTCCGGGCCACTCGACGCTCCCCCTGCAGTCATCGAGTAGGGGATCGGCTACAGGACATTTTTTTTTGGAAAACGAGAGAGAGAGAGAGAGAGAGAGAAAAAAAAACAAAAAAAAAAAAAATGGAGGAGGAGGAGGAGGAGGAGGAGGAGGAGGAGGAGGAGGGGGAGGGGGAGGAGGAGGAGGAGGAGAGCGCGGCCACACGAACTTCACACAACGCGGCTGCCACCATAATGCGATAAAGTTCAACGGCAACGTGAAGGAAGGACTCGAAATAGGATGTGCATGAACATCGCCACACGAGCGCACGCCACAACGCGTGCATCGACCCCGCTCGACAGAGCCCCCGTGTCGGGCAAAATGCTGTACGTGGGGACGGGATGCCGCGGGAAACCAAAAAACACAAGATAGTCCGAAGGAGCGGGGAGCGACGATAGAACTGTTTTATCCCCAACTAGGAGGTTGCTCCTCGAATCTACGGGACCACACTTAGAGCTCCCAGCAGATGGACAGACAGTCTACGCCTTCGTCGTAGATTCGGTGGGGAAAGAAATGTTTGGGAACATCAATTCTGCAATCGATCCCTTATAGTCGGGGCCTTGACTTAAGGAACCCCAAATAAGGAACGAGGCCCCTTTTTTCCATAAGTTAACCTTCGATTTCCTGTCGAAAACATAAGGAAAACCTGAGGCAAGCTGTGAAACACTTAAGGAACACGGAGCCCCTTCCACAACGAAAAGCGTTCCTTCTTCAAGGCCCCGACGGTACTCGGGGGCATGCTTCTCGTCCCGGTCCTGGGTCCACCCCGGCTGGCCCTTCCAGCTGCGCATAGCCGCTGCGCTCTGGCCAGCACCTCCAGGCGGATCCAGCGTGGCCACGAGGGCGCACTAGGGGCGCTCGAAAAGGTGGAAACCAACAGCATGAACAACAAAACGTCATCGGTCCTCGACGTATGAACTTTCGGAGATCCGCGGTGATGTCTCGGGTCGGCGATGGATTCTCCCCCCCTCCCCCAGGCCCAGGGCGCAAAGCGCGCCGGGGGTGGCGCAAGATGCGGCGCCGAAGGGGTCCAGCGCCGACCGAGGAATCTGCGCAGACCTCCAGAAGCCAGTGCCTATGCTGTGTCTTTTTAAGATCTCGAGGACATGCGCGCCCATCCACGTGCACGAACGTCCCCCCCGTCCGCGGGGCCTCCCTCGTGCTAGGAACGCCCGCGTAATGAGCTCTCTGGAGGCCAACGTGACCTCGTGCACGCGCACCTACGGCAAGAGCCAGGACAGAATAGCATCCTTCAAGGACAACGGGTTCCACCTGCCAGCCAAACTGAAGAATATTCGAGGGTCTCCCCCCCAGGATGCACAATAACCGCCAACAAGCATGAAGCACATTGGGGGGTACCCTCCCCGAACCGACCTCGATCTTGTATACCTCGGCCCGATCGTATCCTCCTCTTCCTCCTCCTCCTCCTCCTCCTCCTCCTCCTCCTCCTTTTCCTCCTCCTCCTCCTTATTTTGCGAGGGCACGCTGCGGGGCGCCCCCCCTCCCCCCCCAGCCCTCCGCAACGCGGGCGCCTCGCGCCGGCGCGCGGCCAGCACCGCGGCGTGCACGCGCCCGAGGTGGCCCGGACTCTCCACCGGGTGGGCCACGAGCAGGCAGCCTGCCGGAGCGCCCCCCCCCCGGTCTCGGGCGCCGGGGGCGCGCCGAGCTGGGCCGCCCCCCGTCCGCCGGAGGAGCCACGGGCGGGAGCGGGCGCCGGCCGGGCCGCCCCCCCCCACCCCCTCCGCCGCCAGATCTCGAAACGACGAGCGACGCCAGCGGCTCACACGGTAGGGCCGAGCGGGAAGGGAGCCTCTTCGCCACAGCGCGGTGGGCAAGACACGCGACGTGCATGTGGGCAGGGCGAGGAGCTTCTGGGAGAAACTGGGAACTGGAATTGTGTGCTTCTTGTTGCAGATTTGGCCCCCTGGAGCACCCGTTCGGTCCCCAGGAGGCCTCGAAAACCGATTGGGAAAAACGGACCGGGCCAAGGGAAGGAGTCGAGCGGTCCAAGGGCACCGAACTGTCAGTCGGATCCCTTCGAGGATCAGGGTGGCGCTAGAGGCGAGAGCGCTTCATCGCCCTGTGCCAGGACAGCCCCGAGACCCTGCGTTTTGTCCCGATGATCATTTCCTCCTTCCCGCTACTCCTGCTCCTGCTCCTCGGGCGAGTGGCTCGTCCGACTCCTCATACCTCCTCTTCCTCCTCCCATCCTCCGTCCGTTTCCAACCTCCTCGCCATCTCTCTTTCCCGTCTTCCTCTCCTCCCTCATCCACTCCATCCTCCCCTCGCCCCGCTCTTTCTTTATCCCCCTCTTCTCCCACCCATCTGTGCGCCTCCCCCTTCTCCTCTCCCTCATCCGCCTCCTCCTCCTCCTCCTTCTCCTCCTCCTCCTCCTCCTACTCCTCCTCCTCCTCCTCATCCCCCTTCCTCCTCATCCGCCGTTTCGCCCGTGTTGCTCTCTTTCCCACCCTCCTCTTTTTCCTCCTCCTCCTCCTCCTCCTCTTCCTCCTTCTCCTCCTCGCTGTCCTCCCTCAATCATCTCTCGTTGACCCGCCCACGTAATTACCCCCTTTCCCCCAAGCTTCAAAACGCTCATCCTGCTCGCTCCTCCCGCTCCTGCTCTCCCCGCTCCCCTGCAGCCTGCCTTTGCCTGCTGCTCCTGCCCGTCCTGCTGTCGTTGCTGCGGCGCCTCCCCTGGGGGGACGCCACATGCACATCATGCCGATTTGGCGGCGCGCCGAGGGGGGCACGGGGGGAAGGGGGGAAAGCTGCTAGAAGGAGGCTGCTTTTCAGAAGGCGCGGCCTTATCTGTATAGGTAAGGCCCGCGCCTTCTAAGAAGCAGGGTGTTTCTAAGAAGCCCCTTTCCCTCCCCTGACCCTTGTGTTGCATCCTCGGGGGACCTTGTCTGTCCCGTCGCGGCCCTATCTGCGTCGAATCCGTGTCGAATCCATGCCGGGCTCGTCGGAACCGTGTCGAATCCGTGTCGAATCCGCGTCGCATCCACACCAGGCCCGCGTCGAATCCGCGTCGGGCATAAGCAAAGACACAAACGTTGGGGAGCCAGAAAAAATCCCCCGAAGACGCAGCGTGACTGCCCCCCTTCGCGCGTGGCCCACCGACTGCGCCCAGGGGCCAGACCCATACCCGCCCTGGGCCCGGGACCGGCTGGCGCCGCGCAAAAGGTTGAGCAGGGACCGACCGCCCCGGCATTCCTGTAGGCCTACCACGACATGCTCTTAGAACCCGAAAATGTTCCAAGAACAATAACAATGTTCTCAGAGCATAAACCCGACGTGTTAAGGCACGACCGTCTGGGCCAGAAATGTTCTGAGGACTTTCCGTGGAAACCACACAGCAAGGGTTCTCAGAACATTGCTTGGCAGGCCTGCAGGCACGCCGTGACGCTTCGCCACTTCTTGAGAAGGATGTCGCGCGAGGGGGGGCGGGCGGCCTCCCGAAACGACGGGCTCGAGCGCCTCAGAAGGCACGATGCTTCCCAACGCCCTCCCAAGCTGCGGTTGAGGGCATTGGATAAGGAACCCGTGAATGAGGCATCCAGGGTCTGGAAGCCGGTGGAACTCCGACCCTGGACCGGTCACGGTTAACACCGCCACCATCATCAAAGAAGGAATCCCCCAGGGTCTGAAGCCTCCTGGGCCTATTCCTGAACGACTGCCCCCACCGACTGCCCCAAAGGGGGGGGGGGGGGGGGCGATACACGGGGGGGGGAAGAAAAGGAAAAGGTGCACTTCTCGGGCACTTCTCGGGCCCTGCAGGCCCCCTTTTGGGCCCCGAAGCCCTTTTCTGCCACCCTCGCGGCCCCATCCATTAATCTTAAGTCGGGCCTGTCCCCCAACAGGGGAATATTCAAAAATAGTACAAACATAGTCTGGGGACGATTGTTATGACCATTTTTGAGCATGTTCAGGGCATTCTATTGGTATCTTCAATTGTTCGTCCAAAATCGGCCCGTAGGGGGACAGGCCCGACTTAACACTAGTCCCCCCTCCCATCATCTCAGACGCCCGAGAAAGAAGCCCTCACAAGGGGGCATCCGGGCGCTCCGCAGAAGGCCCCTGCCTTCTGAGAGGCAAGAGGCCCCTGGCCGTCTTTGGAAGGCCGCCCCCGCGCCGCCCCGCTCCACGCTCCGCCGACTCGGCGTGCGCGCCCTCCTGCTTCGGCCAGGAAGGCTGTTGTTGAAGGGGCCCTGGGGCACACAAATAAATAGACACAAACAACAGGATTCCCCACATGTTTCCCATCTTTTCGGGTTTTTTGTCTTCCCCCCCACTTTCCATATTTTCCCATATTTCCAAATATTTCCCCACTGTTGTTGAAGGGGCCCTGGGACACACAAATAAATAGACGCAAACAACAGGATTCCCGATTTTTTCCCCAGATTGTCTGGTTTTTTGTCTTCCCCCCCACTCTCCATACTTTCCCATATTTTCGGGGGAATCGACGATTCAATGTGTCTGTGTGTTTCTTTCCCTCCCGAGAGAGACGCGAGGCCCCTGGCCGTCCTTGGAAGGCCGCCCCCGCACGCGCCCCGCTCCACGCTCCGCCGACTCGGTGTGTGCGCCCTCCTGCCTCGGCCAGGAAGGCTGTGGTGACGCGCAGCGAGCGGGCGCGAGGCGCGGCCGCGCCGGCCAGAACGGTGCGGAGGGGGAGGGGGAGGGGGAGGGGGAGGGGGACAAGTTAGGTGCGCTCGCGTCAACATCTGACATCCTACCCCTCCCTCCCATCCCTTACCATGGCGCTGATTTTCTCTATCCGCGGACGCGTGTCGTAGCGGACCTGTGGCTCCGCGCGCGTGTGCGTAGTGGGTGGTGGTGCGCGTGCGTGCGTGCGTGTGTGCGTGTGTGCGTGGTTGTGGTTGTTGTGGTGGTGGTGTGTATGTGTGTGTGTGCGTGTGCGCGTGTGCTGTGGTGTGACGTGGTGTGGCGTCTTGGTGGTTTGGTGGTGGGCCAGGTGCGTACGTGCGTGATGGCGGTGGTGGTGGTGGTGGCGGTGGTGGTGTGTGTGTGTGTGTGTTGTGCGTGCGTGCGTGCGTGTGTGTCTGTGTGTGCGCGCGTGTGATGTGGTGTGACGCGGTGTAGCGTGGTGGTGGTGGGTGGGGTAGTGCGGTGGTGGTGGCGGTGCGCGGTGGTGGTGCGCGTGCGTGCGTGCGTGCGTTGGTGGGTGGAAGTGGCGGTGGGTGTGCGTGCGGCGGGGCGGGGCGTGGTGCGGCGCGGTGGTGGCGGGCGGATGGGCGCGCGAGAAAGAGGCCCGCGCTGGGGCGAGAACGCCATCCTGAACGACGGAGGCAAAACACCGATCCGAAAATGAAGCCCACGCTGCAGCGGGAGCACGATTCGGAAAGATTCGGGAGCAGAAATGAGGCCGGCGCCTCAGCGAGAGCAGCATTTTGAAAAAAAAAACGCAGGCGAAAACCCAACTCCCGGGAATCCTGTGTGTAAAAACCAGTACGCGGGGGGGTCGAATATTCCCAGTACGCCATCAGGGGAAGAGGGAGAGTAGTATTCATATTGAGTAATTGTGGAGGAGGAGGAGGAAGAGGAGGAGGAGGAGGAGGAGGAGGAGGAGGAGGCCCGGCCAGGATCGGCACGGTGTGCAGTCGACGCGTGGCCACAAGAGTGCGAGTCAATAGCGCGAGCCCCCATTGCCGAATGCCCGGGGCCCGGTGGAGATGCCCCGAGCGAGCAGCATCCCAAGGTGGAGAGTCCAGAGACAAAGAACGCAAGAGTGCTCCTCCCAATCTGGGGTTCTTCTTGGCTATCGTGCAAGCTGTATCCTTCGGATGTTGCTAGAAGTACCCCTGGCCCAAGGTGCCCCCAGGACTTCCAAGGAGGCCCCCACGGCCCTCACGAGGACCAGGGGTCTCCAGAGGTTCCAAACTGGAGCGAAAAGCTGGGGGGTACCTTGGGCCAGGGGCACCTTCAACAACACCCGAATCATGGGCGTTCCCCGATCATCGCCACCTCCCGACTCCTCCAGACGCGCAGGACCAAAGTGCGTCGAACAAGATCCGAACACTGACACTTCTCTTGACTGCATCGGTACCCCGGGGGTCGCCAGGGCCAACATTCGGCAACACGCAAGAGTGACGCTAGGTAAGAGTGACCTTTGGTGCGCGGCTTTTTGGGGGCCGCGGGGTGACCAAACACAGGCGCGCAACACGCTGCTATCGCATCGCGTTCGGCGATCGGGGGATCCCAGTTGACCCGCACCAAAGGTCACTCTGGCGAAAAGTCACTCTTACGTGTAGTCGATTCATGGCAACACCCCCTCCCCAGCGATAGACCGGTCCCGACGGGGGATAGGGCCGAGAGCTCCAAAGGCGTGCTTTTGGCGGCGCGCAAGGCGGGGTGGCGCGAGAGAGGGGCGGCGTTCTGAGAAGACGGGGGTCTCCTAAAGCCTTTTTAGAAGCACGCGAGCCCAAAGCCTCCTGCCTTCTAAGAGGCCACCCGCCTTGTCAGAAGGCCACCACCCTCGCGCCACACCATCTGCGGCCGCCAGGCGCTTTGGAAAACTCACGGCGTCAGAGGTCTGGGCACAGCCCCGCGTACCCTCTGTGGCACGGAGTACCTGTTGTGTGAGACCGCGCCAGAGATGAAGCGGCTCGTTCTGTTTCCGCCACCAGATCACCAGACCTCTCCAACCCTTCCTCGGGCCGGCAATTCCTCTGGATATTGCGGTTGGTTTTTCAATGACCCCGAGGCCCGAAGCTGGCCTTGGGGGCCCCCCAGTACGGCCAGACTCAGGACAGAAAAGCATCCTTCAAGAACGCGAGACCCTCCGCTGGCCAAACTGAAGGGCATTCAAGGGCCCCCCCCCAGGATGCACAAGAGCATGCAGCACGCACACAAAGAACATGAAGGTACCCTCCCCGAACCGACCTCGTGAGGAAGAGCCGGCCGTCTCGAAAGGTTCCGAGCCACCGAAAGTCTGGGACTGCGAGCTTGCGCTGCTGCGTCCCGCCCTCCCGGTGGCTGCCGTGGAGCGGCGGCGGCTGCGCGTCCCAGTAGGGCGAGCGCCTCGGAGCACGGCCGAGCGCGGCGATCGCAACGGGCACGCCCTCGCCGCGCGCGGGCCTGCCGCAGATCTGCTGCGTGAGGTCTGACCGCGCGGCCTGGCTCGAAGCGGCGGCGATCGAAGAAAGGCTGGGTGGGCCGACGAATCGCACCGCCGAGCCCTTGGAAGCGGCCAGCGCAGAAGTGCAGAGTGCGCAGCGGCAGCGTACACGAGCGCGAGAGCGAGCACCGAACGGCGAAGGTGATCAGGAAGTTGAGGAGAATGCACTAGAGGATCGCCGCCGCTGCCGCTCAGGAGAGCGTCGTACGCCTGGTGGAAATTCACCACGAACTCCTGCGGAGGCCGAAGGTTCGAACCGATACCCCACGCAGCCCCGCTTACCTTTCGCTGCCCCAGGGACCTCCTGCTCTATTATGTGACCGATGGGCCTTGCGAGCTCTTCCAAGACAACAGAGCCTGGGTTATACGACCAGAGGGGATGGTGATCATGATGGTGGTCATGATGCTGAAGATGTGGACGGCGACGATGGTGCACTTTCCACGACCTCTGATCCCGTCACATATCGAGAAAGCGTCAATCAACGCGAGCAGAGTCAGTGGCGCACCTCTGCGACTGACTGGGCGGTTCTCCCTCGCAAGCGCGCAACGGACCGATGTCGCTGGCCCCATCGGGCGAAGCGGGTGCACGCCGTTGCACGCCCACGCCCGGCCCGTGTCGTGTCACTGGTGCGCACGTCACTCCTCCTCCTCCTCCTCCTCCTCCTCCTCCTCCTCCTCCTCCTCCTCCTCCCTCCTCTTCCTCCTCCTCCTCCTCCTCCTCCTCCTCCTCCTCCTCCTCCTCCTCACCCATCCATGAGATGCCCTGCGCCCTCTGAGCACAATGCATCGGAGCGTGGGCTCGATCGCAAGGGAGCCACGGAAGCCAGCACGGGTGCTGCAGCTGGAGACAATCCGCAGCCACGCCTCCCGATCACGAGGTGGTCGTCTCTGTGTCGTAATTTGCTCGTCGCAGTGCTCATGCAATCGTAGGAATTGCCTTGGCCGCGGGCGGAGCACGCGAAGTCCGGGTATGCGAGCAGCAGTTGTGAGGCAACCCGAGCAGATGATGACACAGCGAAGTGCGATGCCCGCGCACCAAAAGACCTGTCAGCCGAGTATGTTGCTCGGGTTGCGTGGCTCCGCAGCGCGTGAACGCACTCGAGCTGCATGTGGGCTGTGAGCAAGCAGTGGTTCGGCAGCGCAGGCAAGAGGGTGAGATGCACGACGTCCCAACGATGTGCACGTGCAAGTGGAAGCATCACTTGTGACGCCAGCACTGCATCGAGCGGGTGCACGTCGCAACGCCCCTCGCGAACATCGTGCTACTCCTCGAGATCGTGACGGCCTTGCGCGCACAGTCCTGCCGAGGTATCTGGCTACTGTAAATGCGAGCATGCGCAGGAACGGCGGAAAGTGCGAGACAATCGCTCTCGACGATCGGAATCAGAAGTGGCAGGCGACGCAGACCAGGTCGAGGCGGCACGACACCGACGAAGGACCTATCCATGCAGAAGAGGAGGTATCAATCCCACCTAGACTACAGCTCAGCGTGACGGAGGGGTCGGGCTACGCCAAAACTGCGACTGCGGCGCCCAGGTGGAGGTTCAGCAAGTGTGGAGTGTGGAGACACCTCCTCCTCCTCCTCCTCCTCCTCCTCCTCCCTCTCCTACCTATGGCAGTGGGACGGCAACAACTGCGCCGCGCCCTCACTTTCCTGTGCGGCTTGTCGCCGGTGACCGCCGGCCAGCCTCGGCGCTCGCAGAACGCGCTGCGCACGCGCACCGCCACCACGAGAGCGAGAACGACGAGGACGGAGGACACGGGCGCTGAAGGCCCTTGTGCTCGCCGACGTGCCGCAGCTCCGCCCGAGAGGGGCATCTGCGCGCGGCTGCACGTGCGCTCGGCGAGCTGCGCCTACTCGGGGGGGGGGGGGGCTGAGGAACCACCCGCACAGCGACTGCCCCCACGAACGAGGCCCACAGGCAAACGCGCCTACCCGAGGGGGCCTGCTCGAGGGCGCCTACTCGAGGCAAACGGGGCGCCTACTCGAGGGGGCTGCAGAGCCCCCAGGAGCGAGGCCCAGGGGTTAAACGCGCCCGAGGAACACTTCGGCAGGGCAGGGCCGTTCAGCAAACACGCACGACCGCTGAACGAGCGTCGACTCTGGGGGTCTGAGTGGGCGTTCCGCCCCTGGCAGGGAAACGAGCTCTGTACACCGACGCTCTTTCAGACCCTGCGCTGGAACTTCGCACAGGTACGCGGATCCTGGAGTAGACGGGCTCCTGGTGTGTACATGTCTCGTTGTTTCCCTTGGAACACGGGGGAAAAGTATACACCACACCACCCCGGCGTCGTCCCCGACCCTCGAAAAACTCCTGGGATTGAGAAAGGAGGAGGAGGAGGAGGAGAAGGAGGAAGGGGAGAAGGAGGAGGAGGAGGAAAGAGGAGCAGGAAGAGGAGGAGGAGGGGGAGGAGGAGGAGGTGCACGTGCCACGCCGTGCCGCGCCCCGGTGCCCGACCAGAGCGCCTCTCGTGCGCCTCGCCGGGCTCTGCCGAGGTCGGCAGCAGCCGGGCAGGCCCCGACGAGGAGGCCGGAGGAGCTCCTCCCAGCAGCGCGCCGTGCGTGCGCCTCCTCCGCCGCCTCGCCCGCGGCCGTGCTCGGGCGACCCCGCGTCGGGGCCGCGAACGCCAACACGCGATCGTGGCGGCGGCCCGGCTGGCAAGGTGCCCTGCGCCAGAGCTGGGGCATCAGCAGCCTCGCAGGGGGCCCAACGGTGGCGGCCTCAGGATGATGTGAGGGAGGACGGAGGCGGGAGGGAGAGGAGAGGAGCGGGGAAATAGAAGAGAGGCGACGACGAGATACAGGAGAAAACGGGCAGGAGCAGGAAATCCCGAGGGAGGAGGGGCAGCCCAGCGCGACAACTTATGATGTGCCTTACCCACGCTCTGAGACGACGCGGGCAGACGATGAGGACAGCATCAGGGGCTGGGATGTCGAGCGTAGTGGAGGGGAGGGAGGACAAGGATGAAGAAGAGAGCGAGGAGAAGAAACGAACAAAGCAACGACCGAATCGACTCGAAACCCACAGGGAAAGGACGCAATAACGCGATCGTCAAGGTAATAGTAGATAGTAGTGCCCTCACGAAGAATCACGAGGAGGGGGAGCAGGATGAAAAGAGAGCAGGGACACGAGGAGGGGGAGATGGGGGGCGTCAGTTACACGCCGAAAGCGACGATCTCGGCCATGACAATCCTGGGCGCACGATCGGTGTATACGCCAGCCTTATGACGTCGAAAACCTTCATAAACATTACCTTTCGGATATCCGCACGGACTTCTTGAGTCGGCGCTGATTGCAAGCACCGGGCCCAGTCGAGGCTCCCGCCCAGCCGGCCCACGTCCATGGAACGAGGCGATGTGGTCGTCACGGACGGTGTCGGTTAGCTCGGGATCGGTCAGGCCGACCCCGAGGCCTGGCGAGGATCGGTGCCCACGGAGAGCCGGCGTCGCCCGAGACAGGCTGGGCATGGGACGCCCGACACGGGCAGGGAGAAAGTGGGCACCATGCCCAACAACAAATTCTGTCGCAAACCAACAGCGGCCGCTGTTGGACAGGCGGCCTTCTGCTTCAGACGGACACGCGCCGCGGCGACACCGACAGCGAGCACTGGCCCTGTCCGAAATGCAGAAGAACTGCGGTATGTGTACCCAGTCTTTCTCGACACGCCGTTCATTTCGAATCGTGCTCATTTCTAATTGTTCCTGGGCCCTTTGTGGTCAGGAAGAGGCCCAGGATAGAACAATTAGAAATGAAAGGATCCTGCCCCCCCTAAAAAATCAAGACCTTTCGAAAAATTAGAAGTGAACAATGTGTACCCATTTCGATCGTCCCCATGGGCTCCTGCGCCAACTCGTCCGCGCCCCACGGCTGCCCGCCCGGCACCAGGAACCCGTAGTTCTCCACGTGCACGCCGCGGTGCCGCAGGCACATGGCGAAGAGCAGGTCCTCGGCGAGGGGGCCGCGGCAGGAGCCGCAGGGCCCGTCGAGGGGGAGGAGGAGGGGGAGGAGGAGGAGGAGGAGGAGGAGGAGGAGGAGGAGGAGGAGGAGGAGGAGGAGGAGGAGGAGGAGGAGGAGGAGGGGATGGAGGAGGAGGAGGAGGAGGAGGAGGAGGAGGAGGAGGAGGAGGAGGAGGGGGCCGCGGCGAGAGCTCATCCTTAGGTCGGGCACGTCCTCCTGCAGGCAGATTTCGGAAGAACAACAAAGAATCAGGGAAACAAGCAAAGATAGTCAAGAACAAACAAAACCGAAAACTCGCCACCTGACTGCAGTTGAACTATTACTGCAAAGTCCCCCTGTAGAGGGACGTGCCCGACTTAAGCTTGTCCCTATTCCTAAGACTGACAAGCCAAATGCAATGACAATCTTAGGAATGTGCCCAGAGGAACAGAGGGAACCTGTCCAATCAGCACCGACATGAAGAGATGAATGTTTAGAGCTGGTAGAAAATAGCGGCCAGGGCCTCCGAAGGACTCCCTCTGGCATGGAGTCCAGTCAGGAAGCCAGACACGGCTCAAAGGGCGAGCTGGAAGCCACTGCAGCGGCCATACATGAGCCCAGACCTCTGGCGGTTTGGTTCTGTTCAATCCTGGCGTTGTTCCTCCACTGTTTCGGCCTCCTGGGTTTGTTTTCGTGCCCCAGGGCTATCAGCAAGCCAAGGATACAACAAACATGGCCACAGGGAAAGGGTCGTAAGATCTTGGGACCACGAACAAAACAAACATACAATTTTGCGGGACAGGTGTTAGCGTTCCGCTGCGATGTTGTCCTTCGCGCTCCGGGACCCCGGAAACAGCCGCTGGATTCCGGCATTGTGAAATGAAGATTGCCCGCCGTGTTTTTTGCCTAAGACGCTGGAGGCTCCGAGTTGAACACCTGTACACATCATCCTAGAGGGCAAGAAAAGGGAGAATGGGTGACGAGGACGGCGAGCGGGAGCATTCGTGAGGAGACGGTGGAGAACTGGGACGGGGAGGGCAAAGACAGGGATGAGCAGCAGGATGAACGAGCGCGAGGACGAGGAGGACGACTCCGCTGGCGCGGGGTACAAGAAGAGACAGGAAGAATTAGGACCAACATGCGAGGACGAAGGGAGCAGGAGGACCCCAGAGCTCCCCTCTGAGACTGGCGCCCGAGCCCATCCAGCAGCTGAAGCGGCCGAATAATTAGGCGCAGTCAATCGTGCAGATCTGGCCCAGTCTGGGGCCCACTCGGCCGCCGAGTGGGCCCGTGTGTGGACGCCGCCCTCGTCGTCTTCCGTCGCCCGTGTGGTCTGTTGACTGCCCTCTCTCGGTCGCCGCCGCCACCGCCGCCGCCGCTGTCGTCGACGCCGTCGCCGTCGACGACGCCAACGCCGCCGCCACCGCCGCCAACGCCGTCGCAGCGACAGCGCCGTCGCCACCGATGCTGCCGCTCCTGGCGCCGCTCACACCGGCTCCCTGCGGGGGGGAGGCAGAGGAGGAAGAGGAGGAGGAAGAGAAGGAGGTGGAGGAGGAGGAGGAGGAGAGGGAGGAGAGGGAGGAGAGGGAGGAGAGGGAGGAGAGGGAGGAATGGGATCCGATCTCGGCACCGGCGGGGGGGGCTCGGGCACGGGCCGGGAGGGCACCCCGCGGGGGGGGGGGGGCGGCCTGGCGGCGCGCCCCAGCAGGCCTGGCGCCCAGGAGGCGCCCAGAGGGTCCGTCGGCGTCGGCGGCGTCCGAGAGCCACTTTCCAGGCCCCGGAGGCCCCGGAACGGCGAGGAAAACAGCTCGGAACGGGATGCCAAGCACGCGGAGAAGATTGAGAGGTCCTGGGGGCCAGGGGCCAGAAAAAAACCCGAGTCGTCCGAGGAGTGGGAGGGCAGCCTCCAGCGAGGCCCAAGGGTGCAACAACAAAGACGTAGAACCACGTCTTCGTGAGTAGTCGTGGCCTTGGAACGCTTTTCGGGCAGGCTCCTCCTCTTACTCCTCCTCCTCCTCCTCACCCTGCTCATCTCCTTTTTCTTTTTCCTATTCTTCTTCTTCCTCATCGTCGTCGCCGCCCACTCGTCTTCCTCTCTGTTCTCGCTGTGCCCAGCCGACCCCATCTCTGGGGGTGCGTTCCCTTCCGGATGTCGGCCTGGCTCGTGCCCCGTGCGAACGAGGGTGCCGGCGGTGACCCGCCTGAGAGCCCGAGGCCTGCTGCAACGGCTGTTTCCAGCCGAGGACATCTCAACCAAAAAAGCCAGGAGAGTCAATCGAAACCGATCGTGGACAGTCTCCGGAAGACCCTTGCCACGACCACCAATGCGGTCCTGCCCCCCCCCACACCCTAACAGGCAAGTCAGAAGAAGTCCCACCAGCTTTCTTGGCATAGGTGATTTCACGAGTCCGTTCTTCCAACTGAAGGATTACCCTCCCTCTCCAATGGGGTCAGCAATCTGATTTTGCGAGGGGACACCAGGTCATTGTTGGCACAAGATGGCTCCAAGAGAGACTCAGGTAGCCCAACCTCCAAATCTCACACACTCTAACTTACAATTGCATCGGCAACGCCTCCAGCCTCCAGGGGGCCCTAACACCGTCACAAGAAGGCTCCAATCCATGTGACTCAGGAGACTCCCAAGGTCACCCCCCGGGATGTCAAATAATTCAAAGGCCTGCGCCATTCCAATGATTTGTTGACTTGTGTCGTCTCGCTTGTTCTCTTCCGATGGGCCTTGTGAGACCTCCAAGATGACTCAAATCTCCTTCAAGAATTCTCCAAGAGGGGGTCCTGCGGCTCCAAGGTGGCGTCAAGAACGGCTCAAGAGAACCAAAGCGGCGATGTGTCGGGCTCTGACGGAGGAAATCGATTTGAGTCCGCAAACTTTGTTACCACGCGGCAACTACGGGACAACCGCATGACCACAAGACAACCCCGCGCGCCACCTCGAGACGGACGGGGAATACTATTTCTTAACGCTTAGCCCTGGGCACGATGCATCATGGCCATCGCGCAACTTCTCCTCGCCCGTACAATCCGACTGTAACGAACGGCCTGTAGACGTGAGCACAGGTTCTTTGCTCCCACCCGCGCCACACCTCTTTCTCATCGCAGCGCCAGCTCTGTAAAAAACAACGAGGAGAGAACGAGGAAAGGTGGCGGCGGTCAAAAACCAGCCGGGTCAAAAAACGAGGCGCCGGCCGGGTGTCAAAAGTCGCTCCCCCCTCTAGGAGACAATCGATAATAGGCGGAGGAACAGCACAACGGCATAAACATAAACTTTCGGCGCTCCGCGCGCCGAAGTTTCTGTTCATGCAGTTTCTCTTCGATGAGCATGACATTGTTGGAGAACTTTGCGGATGTCTTCGGTCCTGTCTGAACCTCCATCCCCAGACCCCAGACACCGCCTCTGGCGCCGCCCCATGGCGTGATTCGCTAGGGAGATGCATAAAGGGGGGCCCGGAAGCGACCCAAGAAATGGACGCAGACCTCTGGGGATTTATGTTGATGCAACTCTTGCTCGCCCCAACCTCGGAAGCGAGCGAGGGGGGAAGTGAAAAGAAGAATGCCTTCTCAGAAGGCGGCGGGACTTCTCAGAAGCCGTCCGGCCGTCTGAGAAATTGTTTGTGCCTTCGGGGAAGGCTTAGAAAACTTCTAAAAATACCGGAGGACTTACGAGCCTTCTGAGAAGGCCTTCTCCTTCTCATTTCCCCCGTCGCTCACCGCAGGCAAACCGAACACGGGGGCAATCTACGAACAGCATCGGATACGGACGACCAGGGGATATCTGAGGGCTAACGGCTCCAGAAGACAGAAAATGTACGAGGCGCCGCAGCCGGTTCAGAGTGCTCGGGAAGGCTGCGAATGCTCCAGAACGTCTGGGCAAGACTTGGGAAGATTCACTCGTACCGCGGATACGAATGCCCGATCCCTCCCCAGAACAAGGAAACAACACAGAAGCAGAACCTTTTGGCGCTCCGCGCGGAGCGCCAAAAAGTCATCTTTATGACGTTTTTCTCCCTCAAAACACCGACATACGGCACAAACTCAACCTTTCGGACGTCCGCGCGGACTTCTTGGATCGGCGCTGGCCACCCCTTCCCCAGGTACGCGGAGCGCACCAGGCGAGACGCCGGAAGCGCCGCCAGTGGGGGCCCAAAGCCGACCGAAGAACGCCGCGCGGAACTCCCAAAGCTTATGTGTTCCTCTAGTTTGTCCTTCCTCACTCTAGGTCGGGCATGCCATCTTTCAGGTGGATTTTGGACGAAAGTAAAGAATAGGCGACAAAGAATCAAGAGTAATCAAAAATAATAGAAAACTCGTCCCCATACTATCTTTGGACTATCTTTGAATATTCCTCCTGCAGAGGGACATGCCCGACGCAATCCTAACTCCTCCTCGTCCCCATCCTCGTCCAGGTCACCTCTGCCCTCGCCCTCGTCGCTCACCCACACCTCCCGCGGAGTCACCGCGACGGCCGCGCGTGCCCGTGCTCACTCGCCGGGGCTGGCCAGCGCTTCCCGTACCCAGCCTTGCCACGCGCTCTCCCAGGCGCTCAGGAAGGCCGCCTTCTCGTCGCTCGGCAGCGTCGAGTAGATGATCGAGTTGCGGGCCAGGGCCTTGATCTCTGCGAGGTTGAGGCTCCAAGCCTTGTCGGCGGCGGCCACAAGGGGGTGAAAGGGGTGAAGGGGGAGCACTTCTCGAACGCCCCCGCCTCTTGGCGGGTGCCAGGAGCACTGTCGTTTCAAGAAGCCGGCCGCCTCAGTATGGGCCCCCCCTCTCGTCCTGCCCGTTTCGCACGCCGCGCAGCCTTGGTCGCTGCGACCCAGTCATACGAGACGTCGCTGTAGTGCCAAATCCCAGGATCGTCGTGCGAGATAGTCATCGGGAGTCCACAACGCAGGAGCGTGGGCGCTGGGTGCGCCGCAAGCTGCGGGAAGTAGCCCAGCACCTGATTGCTGATAGGACACACTTCCAAACAAATGCCTTTCTGCTTGACCTCAGGCCACAGATTGGGCCGTCGCACCAGCGCGAAACCATGGCCGATGCGGCAACCGGGAAAACTCATGCACACTGCCTCCACGTGGTGCTGAGCTGCCGTCACGTGCGTCTCCCCAGCGTGTATCATTAGGGGCAGCTGCTCAGCCTCTTTGCTCTTTGATCGCTCCTCCTCGAACATCTCCGCAAACATAGAAGAATTCGGATGGTCCTCTGGCCCGGCCAGGTCGAAACCAGCTATGTAATCTGGGTACTTTGCTTTGAGCGCGACCGTTCGTCTGAACGCCTGCCGGGCATCATCCTCTGGAAGTAGTTTGAGGAAGGTCATGATTGCACGTGCTCCAACAAAGCCAGGATGCTGTTCCTTGAATTCCTCGACGGTGCTCTTGAACATGAACATCCACTCGTCGTCGCTGATGCATTCTCCGTTCAAATTTTTGAGACTATGGAAAATTGACTCCTTGATCTCGAGGTACCATACGCCCGTTTTCCACTGCTCCTCTAATATATGCCACATGTAGCCGTTCCGACCGTAATAAAACTCGGCGCACCCCAGGATCCCGTTGAGCCGGTCCCAGATGGCGAAGAACTCTCACCGGGAGGGCGGAGACCACAAACGATCACAAACGCCAGGGGCATCCGCGGGCCGTCTCCTTGCCCGCGGCCGACCCTCTCCCCACACCCCCCACTGGCGTCGCAGGTGCAGGATGGCAACGCTGCACCCCCAAACATACGAAGCTGTGTCGGTGGATGGAGGGCAGAATGGAATGTCCAAGAGGCCTGGGGAAACCAAAAGGTACCGATACCGCTACCCCCAGGACCTATCCCCAGGTGCGTTCTGACCAGAATTTCGAGGCGAGTCCAGCGGTGGCGACGAGGGCCTCCCAGGAGGCCCAACAAGAGGAGAAACGAGCGGAGGGTAGCGGTACGGGTACCTTTTCCTCCTCTGCAGGCCGTCGCGGCCCGTTGCTGGGACCACCGGTTGACCAAAAGGCCGGGGATGCAGCCGGGGGTCGTCAGAGGAGTATACGGGTGCGAGGAGGGCGTCGGGCTCCGGCGGAGAAGCACACCGTCCTCGGGCGTCCGAGAGGCTCACGGCTTTAAATGTGCGCTTGTGCTCTGGCCTCCCGACTATCCAGTTGGCCTCGACGGAGCCCAGCCCAGAGGGCAGGGTGAGCAGCCGGTAGATCTCGTCCTGCCCCACGTGGCCCGTGGCCAGTCTCAGCCGCCCCGAGAGGCCAGAAGGGGGCCGGGGGGGGGTCGAAGGGGCGACCGCGAGGGCCCTGCCGAGGACGGCGAGGGAGAGCGAAACCAGACAGGGCCTGCTGGTCCGGGTGGCTCTCTGTGCTGAGGGAGGGTGTGTGTGTCTTTGTTGTGTGTGTGAGTGTGTGTGTGAGGAGGAGGAGGAGGACGAGGAGGAGGAGGAGGAGGAGGCGGAGGAGGAGGAGGAGGAGGAGGAGGAGGAGGAGGAGGAGGAGGAGGTGTGTGTGTGTTGGGTCGGGAGCCCGAGACCCCCCTGCCCCCCCCCTGGCCCCACGGCTCACGGGCGGCTGAGCGGCAGGGGTGAGAGAGGGGAGGAAGAGGGGAGGGAGAGGGAGAGAAAGGGAGGAAGGAGGGGAGTAGGGGGAAAACAAACCTACTGCGAGTTGACCCAGGGTCCCTCTAGAGGCCTTCTGAGGATGCCAGACACTCAGCCCCTTTCCGCAACCTTTTGGTTCGATCAGGGGCGTCGGCCCCTTGGAGGCAGACACATGTTAGCCTGAGCTGATACTGAAAACGAGGCATACGAGAGCTCACGCTTACGTTTCCGCCGCTCCACCGTGTTCGGTGGTAGCGGAGCGCTGCGTTGCGCTTCCTCGGACCTGAGTTTCAGAGACAGCACGGTGGACAGAGACTACACGGCGGACACATCGCGGCCCATCGCTACAACATGGGAGATGACGAGGACGGTAAAGAGGTCGTGGCTCCAGTCACACGTGAGGGCGCGAGTACCGGAAGGTACGTTCCGCCACCCACCATCAAGGAGTCGACGATCGAGGAGCTGCGGAAGTACGTGCGCAGATTACGGATCTGGTCGAAGGTGGCGACGGGGATTCCAACACATCAACGGGGTCTCCACGCCTACTACAGCATTCTGGAGGGCGGCGACGACCAGATCCAGAGCATCGTGGAAGGTCTTGACCAGAGCGAGCTCGAGGGCGAGGACGGAGTGGAGAACATCGTGAGGGCGCTCGAACAGGAGATCATGCCGAAGAACGTGTACGAAAAGTACCTGGAGTTCGAGCACACCTTCTACGGGTCGGAGCGCAAGAAGGGAGAGAGCCTGCAGCAGCACTCGATGAAGATCAAGAAGGCGTTCGATAGGCTGAGGAAGCTGCAAGTGACGCTGGACGACGTGCAGGGCTACATCCTCGTCCGGCAGGCGAAGCTGGACCACACGGAGCGCATGGCGGTGATCCTGCAGACCTCGGGGTCACTGGCGTACGATGACGTGAGGACGGCGCTCAAGGGGCTTCGAGACGACAGTTCGCTTGAGAAGACCACGAGGGGCCACCAGGGGGACACCTCGGGGCAGCAGAGGAGTGGCAAGGCGTTCTACGTGGATGAGGATGACGAGCTGTACGAGGACGAGGACCCGATCGCACAAGCGCTGATGGCGCTGGAGGGCTCCGACCAGGAGGAGATCAACGAGGAGGACATCCTTGACGAGGACGAGGCCTACGCGGTGCTGGCGGCGTGGCAAGCCGGACCTGGAGGCCGTGGCAGCTGGCAGGAGACGAGGAGGATCGTCCGCGACCGCAAGACGTCAGGGGCTACCGTGACGTGAGTGAACCGAAGGGGAAGTCCAGCGGCCGCGGCAAGGGCAGCATGGAGTACCAGAGGGAGGCTCGTAAGAAGATCGAGGAGCTGAAGAAGAGGACCCACTGCCACCGCTGCAACAAGGTGGGCCACTGGACGCGGGAGTGCAGGAATCCACCGGTGCGCAAGGCCCCCGCGGAAGGAGTCGGCATGGCCCACGCCGAGGAGGATCACGACCACGAGGAGTTCGAGGAGGCCTACGTATTCGACTTCCCGGAGAAGCCGACGGCGGACTCACCGCCGCCGCCGCCCGAGACCGACGACCCGGCGAAGATCAAGAATCGTGAGCGCAGGCTGCGCGCGAAGGCGCGCAAGCAGACGGCCCAGGCCGAGCAGGCCTCCAGCGCCGACGGCACCACATCCCCCTCGGGAGTCGAGATGGGCCCGTCCAGGTTTCGGGAGTGTCTCGAGGAAGCGAAGAGGAGGTTGTGCAAGTTTTCAGCAGCCCAGCTACTGGGCGTCTTGGAGGGCATGGTAGATACGGGGTGTTCTAGGCTGGGGATCACAGGATTGCGTTACACAACTATGCTCTCAGAAGACTTTTTGGGTTGAGTATCAGATACGTTCCTAGTATCGGCAGGAGCTTCCACTTCGCGAATGGCCAGGCCGCTCAGTCAAATTGGGTTCCCGAGTATCCTGTGGGCCTTGGGGGTAGAAGTGGAGTGCTCAAATTTTGCGTAGTGCCAGGCTGGACCCCGCTGCTGATCTCAGAGGGCTTGCTCGAGGACCTTTCCGGGATTATGGACACCTCCAGGGGGTTGCTCACCTTGAAGACCCTGGGTGTTACCGTGGCCCTTCGGAGATCCCGAGATAACCCCAAGACGAAGCAGTGGCGCCTCTCTCTGTGCGACTTCGGTGAGCAAGGCTTCACGAGGCCGGTGAGAGCGGAGACGAGGACACCAGAAGTGGTGTGTCTGACTGATGCGACGATTGCGCAGGAAAACAAAGAGCTGGTGGCCGCTCTCGTTCCTGCCTCCCGATCTGAAGAACCAGACCGATGCGAGGGTACGAAGTTGAGGACGTCGACGAAGGCGATTTCGAGCCCGAGTGCGACCAGCCCGAGTACTTCGATGACTACTCGAACGACGATGGCGGGGTCGAGCGGATCACGGATCACGACTCCGGGAACCCAGGGGACACCAAGGGGATCACAGACCACGTCTTCGGGAACTTCAGGAACCAGGGGGGCCCCGTCTGGGACCAGGTCAGGGACCTCGGAGGCACTTGGAGGCTCGAAGAAGGCTGTCGAGGTTCGAAAACCCGAGCTAATCGACGAGAGCCCGGACAATGCACAGCCACTCAGGCCCAAAGATGTACGCTTTCAGCGCGCTCAGCAAACTTTCCATATCTCACCGGCGAATGCCGAAGGCCCGCTCCAACCAGATCGCAGACAGATGGGGGTTTCTCGCCCATTATGTGTTGCTGCTGCGTTGGTGCGCTGGGCAGGCGCAGGCGCTGCGCTGCAAGTTTCAGAGGCCGCACTGCTACCAAGACGTTCAGGTCTCCGTGAGTCCGGACTCGGCGGCCGCGAGCAGCTCGGGAGGAAGACCGACGCGGCGTCTCCAGTGGATCGCGAGTGCGATGCCGACGCTGAAGGCAGAGCTCGTGACCCTGTGCAACCTGTGGAACGCCCCACTGCCGGAGCTCCCGCAGAATATGAGGGTGACCGATATGCAGGAGGCCTTGTGGACCCACGATGCCAAGCTAACGAGAGCTACGATCGACCCGAAGACACTGGCGCAGAGCTGGGGCAGCAGAAAGATAACATTCGGCGAGAGGCATCGCAGCAAGACGTTCGAGGCGGTACTCGCCCAGCACCCGGACTGCGACTGGATCAGGGGTTCCGCGAAGCACCTCAACGATGCGATGAGACAGTTCATACTGTACATCGAGATGCGGGAGGAGGCGGCGAGCAGCCCACAGGAGCCGAGCTCGAGCAGCCGACCACCAAGGACCAGGGCCAGGACGAGCACGACGTCACCCAGGACGGACGAGAGGATGGCCGACGGGGCGCGGAAGAGGCTACCCTCGGACGACTCGTGGGAGGACGGAGCGGCCTGAAGCTGTACGAGAAGCAGAACAGGGCCGCCCGCACCAGGACGGTGAGAGGTCAAGGTGGAGAACCCGCCTGGAAGCAAGTAAAGTGGCGCGTCACGAAGGACCGAGGTACCGGCGAGGTACTCGACGACACTGCCATCTTGCACGTGGAAGAGACCAGCGATCTGAAGTGGATCTACGAGTTCCCGGACGGCAAGGGCATCCGGGACATAGTGACGGAGTTCTGGTTCGAGCCGTCAGAGCCGAAGACCAGGGACATCAAGAACGGGGAGTGGAAACGCATCGTGGGGGACGTGGTGCGCCACATCCCGGAGCAGATCCTGTTCATGAGCGACGGCAAGGTGGTGAGCAACTTCGAGGAGTGCAACGCTGCCGACGACCTGGCCGAGATTTTCTCACCGCCCAGAGTACTGGACTGCGAGAACCAGGGCGGCATCACCGGGGACCTGGCTCTGGACCTGAAGACGGGCTGGGACTGCCGGAAGAAGGAGGACCGCATGTGGGCGATGGCAGAGATCAAGAGGCGGCAGCCTAAGGTGGTGGGACTCACCCCACCATGCAGAATGTTCTGTGCGCTTCAGAACCTGAGCCAGAACAAGCGGACCGACGACTGGGAAAAGGACTACCGGGAGGCCCTTCTCTTCCTGCGATTCGCGATCCGGATCGCGAAGATGCAGCTGGACGCTGGCCGGCACTTCTACCTGGAGCACCCCTGGACGGCGACGTCCTGGGGCCTGGCGGAGATGCGGAGGCTCATGAAGGACCCCAGGGTCCGGAGGATCATCCTGGACCAGTGCGTGCACGGCCAGACGGACCCGAGCGGGCAGGGCTTGATCAAGAAGCCGACCGCGATCCTCACCACGCTGGACCACACCGAGGAGCTTGAGAAGAGGTGCGAGAAGGACCACGAGCACACCATCGTGTTCGGCAGCCAGCGCGACGCGGACGGGAAGCTGCAGAAGATCTCGAGGTGGTCGCAGGTGTACCCGCCGAGGCTGGTCAAGGCGATCCGCAAGGTAATCAGCAAGAATATCGGCCGCCCGATCAAGGAGATGAACATGGTGATGGCCCTGTACGACTCAGGGGCCACCGGGCCAGGAGGCGAGACCTGGGAGACGATCGCGAAGCGAGTGCACGCCAACCTGGGCCACGCGGACCTGCGAAGGACCACCTTCGTTCTGAAGATGGCCAAGGCCAAGCCGGAGCTACTGGACGCGATGAAGAAGGTGATCGAGAAGTGCGACGTCTGCGACGCGACGAAGCACCCCAAGTCGACGCCGCCGGCGAGGCTGCCCACGCCGGAGAGCTTCGAGTTCAACGAGGTGATCGGCATGGACCTGCTGTTCGTGGACACCACTTGGGACAGCGAGGATAAGCCCAAGAACGAGACCACCCCGTGCCTCAACATCGTCGACTGGGGAACGGGCAAGCAGATGGTCATCAGGCTCCCGGACCGAGAGAGCACGACGATCAGGCAGGCGTACCGGAGGCACTGGATGCGGCCGTACGGGAGACCAAAGCGCCTCATCAGCGATCAGGAGAAGGGCATCATCCGCGGGATCTTCGCGGATAGGGCTAGCGCCGAGGGCACGGAGCTGGGCCCGGTCGGAGCCGAGAGCGAGTACCAGAACGGCAAGACCGAGACGGCGGGCCAACTCTGGAAGAGGACGTATTACCGCATCAGGCTGACCGAGGCGATCTTGAGCGCCGACGATCAGGAGGAGCTGTTCGACGCCGTCAACTGCGCGGTGAACGAGAGAGGTGCGGACCTACGAGTGTTTGGTCGAGGAGTTCGATTGCCGGAGGGCACGCACGACGACGACGACGACGACGTGAGCCTGGAGACGGTGTCACGCCACGCTGCAGGAGACCGAGCCCTCGCGAAGTCAATCGGGTTGCGACTGGCAGCCCGAGAGGCGCACGCCCGGGAGTCGGTGCTGGACCGCCTGGACAGGGCCAAGAACAGGAGGAGCACGCCCTTTCGAGGTGACTGGAAGCCGGGCGACAAGGTGTACTACTGGAGGCAACAGGGGCCCAAGCGAGAGGCCTGGGAGCACTGGAGAGGACCTGCCACCGTCATCAGCACGAACATCCCCGGGAAGGCCTACGTGTCCTACCAGGGTGGCGTCATCCTGTGCAGCTGGAAGCAGCTGAGGGCCGCCACGACGGCAGAGGTTCAAGCGAACCGATATGTGACGGAGACCAGCGGGGTGCGCAAGCCTGTCGGATCTCAGGGTAAGCGAGCTGTGGAGGACATCTCGGACCAGCTGGACCCACCGGGACCCGAGGCGGAGGACCAGGCGGAGAGCGAGACGAAGGACGAGCAGCCGAGGGAGGAGACGGCGCCATCCATCCCGGTGCCGGAGGTGTTCGGACCTGACGGCGAGGGCGCAGCCGAGGAGCAGGAGGACGTCCCGATGATTGGGAAGCCGTCGACCGAAGAGGCCCCGAGGAGGCGCTACACCTCCACGAGGAGCGCCCGCGAGAGCTACGCACCGGCACCGGTGCCAGAAGGACCTGGGTCGCTGAAGAAACAGGTGGACGAGACGCCAGAGATGCCCATGACCGACGATGCGACGGGTACAGTGGAGGCGGCGTTCCTCTCCGTCAAGCAGGCGGCGAAGCGGAAGGAGGTATACCTCAAGAACCTCACGGAGGACGAGAAGGAGGAGTTCATGGAGGCGAAGGGCACGGAGTGGAGCAACATCAAGGGCGCGAAGGCCGTGCGCATCGTGCCGCCGTCCGAGGCGAACGAGATCAGGAAGACGCACGGGGACAGGATGACGCCTAGCCGACACTGCTACACGTGGAAGCAGAAGGACGGCCGACGGCAGGCGAAGTGCCGCTGGGTCGGACGCGGAGACAAGGACCCAGACCTCGCCGAGCTGGAGACCTACTCGCCCATGGTATCGAAGGAGGCCTGGATGATGAGCATGCAGCTGAACGTGTCCATGGGCTTCGACATTGAGCTGGGGGACATCAGCTCGGCCTTCATGAACGGGTACCGGTACCAGCGGAAGCAGGGCCCGCTCTACTGTGAGCTACCCGCTGACGGAGCTCCTGGAGCCGAGCCAGGGTCGCTGCTAGAGGTGCTGGTCTGCGTCTACGGACTCGGGGACGCGCCGCTGCAGTGGTACAAGAGCTTCACCACTGAGGCTCTGGCCGCGGGATTCAAGATCAGCTCGTACGACCCCTGCCTGCTCTACCTGCACCAGGACGGCAAGTACCGAGGCTCGATCGCACTGGCCGTGGATGATACGTGCGGCGGAGGCGATGAGTACTTTCAGAGGGCAATGGAAAAGATCAAGCGGAGGTTTCCTTTCGGCAAGTACCGGAAGGGCAAGGGCGATTTCCTGGGCAAGCAGCTGGAGCAGCTGCCCGACAAGTCGGTCAAGATCAACCAGAAGAACATGGTCGATGAGATCGAGATGATCAACATCACAGCCGGGCGCCGTGCGACGCCCAACGAGCCATGCAACGACCAGGAGATATCCGCGCTGAGGGCCGTGGCAGGATCCCTCGACTATGTGGGACGCGAGACACGCCCTGACCTGAGCGGGCCAGTCTCGCTGCTGCAGGGCACTTTCCCGAAGCCGAAGGTGTCCGACCTGCTGGAGGGGAACCGGGTGGCCAGGATCGCCAAGGATTTCTCCCACACGACGCTCTGGATCAGGCCGATTGATCTGAAGAACCTGGGCTTCTTTGCAGTGGCGAAAGCGGCCTGGGCGAACGCGAAGGACCAGGCGAGCCAGGCGGGCTGGCTACTCCTCGCTGGCGACCTGAGCATCTGCAAGGGGATGTGGGGCAAGATATCCCCAATGGAATGGAGATCTCATCGGCTCGCTCGGAAGGTGCCGAGCTCGCTGGCTGCTGAGACACTGGGAGTGGACGAAGGACTGGCGAACGGAATCTACCTACGCAGCTTGTTCGCTCAGTTGGCTTTCCCTGGCCTGGACGCCCGGACGGCGCCCGAGGCTGGCAGGACGTTCCCGCTGACCGTGGTGACGGACAGCAAATGCCTGTACGACCACCTGCACAACATCTCCGGTGGCCCGAGCAAGGACCGGAGGACCGCTCTGGACATCGCGATACTGAAGGAGAGCATGCAGGGCAGCGGTGCCAGCATCCGCTGGGTGGATGGCAAGCGGCACCAGATCACCGGACTCTCTGACGAAGCGCAACGGGTGTGCCGACCTACTGCGGGGGATCTTGCAGAAGGGTGAGTACGTTATCGTGGAGGAGGATCAGGCGCTCAAGATCCGAGAGGCTGAGAGAGCTTCGAGAGTGACGAGAAGGGGAGCGTTCGGGAGGCCTGCGACGAGGACGACACCCTCTACTGAACCGAGGCGCACGATCTCACCTGTATTCTGCAGCGCTGCGCGCTCTCTGCTAGATATACGCGCTACGCGCGAGAGTTGGAGTCCCACCAGCCCTTTGGGCGTGAGTGGTTTAGCGAGCTCTCTCTGTTCTCAACCCCCCTTCTTCCCCTTCGGGGAGGGGTTTACCCCTCCCCCTACCCCCTCCCCTGGGCCTGGAGAGGGCGCCTCGCGGGTCGTTGGGGGGTCATTTTCGACTCCTGGGAGGCCTAAAAAACGACGACCCTCACGAGGATTTTGGCCCCGACGGGGGGAGGCAGACAAAACCCTCTCCTCTTCTCTGAAGCCACAAACATTGATTTTACTACGGTTTTGGCCCCATTTTGGCCTTCTGAGGGGGCACTCATTAAAGCTCTCCTCTTCCTTCAAAGCAAAATCATTGATTTTACGAAGGTTTTGGGCTCATTTTGCCCTTCTGAGGGGGCAGCGCTCATACAAGCTCCCCTCTTCTGTGATCCATTCCCTCCAAGATGGCCCCAAGAAGCGCCCAGGAGGCACCAAGAGGCTCCAAGATGGCCCCAAGAGGTCCCCAGGAGGCCCCCAAGAGGCCTCCAAGAGGCCCCCAAGATGCCCCCAAGAGGCCCCCAAGAGGCCCCAGGAGGCTCCCCCGAGGCACCCAAGACGCTCCTGGAAGCCCCTGGGGCCGCCAAGAGGCCCCCAAGACGCCCCAACCGGCCTCCAAGAGGCTCCCAAGAGGCCCGAAGAGGCTCCCCCAAGGCACCCAAGACGCTCCTAGAAGCCCCTGGGGCCGCCAAGAGGCCCCCAAGACGCCCCAAAAGGGGACGAGGTGCCCGAACGCCTCACGCCACGAGGAGCCCGAACGACTCACACCAGGACGAGGGGCCCGAACGACTCACACCACGAAGAGCCCGAACGACTCACACCAGAAGGAGGGGCCCGAACGACTCACACCAGGACGAGGCGCCCGAACGACTCACACCACGAGGAGCCCGAACGACTCACACCACGACGAGGGCCCCGAACGACTCACACCACGAGGAGCCCGAACGAGTCACACCAGGAGGAGGGGCCCGAACGACTCACACCAGGACGAGGGGCCCGAACAACTCACACCACGAGAAGCCCGAACGACTCACACCAGGACGAAGAGCCCGAACGACTCACACCACGAAGAGCCCGAACGACTCACACCAGGAAGAAGGGCCCGAACGACTCACACCAGGACGAGAAACCCCAAACGACTCAAACCACGAGGAGCGCTTTCTCCCCCTCCTCCTCCGCCTCGTCCTTCTCCCGCTCCCCCCACAAGGAGGATGTACAAGGAGGCGGGAGGAAGGAGTCACAGGGGACATATGCGGGGCCAAGCGGACACACGCCTGAAAAACACGACTGTCGGCATGCTTCGCAAGAGTTGCTGTTGTGAGATGGGCTGGTGGGGATACGCGAAGCGTAAAGAATTTAAACCCTGGTCGAACCGTGTCGAGTTGAGAGGGGAGGCTGCTCACAGGTGTCTTGGCATCTAGAATTCTGGGGCGTGCGAGTTGACCCAGGGTCCCTCTAGAGGCCTTCTGAGGATGCCAGACACTCAGCCCCTTTCCGCAACCTTTTGGTTCGATCAGGGGCTTCGGCCCCTTGGAGGCAGACACATGTTAGCCTGAGCTGATACTGAAAACGAGGCATACGAGAGCTCACGCTTACGTTTCCGCCGCTCCACCGTGTTCGGTCCTACCTCGCTTTTGACCACCCTCGCTTCCAAGAGATACCAAACGATGCCAAATTGCAGCCTGTACTGGTCAGGCCAATTGACGAGGAGGCGCGTGGTATGACTTGGTTTTGCCTGGAAGCGAAAGCGGGGTAGGTCATGCACACTCTGAGGGAGGGAGCGGAGGAGGAGGCGAGGGGAGGGAGAACCAGGGGGGATGAGAGGGGAAAGGAGAAATGAGGGAGATGGAGGACAGTGGAGAGAGGTTCGTGAGGAGGGTGGAGGATCCTCCCCCAACGTGTCGGCGCGCACCCACTCTTCGCCGGGGCTCTGGTTCTGGGCCCGGAAAGTGTTGGTCGGGAGGAAGCCGGGGAATCCCCGCTTGTCGTCCCCGATGGTCCGGAAGCTGGCACCACCCGTTTAGGTGCCCTCGTCAAGCCCAGGTCCCCCTCGGGGACAAGGGAGGGGCGATGGGGGATGGGAAGAGAGATTTTGGCCTCGGGGGATCAGGATCGGAAAAGGGAGGAGGACGAGGAGGAGGAAGAGGCGGAGGAGGAGAGGCAGAGGGAGGACAAAAATGAGAATGGAGGAGGAGAAGGAAGCATGAAGAGGAATGAGGACCAGTTAAGAGGGGTGTCCAGCTGCGTGAAAGGGCGATTGCACTTGGGAGATGCAAGGGCGAGGGCAGGATGAGGAGGTGTAGCATGAATAGGAGGAAGATGTGAAGGAGGACGAGGGGTGAGCGGCAGGAGGGTGACAGGGAGTAGGAGTGAAGGGGCAGAACAAGGAGGGGGGAAGGGGGGGAAGAATAGTGAGAAGGAGGAGGGGAGGACGGCGAGGATGAGGAACAGAGGAGGAGGACGAGGAGGAGGAGGAGAAGGATTGGGAAGAGAGAGTTTGTTGTTTCCGTCATTGGGCTCTCCTCAAACCGCGAGAGCGTGGGTCAGCACCGCCGAGACTCGGCGCGCTGAGCTGCCTGCGCGGCCTTGAACCGAGACGCTTTGTACGCCCGAGCTCCTTCGACTCCGGCGGCACTCTCGGGGTGCCTGCCGCTGAGCAGTCGGCCGAGAGCGTCCACTCGGCCTCTGCTGCTGGGGAGGTGTGGGCCAGGGCACGCGGGTGCAGCGTCCAACATGCAAACGGCGTCTGGCATCCGCACTTCATCCAGAAATACCAGAGAGAGCCCTAGTCAATCTCGGCGACAGCCATGGCATGCGGATCGTGGATGCGCTCGATGCCCTGCCGAAGCGCTGCGCATAGCTGCTTGCAACTTTCGCGCGACCTCACATATACCACTTTGTGGGCACGAGCTGCAACGAAACGGAGCTGGGCCTTCAGTCCGCATCCATTCATGCACACATTCAGGCCTACTTGTTCCGAGGCAAAGCGGCTCGCTCGTTCCTTTACCTGTGATTCTTGCCGAGCGCTAGAACTCCTGGGGCGGATATCGCATTGTATCTAGCGATGCGGATGACTTCCTGACGGTAGCAAGGGCGGCAGGGTCGAACCTGGGGTGGCACTCGAGACCGAGCGCAACAACAAGATCTGCACTGTTGTTGACTTGGGCGGCCAACCTCGCCTACGCTTGGAGGGATGACTCATCCTGGAGGCTTTTCACCTTGAGGGCTTCCTGCTAAGAATGACTACTTACCGTCTACGAGTCTGGAGCCATGGCCAGCGTGTGCAGGACCGAATACTTAAGCTCGCCGCTAAAACTCTGAAGCAAAAGCCTAGCATGCTGGTCCCAGAATTGCAGTAGGAGGACGAGAAAGGAGAGAGATGTGGAAGCTTGGACCAGCGCGTGCATTCGGATTCCCCAAACCCCGAGGCGTCAAGAGAAACTCAAAGAAAATCGGCGAGATCCGGCCCTGGAGGTTGCAACGCTGGCAGCCGCGAGGCGGTTTCACATGCAGTCCCTGGGGCATTCCATACTGGACGAGCAGGCAGGAGGGGAGGATCCAGGATGAACAGGAAGGGGGGATGGAGCGGGGTAGGGGTTTGAATAGGGTGGCGATGTGGAGGCGAAGAAGTAAGAAAGAGACGAAGAGAAGAAGACTGACCACCGAAGCTGAGGAGGATGAACGGGAGAGGGACGAGGACGACGTAGGCGAGCGACGAGGAGGAGGACGACCAGTGTAAACTCAAGACTCATCAAAGATGTTGGAATGAACCCTCCCTCCAAGCTCCCTCTTCATAGGCCCCTAGAAGGATTCAATTCCACTGAGGGAAAAGCCCCATTGGGAGAGAAACATTGGACGTTCCTGCACCGTGCCAATTCTCGGGACCCCAACGCCACGAAACAACCGGACTGTTGCACCTTTAGGACCCTGAGCCGTGCCAGAACCATCCCGGGGGCTTCAACACCGCGAGCCAACGTGACTGCTGCGCCCTAACATGTCTGAATCGTTCCAAAACGCCAGTCCTGATACGATATCCATGGGAATAGTTGCAGCTCTGGCAACACTTGAAGACGAATGCGCGCGGCGCGAAGGCGAGATCCACATTTTGAAAAGGAGCCACCCTCAATGGAACTCCTGCAAATCTTTAAGACGAATGTGCGCGGTGCTAAAACGAAAACACACATGTTTAAAACGCCCCGCCCTCAATCCGTGAAGCTCGTGCATTTCCCCAATCATCCTGTGGTGTTGGGTCCTCGATGAAGAGACAACACCCCGCGTTCTTTCCTCTCGCTCCTCCTGCCCTTGTCTATCCCTCCGCATGTCTCTGTTTCGACACACCCACTACAACGCTTCTTGGCCCCATAGGGGCTCCACCCCAGGTCACAGTGGCGGAACTCGCATGCGTCCCCCCACCCAGTACAGCGCTTCGTGGCCCCACAGAAGGAGCTCCACCGAAGGACCCACTAGCAGAGCTCGCATGCGTCCCCCCACCTAATACAGTGCTTCGTGGCTCCATCGGGGGCTTCACCGAAGGTCCCAGTGGCGGAACTCGCATGCGTCCCCCAACCAATACAGCGCTTCGTGGCCCCATAGGGAGCTCCACCAAAGGTCCCAGTGGCGGAACTCGCATGCGTTCCCCCACCCAGTACAGCGTTTCGTGGTCCTATAGGGAGCTCCACCGAAGGTCCCAGTGGTGGAACTCGCATGCGTCCCCCCCTCCCTCCAAGGTTTCCTGGCTCCGTGGGGAGCTCCACCGACGGTCCCATTGGCAGAACTCGAACTCGCATGCACACACACACACACCACACACACACACACACACACACACACACACACACACACACACACACACACACACACACACACACACACACACACACACACACACACACACACACACACACACACACACACACACACACACACACACACACACACACACACACGCACACACGCGCACACACGCGCACGCACGCACGCACGCACGCACGCACGCACGCACGCACACACAAACACACACACACACATACACACACAGTGCAGCGGTTCGTGGCCCCCGCAGGGAGCTCCACCGAAGGCTCAGTGGCGGAGCTCGCATGCGTCCCCCCACCCATTACAGCGTTTCGTTGCCACACAGGGAGCCCCACCGAAGGTCCCAGTGACGGAACTCGCATGCGCCCCCTCCACCCAGTACAGCGCTTCGTGGCCCCCGTAGGCAGCTCCACCGAAGGTCCCAGTGGCGAAGCTCGCATGCGTCCCCCCCGCCCAGTACAGCGCTTCGTGGCCCCGTAGGGGGCTTCACCGAAGGTCCAAGTGGCGGAACTCGCATGCGTCCCCCCCGCCCAGTACAGCACTTCGTGGCCCCATAGGCAGCTCCACCGAAAGCTCCAGTGGCGGAACTCGCATGCGTCTCCTCCACCAAGTACAGCGCTTCGTGGCCCCATAGAAGGTCCCAGTGGCGGAACTCGCATGCGTCTCCCCTGCTCAGTAAAGCGCTTCGTGGCCCCAGAGAGAGCTCCACAGAAGGTCCCAGTTGCGGAGCACGCGTGCGTACACCCCACCCAGTACAGCGCTTCGTGGCCTCATAAGGGACCCCACCGCAGGTCGCAGTGGCGCAGCCCGCATGCGTCCCCCCCATCCAATACAGCGCTGCGTGGCCCCATAGGGAGCTCCACCGCAGATCCCAGCGCCAGGGCCCGCATACCACGCTTCGTGACCACATATGGGGGTTCGACCTACGGCCCAAAATTCGCCGGCCCAACGGGCCAGGGCGTGCTAAGATCTCCTGTAACTGGTTAACAGTATTAACAGTATTTCTAGTTCGCGCGCGCGGGGCGGCCCCTGGGGGTCCCCCGGCGAAAAGTACCCCGACCAACGCCCGGTCGCCGCCCGGTCGCCGCCCGACCGCCGCCCGACCAAGTCTACTCAGAGATGGTTTTCCTTCTGGGTGCGGCCTCTCAGGCTCCCCAGAGCGCGCTCAGAGTGCCCCAAGAGGCCCCCAAGACTGCCCAAGAGGCCCCCGAGACGCCCAAAGAGCGCTCGAAGACGCCGAAGATGACCCCAAGACGGCCCAAAAGGCCCCCAAGACAGCCCAAGAGGCCTCCAAGACGCCCCAAGAGCCTTCCAAGAGGCCTCCGAAGAGAGCCCCAAGAGGCCAAAATCGTTGATTTTCATTGGTTTTTTCGATGTTTTTTGTGTTCTGGCTTTTTCGGCTTCCGGACGCTCCAAGACGGCCCAAGAGGCCCCCAAGACCGCTCCAAGACGGCCCACGAAGCTCCCAAGACGGCGCCGAAACGACCCAAGAGAGCCCTCAAGACGGCCCAAGTGCCGCCCAAGACGGACCAAGAGGCCCCAAGACGGGCCCAAGAGGGACTCAGGAGGGATACCGAGAACTCAAAAATGGAGCCCTCCGTCCCAGAAGGCGCCCAGGAGGTCCCAAAGAGGCCCCAAGAGGCCTCCAAGAGGCCCCAAGATGTCGCCAAGAGGCCCCAGGAGACTCCCAGGAGGCCCAAAAGAAGCCCCAGAAGGCTTCAAACATGTCTCCCAGGCGCCCCCGAACGGCCTCTCAACAGACCCCAAGAGGCCCCCCAAAGAAGCATCTTGACGACGACTCTATTTCGCCCCATCGAGAGACGACCCCCAGGGAACTGCTTCACCATCAAAACTCCCCACGCAACGCGTCCGAACGACACCCGCCCCCAAGAGCGCAACATGGGCAACGAACACACAGACAAAAACCAGCGATGCCATATCACGGGCCGGCGGAATGAGCGAAGCGATTCAATAAAACGCCCGCCAGCCAACTCCACACACGTTTCGTGGCCTCATAGGAGGTTCTACCTAAAGCCCCAGTTGCAGCGCCCGCATGCCGACCCCGCCCCATTTCGTCGCATCTTTCACACGCTTAGTGGCCCCACAATGAGATCCCCCGAAGGTGATACTCACAACGACGGGACTCTCAACAACATGTAGTGGGGTCCTTCGCCAAGATAATTCAAACGAATGTGCGCGGCTCAAAAACGAGAACCACATTTTGAAAAACACCCGCCCTCCATCCGTGAAACGGCTGCCAATTTTTGAGCCTCAGGATCATAAATGGTAAGAACATCTCAGACGAAACGCCCAGCCCACCCTTCCGACTAGCATCGGCGTGCGAGAGGGAGGAGTCATTCATAAAGAAAAGGAAGGGAGGAGGAGGAGGAGGAGGAGGTGGAGGAGGAGGAGGGGGAGGATGAGGAGGAGGAAGAGGAGGAGGGTGCATGAATGCTGTTCAGGAAATCGTGTTGAAAGACGGGGGCTGACCGGGCGTGCAAGCTTTCGGAATGTAGGTCCAGACCTTGCTGTCGCTGGCCCTGACCCGGCGGGCGAGCTCGCGAAAGTCCCCCGTGGCGATGCCGTGGGTGTGAAGCACTGCGCCCTTCCGCAGAGGAGGGGAGGGAGGGGGGGCTCATGCACTGAAAAAAAACACCACCAGAACAAGGAATTCCACATGCTCCCGCAGATGAGTGTGCCGTGGGATGTGCGCCAGGAGCGCCACCGGGCCAGGCCTCAAAAACGCATGGCCCAGGCGGTGGCCGGCGCAGGACCGAGGACCCCAACCTCCATGACCCGGGGTCCCCTGTGTGACGGGGTAGGGAGCCACTCGGGCGCCCCTGGGCGGGAGAAGAGGAAGTAAGTGATGATGGGGGAGGAAAAAAAGAGCGGCGGGAGAATAGATGAGAGGAGGGGGGCTGACAACTGGCGGATAGATAGGGTGGAGGCGGAGAGATCGCCTTGGAGGGCGGAGAAGGACGAGGGATGGCGATGGAAGGGCCAGAGAAGTAGAGGAAAGAAAGAACATTGATGCAAACAGGACGGAGGTGAAGGGGCGCTGGGGCACACAAATAAATACACACACAAATGACAGGATTCCCTATATGTTCACACATGTTCTGGCTTTTGTCTCCCCCCCCACTTCCCATATTTTCCAATATGTTTTGGGAATCGACGATTATTTGTGCCTGTGTGTTTCTTTCCCTCCTGGGGAGGGCAGGGGGGAAGCGTGCTGGGGAATGATGTGCGGCGCCCGCCACCCAGCCCACCCGAGTCCCCTCCCCGACGGCCGGGGGCAGAGTGAGAGGGCGGGTGGTGGGGAGCTCGGGGCTGGAGGGCCAGCAGTCAAACCACCACCCAGGAGGCGGAGGAGTGCACGACGCGGGAGAGCGCCATGACGGAAAGGAGGGGGACGCAGGCAGGAGGACTGAAGGGGAACACGAACACAGGATCGAGGGAATATGCGGCGTAGAAGGACGACGACGACTATGACGAGGAGAGAAGGCGGAGAGAGGCGGATGGACCGTACAGGAGGAAGAAAGGGAATGGGGGAGGAGAATGGGAGGGGTAGGGAGGAGAGGGTACTTCAGAAGTGCAAGGTGGGTAGGAGGAGGTGGAGAAGGACGAGGAGGATAGAGAGGATGACGCGGGAGGAGGCGCAGGAGAGTGAGGAAGGCGGGGGCAATATTGAGGAGGATGTGAAGCGGAGAATGGGGGAGGATGGGCGGGATGGGGAAGGAGGCAGCATGGTGCACCTTGGGCATGCGCCGCAGGACCCGCAGTAGCGCGCTGGCGTCGTACGCGGCCTGCTGCTGGAGGGAGGAAGCAAGGTAGTGCGGAGGTGAAGAGGGCGGTGGGGGAGGAGGGGTAAGGTGGGGGGCAAGAAGACAAGAATAGTACGTGGTGGTACAGGCATCGGAAACAAATAACGAACCCTCGTGCCACCTCATATCCCCCACCTTCCCCCATGGTCAATGTTGGTGGGGGATCAGGAATTGCACTTCGCCGCGGTCGTCCCCCGATTTCGGGAGAGAAAGGGGCGTTCCTTAATTCTGTCCGCCTACCGTCACATGGCTCGCGATGTGCCGGTAGAGGTATTTGCCAAACCGCCGTAGTCATGATGCAGATGATGCCACGCGCGCCAAGTGTGCTAATGTCGCTGGCTTCGTCAAGCGTTTCAGGCGCAGCAAAGGCGTGGCTGTGCCAGATTTGCCCATGCGCGCGAACTCCGAAGCCGGATTCTGAGATCACGCTCGTACTACCCCGCTGGAATGAGGGGCGGTGCACGCGATGGCTGGCCGAGCTAACTCGGGGATGGACAGACCCCCATTTGGTAAAGCGTGGTTTAGTGAAAACGACCTGAGGCCCAAACCTGGCGGGCGCAAGCCTGGAAAATAACGGCCACGGCGCCCTCTCGAGAGCCGAAAACGGACAATTCACTAATCGACGTGTCACTGTTGGGGGTTCTGTCCACCCCCGACTATCACATCTGGGGACTGGAACCTTCTATCCCAAACATGAAATCTACATTATGGCGTTGCTGATGTTCCGTCCGCACCATTCGGTACCCTCCCTGCTTCCAGGCTCGGGAACGAGCGCTTCCATAGTCGCCGGGCCCCGGCGCGCAGCATGTTAGGAAAGGGGGAAAGAAAGCATTCGTTTGCAAACTTACGCTTCCTGAAACTCGTGCAACATTTGAAGCCGCCGGACACACTGGCAACAACAATGCGGGTTGACCTAAGGAACCCTAAATAAGGAACGAAGCCACTTTTTCCCATAAGTTAACCTTATATTTCCTGTCGAAAAAACATAATGAAAGCCTGAGGCAAGCTGTGAAACACTTAAGGAACGCGGAGCCCCTCCCCAACGAAAAGGGTTCCTTCTTCAGGGCCCCGACTGTAAGCCTCAGGGTGGCTGGGGCCTCCGAGAGACCTGGGAGGGCCGAGCCCCGGGCCCGGACCGCTGGTGCCGGGCGGCGAGGTGCGAGGTGGTCGCTCTCGCCGATGGCGACCACTGAGCTGCGATGTGCAAAACTGTACCAAATCCGTCTGGCCCCACGTCCCCGCATTCTTCGAAGCGCTCCGTGGCTCGAGGGGCCCGACTCGGTGGCATGTCCGCGCGGGGTCCCTTCGTGTCCTCGCACGGAGGACTGCGCGCCGCGGCAGGCAATCCCGAAGGTCTCGACTCTGCCTGTGCTGCCGCGTGCGCGGGGTGAGCCGAGTGCGCCCTGGCCATCGCTCGGACGTCCATTCCCTGTGTTTTTTTCGGTTTCGTGCGTGGTTGTTTCGCCAAATGATCAAGGATGCTCCTCGATGGTCCTCGCCGAAGAAAAACATGCACACGTCCGAGCGATGCCAAGCCCCTCTCTCGTGCTCTTCGCGCGCGCGGGCGCCCGCGCACGCGGCGGCCGCTCCGGCGGCCTGCCGGGGGCCAGGGCTGGCGGGGCCGCTGCTTCCAGGGTGGCGCATGTCGCATTCCATCTTCTGCTTCGCGGGTCGCTCGTATCGCTCGTCCCATCGCACCTTCTGTTGTACGCATCGCTCGTGCCGCTCGTCAGAAGAGTTATGAGAGTAGTGGGTATTCTTCTCTAGCGAGCGATACGAGTAAGATGCTGAACAGAGAGAGCCATGGGACGAGGGTTGCGAGCGGTGCACGGAAAATAGGGCGCGGGCGGACTACGGCGCACTTGCCGCTCCTGGCTGCAAGTGGAGCACGCGGCTGCCACAGTATAGGCCTCCCAGATGGGGTCCGAGAGTGTGGGGTCGGAGGGCCACGCCGCATCCTCGATGCATCGCCGATGCATCGCCGATGCACCTGCGACGTCGGCGCTGCCGCACCGCGGATGCATCGGCGAGGCGGTGCGATCCTCCGACCCCGCCCACTCGGGCCCCACCTGGGAGGCCTGGATCCTGGCTGCGCCTGGCTGCACCTGGCGGGTGCACGCGAGCACTGCGCGAAGCGCCGCCGCGCGGCTGGGGGGCTCTGGCCGGCGCGCGGGCAGCTGCAAGCCGCGGCTGGCAATCCCGGCGGCCCCTCGCTGCGCGTCCTCGCATGGGCAATGGCAGGCCACGGCAGGCAGTCCCTGGATCAAGAAACCGCGGCACGGACATGTACTCTTGGCGTTCCGCGCGGAGTTCTTGGATCTGCGCTGGACCCCCCTTCCCCAGCGCGGGGAGGGCGCCAGGGGCGCCCAGCGCGGCTAGAGGAAATCCGCGCGGAGCGCCACAAATTTATGTTCATGCCATGCTTTCTTCTTCGAGTCCCGGCAATTCCCCGGCGTGCGAGCACGGGCGATTCCAAGCCGCGGCGCGCAATCTTGATGGCCCCATCCATGTCCTCGCATGGCCACTCGTAAGCCGCGGCAGGCCATTCCGACGGTCACTACACGTTCTCGCACGGTAGACGGACAGTACATTCGAAGCGCTTCTGAATACAAACCCAGGGTGGCGAAGTCGCCGAGCAGGAGGATTTGGACGCCCGCCTGCGCGCGGTTGGCGTGCCGAGCGGAACTCGCGAACCTGGCCGCCTTGACGAATCGAATGCACGGACCACTTCGCCAAACTGGCGCACTTGGCACGCCTGGCGTACGTGGCGAACCGACCGCGCCAGCATGGTGACGAGCATGGCAGTTCGAGGAGTAGGGACCACACGCCAGGCGGCATTGCCACAGGCGTCCGAAACAAATAGCGAACACTCGTGCCACCTCATATTCCCCCTTCTCCCATGGTCAATGTTGCCTGGGTATCTGATTTGCACTTTGGCACGGTCGTCCCCCGACGCGTCAACTTTGAATTTCGGAAGAGAGGGAGGAGGCGTTCCCTAAATCTTTCCGCCCACCGTTGGGCGCAATAAAACGTCGTGCAGCGTGACAAAAACGGCGACGACGCCGACGACCGTCAACGACCACCGTCAGCGACGACGGTCGTCCGCGACGACAACTGAGAAGAGATAACACTCACAATGGGCAATTTGCAGACGGGTGACAGGAGTGTCGCGTGTGCAACGGCCGAGGGGTTCTGGTAGGGTGAGGGTGTCTCAGGCTCGGGGGCGTCTACGAGAGGGGCGTCCAAGAGGGGAGTGTGAAATCCGCCGACCCTTTGGGGTCACGGCGTGTGAGATGCTTTCCCCTCCCCAAACCCCTCCCCTGGGAGCCTGGTCGGGCAAAATTTGGAGGGGGGGGCTGGAGGCAAAGGTGCCATCAGGCCCCACGAGGCCCCAGAGGGCTCCAAGCAGCCCCCACGACGGCCCAAGAGGCCCCCGAGACGCCCAAAGGTCGGCCCAAGACGCCCAGGATGGCCCCAAGACGGCCCCAGAAGCCTCCCAGACAGCCCAGGAAGCCTCCAAGAGCATTCCCACAAGGGGCCCAAGAGGCCAACATCGTTGAACCGTATGGAAAACGTACATGTTTATCATGCACGACTTTTCGGCCGTCACGGCGTGGAAGACGGCCCCATAGTCCCCCAAGACCGCCCCAAAACTGCCCAAGAGGCCCCCAAGAGGCGCTCGAAACGGCCCAAGAGGGCGCCAAGACGGCCTAAGAGGCTTCCAAGACGGCCCAAGAGCGCCCCAAGACGGCCCAAAGAGGGGCCCAAGAGGGGGAGCCTGAACCAACAATCCGAGCCTTCCGCCCCAAGACGGCCCCAGGAGGCCCCAAGAGGCGCCCAACAGGGCCCATGAGGCCCCCAAGAGGCACCCCAAGAGGCCCCAAGAGGCCCCCAAGAGGCCCCCCAAGAGGCCTCAAGAGGCCCCCAAGAGGCCCCAAGAGCCCCCCCAAGAGGCCTCAACAAACACTGATTTTCCCAAGGTTTTCGAAGGATTTTGACATTTGCTTCGTTTCGGCCTTCCGACGGCCCGAGACGGCCCAAGAGCCCCCAAATAGATCGCCCAAGAATCGCTCAAGATGGCCCCAGAACGGTCCAAAGGCCCCCAAGACGGCCCCAGGAGGCCCCCAAGACGGCCCAGGAGGCGCTTCAGACGCTCAAGATGGCCTCTGAGACGGCCCTGGAGCGCCCCAAGAAGGCATCAAGTCGGCCCAGAGAGACCCCCCAAACGGCTTCCGACGGCGTCGGACGGGCCAGGGGCCCACCAAGATGGCCGAAATTGGCTCGAAGCTGGCCCTAGACAGCCCAAGAGGCCGCCAAGAGGGCCTCCAGGAAGGCCCAAAATGGCCAACAACATTGATTTCCCACGAGTTTTTGAAGAATTGTGGCATTTGCCTTCTGTCGGCCTTCCGACGGCCCGAGACGGCCCAAGTGCCCCCAAAGATCGCCCACGAGGCCCAAGACGGCCCCAAGAGGCCCCCAAGACGGCCGAAGAGGCCTGCAAAACGTTCAAGATGGCCTCCAAGACGGCTCAAGAGCCCGCCAAGACGCCCTCCAACAAGGCCCGAAAGGGTCAAAATGGCCTTCAGACGGCCCAGATGACCTTCAAGATGCCCACGTGTGTGTTCCCCGAAGGCTTTCCAAACCGATTCGGGGAACACATGGTCCGAAAGCTTGGCAGGTCTGGCCTCAGCGTTCGGCCACATAGGCGCTTCCACAAAGGCAGGGGGCGGCGGTGATTCTCCGTAGGCGTCTTCGATCTATCTATCTCTATATATATACACATACATACACATATATTTATTTATATTGGCATACACGTGTACATAATTATGTGTAACACTTGGCACTGCCGGGGTTATCCAGAGCATTCCCAAGAGGGACCCAAGAGGCCACACCAATGCCTATGGGAAACCGCACATGTTGTATCATATACGACTTGTGGCCCTTCACGGCGTTGAAGACGGTCCAAGAGTCCACCAAGACCGCCCCAAGAGGCGCCCAAGAGGCCCCAAGAGGCGGCCCCCCAAGAGCCCCCCAAGAGGCCCCCCCAGAGGCCCCCAAGAAGCTCAAAAGAAGCCCCAAGTACCACTTGAGGCATGAAACTCCCAACCCACAAACCAGTCACCAAGGATCTCAGGCCGACAGCCAAGGCACGGTGGCGGGATGGGCCGAAGTCCAGCCGCCCCCTGTCGATTCATCGCAGGGGCGCCTGGCGTGCTAGACCCTCTCGGTTTTGGCTTTGGTTCTTTTCCAAAAGAACTCCCCCTGGGCCTTCGGCGCGTCCCGCTGGGGTCCCGGGAGGCTCTTCCGGAGGTGGTTGCCGTGGGTTTTCCTGCCCCGGACGGCTCCAAGATGGCCCAAGATGGCTTCCAAGATGCTTCCAAGACTGCCAAGATGGCCTCCAAGACGGCTAAGATGGCCCCAAGATGCCTCCAAGACGGCCCAAGATGCACCCAAAAAGCCTAAGATGGCCTCAAGCTGGCCCAAGACAGACCCGAAGAGGCCTCCAAGACGACCCAAGATGCCTCCAAGAGATCCTCCAGGAAGGCCCGCAGAGGCGAAAATCATTGATGATCCATAGGTTTTTGACTGATTTTGGCATTTGCGCCTTTTCAGCTTTCAAACGGCCCAAGACGGCCCCAAAGGCCCCCAAGGTCGCCCCAAGATCGCCCAAGAGGCCTCCAAGATGGCCCCATGACGGCCCAAGAGGCCCCCAAGACGGCCTCAAGAGGGCCCCAAGACGGGTCAAGAGGGCCCCAAGACGGGCCAAGATGGCCTCTAAGACGGCCCCGAAGCGCCCCAAGAGGGCCCCAAGTCGGCCCAGGGAGCTCCCAAGACGGCTCCCGACGGCGTCAGAAGTGCCAGGAGCCCACCAAGATGGCCGAAAATGGCTCGAAGCTGGCCCAAGACGGCCCAAGAGCCCTCCAGGAGGCCTTTCGACGGCCCGACCCAAGAACCCCCGAAGTATGCCCAAAGATCGCCCAAGAGGCCCCCAAGATGGCCCCATGACGGCCCCAGAGGCCCCCAAGACGGCCCCAAGAGGCCCCCAAGATGGCCCAGGAGGCCTTTAAAACGCCCAAGATGGCCTCCAAGACGGCCCTGGAGCATTCCAAGAGGGCCCCAAAATGGCCCAGAGAGACCCCCCAAACGGCTTCCGACGGCGTCAGACGGCCAGGAGCCCACCAAGACGGCCGAAGATGGCCTTAAGATGGCCCAAGCGGGCCCAAGGGGCCTCCAAGAGGGCATCCAGGAAGGCCCGGAAAGGCCCAAATCATCGATTTCCCAAGAGTTTTTAAAAGGACTGTGGCATTGGCTGTTTTTCTGCCTTCCGACGGCCCGAGACGGCCCACGTGCCCCCAAAGATCGCCCAAAACGGCCCCAAGAGGCCTCAAGACGGCCCAAGAGGCTTGCAAAACGCTCACGATGGCCTCCCAGACGGCCCAAGAGCCCTCTAAGACGTCCTCCAAGAAGGCCTGGAATTGTCAAAATGGCCTACCGACGGCCCAGATAGATGACCTTCAAGATGCCCACGTGTTCCTCGAAGGCTTTCCAAACCGATTCGTGGAACACATGGTCCGATAGCTTGGCAGGTCTGGCCTCAACGTTCGGCCACATAGGCGCTTCCAAAAAGGCAGGTGGCGGCGGTGATTCGCCGTAGGCGTCTTCGATCCGCCGCCCCCCGTCGATTCATCGCAGGAGTGCCTGGCGTGCTGGACTTCTCACGGTTTGGTTTTGTTTTTTTCCAAAAGAACTCCCCCTGGCGCTTCGGCCCGTCCCGCCGGGGTCCCGGGAGGGAACTCCAGGCGCGCAAACGACCTCAACGTCCACAACAAATTCTCCAAGACGGCTCAAGATGGCCCTCAAGCTCGCCCAAGATGGTCCAAGATGGGTTCCAAGTCCGCCCAAGATGGTCCAAGATGGCCTCCAAGACGGCCCAAGAGGGTCCAAGATACCTTCGAGTTCACCCAAGAAGCCTCCAAGACAGCCCAAGAGGTCTCGAAAAGGCCCTTCAGGAGGGCCCGAAGAGGCCAAAATTATGTGTTTTCCTTAGGTGTTTTGAAAGATTCTTGCATTTGCCTCTTCTCGGCATTCCGACGGCTCAAGACGGCCCAAGAGGCCGCCAAGATCGCCCCAAAACAGCCCACGAGGCCTCCGAGAGGGCTCCATGACGGCCCAAGAGGCCCCTAAGACGGCCCCAAGAGGGCCCTAAGACCGGCCAAGAGGCCTCCAAGACGCCCAAGATGGCCGCCAAGCCGGCCCCGGAGCGCCCCAAGAGGGCCCCAAGTCGGCCCAGGGAGGCCCCCAAGACGGCTCCCGACGGCGTCAGACGGACCAGCAACCCACCAAGATGGCCTCCAGTTGGCTCGAAGATGGCCCAAAACGGACCAAGAGGCCTCCAAGAGGGCCTCCAGGAAGGCCAGAAAAAAGACAACAACACTTTCATTGTCCTATGGTTTTTGAAGGATTTTGACATTTGCTTCTTTTCGGCCTTCCGACGGCCCGAGACGGCCCAAGAGCACCCAAAGATCGCCCAACGATCGCCCAAGGGGCTTCCAAGATGGGCCCAGAACGGTCCCAAATGCCCCCAAAACTGCCCCAAGACGCCCCCAAGACGGCCCAGGAGGCTTTTAAGACGCCCAAGATGGCCTCCAAGACGGCCTTGGAACATTTCAAGAAGGCCCCCAAGACGGCCCAGGAGGCCTCCAAGAGGGCCTCCAGGAAGGCCCAGAAAGGCCAAAATCATAGATTTCCAAAGAGTTTTTAAATAGGACTGTGGCATTGGCTTTTTGTTCTGCCTTCCGACGGCCCGAGACGGCCCACGTGCCCCCAAAGATCGCCCAATAGGCCCAAGACGGCCCCAAGAGGGCCCCAAGACGGCCTAAGAGCCCTTTAAGACGCTCAAGATGGCCTCCAAGACGGCCCAAGAGCCCTCCAAGACGTCCTCCAAGAAAGCCTGAAATTGTCAAAATGGCCTACCGACGGCCAAGATGACCTTCAAGATGCCCACGTGTTCCCCGAAGGCTTTCCAAACCGATTCGGGGAACACATGGTCCGATAGCTTGGCAGGTCTGACCTCAACGTTCGGCCACAGAGGCACTTCCAAAAAGGCAGGGGGCGGCGGTGATTCGCCGTAGGCGTCTTGGATATATACCTCCGGCACACGAACGCCACGACCTTGCAGGACGACGACCAATGGCAGGGACAGGGGGGGTAGGAGGATGACGCCCCAAGGGGAGGTTAGGATGACCACCATGTGTGGCAAAATCGGTCCCAAGACTCCTCTTCCTCCTCCTCCTCCTTCTCCTCCTCCTCCGCCTCCTCATCCTCCACCTCCTCGTCCGTCTCCTCCTCCTCCTCTTCTTCCTTCTCCTCCTCCTCCTTCTCCTCCTCCATGCGTGGCGATCCGCCGAACAACCCGCGATTTTTCTGGCGCGACGCCCCAGCACGCCAGCCCTCTGCAGCGCCCCCTGGCGCCACGCCCCAGCACGCAGGAGGAGGCCCAGAGGGAGAACCAGAATGGCCATGTCGAGCAACCGGCCCCGAGAAGCCCCAATGGGGGCCCCAGGCGGCCCCTCAAAAGGGCCCACCACAGCCGAAGCGGCGTCGATGAGGCCCCCCAAGAAAGCACCCTTCGATTTTCATCGTATGCACGACTCGACTGCCTTGTCAGCGTTGACGACGGTCCAAGAGGCACACGAGAGCACCCCAACTCGGACCAAGAAGCCCCAAACGACGCAGCCCACACCGCCCAAAGGGGGTCGGCGGTGTGGCGTAAGCCCATGAATCATGGCCCGAGGCATGCGGGCGGATCAGGGGGGGGGGCAAGGGAACGCGTTGAAATAAAAAGAGGCACCATGAGGTCTGGGGAGACATCGTGGCCCCCGCCACGAGATTCATCCCCCCTAGTCATCACCCCCCTCTTGCCGCCCCCGATGAGGGTGCCCCAAGCCCAAGGCCCCCATGATTTCTGGGAGCCCAGATGGCCTATAGAGTACCCCATCACGAGGCCAAGATGGCTGCACGGGGCTCCAAAGTGGCGCAGAAAGCTGGAGACACCAAGGTGCTCCCACCTTCGAACCAGGGATCGACCTAAGCAATGGTTTTCGTGTTCGTTTAGATTCGTTATCCCTCGTCTTATCCGCAGTCCGCCTTTACTGCAAAACATACTCAAAACGAAAGCGGCTCACGAAATGGCATAAACACCGTTTAGGTGGACCCCTGCTTCGAACCGAGACCACCTCTTAGTACCACCCGATCCTAATAGCAGACCAACTTCACCATATCACCGCTTGAAATCCTGAGCGTGATAGATGCGTGGGACGGGCGGGTAGACGGCGGCACACTCTCACGCGAGAGAAGAGGAGTAGCAACACCGACGGTCAGCAAAAGTGTGGCAGGCACACGGGCGAGAGAGCCCGTCGGAACTGCCGAGGACCTTCCGCGTGGGCGAACGCGTGCAAAACACATCCGACAAAACCACTGTGCGTTAGGGGCGGGAGGACGGCGCCGAATGGACAAGAATGCGGCAATCCTCGAGGCGAGAGCTCCCTCCGAAGGGCCGGCGCCGACCGTGTCCCAAGAGATGCACCATACTCGAAAATTTCACCCTGCGAGCTCCAGGTGGTGAAACACCTGTATGCGGGACAGGCGGGTGGACGGCGCCAGAGAGGACGTTGTGATGGGCGAAGGGCAGGCGTCAGAGAGAGGAGGAGTGGGACATGGCCAAGATGGATGGGATGGGTGGGTGAGGGGGAGGAGGGCACGGACGGGGATGGGCAGGGAGGATAATGGATACCTGGGGAGGGAGTGAGGAGCGACGAAGGGTGGGAGGCGGAAGAGGAGCAGCACCGGGAGGGGGAGCTGCTGGACGTTTCCAGGACTCTCGCGACGGTCGGGCAAAGAGGGGCGCTCGACGGACTCGACCCTCGGACAAACCTGCCTGCGTCGTCGAAGGCGTCTCAGGGAGGGGGATGGAGGAGGAGGCATGAGGAGGGCGACGGAGAGGGGACGGGCAGGAAGGGGGGGAGGGCCTTCTGCTCCAGGAAGGAGCTCGAGACCGCCGAGTCGGGGAGCTCCGCGGCAAGCCCCCGCAGGAGGCGGTCCAAGGCGACCTCGGGGCAGCCCGTGGGGGCCTCCACCGCCCCCCCCTTGTCGGTGGGGCGCCGGAAGGGGCGGTGGTGGCCCAGGGGTCAGGTCGGGCACGTCCCCTGCAGGTGGACGCTGGGCGCAAAATGCAAGAACCAGCTCAAAGAGTACCCCAAAAGTTGTCAAACAATGTGCAAACGATCGTTCCAGACTATTGTTTGACTATGATTAAACATTCCTCCTGTAGGGACACGCACGACTGGGCCCAAGGTGGCCCCAACTTTTCGCGCCATGTTGGCTGGCCCCGGGCCGTGTTGGAGCCCTCTGGCACTCTGCCCATCTGGCTCGGAAGGCCATCTGAGCCTCCCAGGAAACCCTGGGCACGCCTTGGGCCTGGGACACCGCTGGCTGCGCCCGACCCTTGTCGTCGTCCGTGTTGCCCTCGTCTTCGTCGTCCTCCTCCGCCTTCCACCTCCTCCTCCCCTTCCTCATCCTCCTCCTCCTCCACCTTCCTCCTCCGCCTTCCTCATCCTCCTTCCTCCTCCGCCTTCTTCCTCCTCCTCCTCCTCCTCCTCCTCATCATCATCATCATCATCATCATCATCAGCATCAGCATCAGCATCAGCATCAGCATCAGCATCAGCATCAGCATCAGCATCAGCATCATCATCATCATCATCATCATCATCATCATCATCATCATCATCATCATCATCATCCTCAGCATCAGCATCAGCATCAGCATCATCATCCTCATCCTCATCCTCATCCTCATCCTCATCCTCATCCTCATCCTCATCATCATCATCATCATCATCATCATCATCATCATCATCATCTGCATCATCATCATCATCAGCATCATCATCATCATCATCAGCAGCAGCATCATCGGGCTCATCCTCCTCCCCCTCCGCGTCGCTATCTCCATGTCATCTGACAGCCAGCCTCGTCATTGAAAGACAGAAATATCGAAAGCGATACTCCATGGATCTCTCCCGGGAAGCGTTCTGACCAAGACATCGCTGCCGGCACCTTTTCCTCTTCCTCCCAAACACGGATTGGCAACGAGGTTTTGATTAGTACTCCAGGTATCTCCTCGGCTTCCCCGGCAAGTCTGCGTAGTCCCCCAGAGGACACCCAGAAGAGTCTCTCGGAGTTCCCCGAAGATTCCCAGAGGCCCTGGACAGAATTGAACACATAGAAAAGAACTGGCACACACTCCTTGTGTATGGGACGGATGAGAAAAACAATCTGCAGGTGCTCGATGCTACAACATACTCCTGGATGCCCCCCCTTCTCCGACCACCGTGGACTACCTCGTCCGCGCCGAGCGCATGGTAGCCCGCCACCCCCGACGACAAAGAAGCGATCGCCGTGGCCTCCTCTAGCGCCTCCGCCTGCCGCTTCCGCGAGCCCACACGGGTCTCGCTCATGAGCTCGGCAAGGTGTCAGCGGGCAACTCCCGATGCCGGTCATCCTTAGTCTAAGGACTGCTTGGCCCAGCCACCAACCCTGAATCGACCTCCATCGGCTCAAGATGCGATGTGTATACATATATATACACATATGCAAGAGCATACTCATTGCAACCATTCTGCTCCCCCTCCCGACCCTCGACTAACAACAACTGCTGATGGCAGGTGGAGGAGCAAGGATGACCAGGGTCGGGGCGGCCACGCCTGGTGCTGGCTGGTACTTAGCTACTTCCTCCCCGACCAGCTGGGTGAGCCTTCCTGGTGGCCTGGGCGCACCCTCGTGGGGCTCCTGCCCATCACCCTGGATTCTCCGAATTCCGCCGCCCCGGCCGCCCCATCACCGTCCTCCTCCTCCTCCTGCTGTCTTGTCCTCCTCCTGCTGCCTTCTCCTCCTCCTCCTGCCTCCTCTTCCTCCTCCTCCTCCTCCTCCACCTCCTCCTCCTCCTCCTCCTCCTCCTCCCTGTTCCATCCTCCTCCTCCTCCCTGTTCCATCCTCCTCCTTCTCCTCCGTCTCCTCCTCCTCCTCCTCCTCCTCCTCCTTCTCCTCCTCCTCCTCCTCCTCCTCCCCTGTTTCTTCTCCTCATCACCCTTCCTTAGCCTCCTGCGGCCTCCTCCTCCTCCTCCTCCTCCTCCTCCTCTTCCTCCTCCCTGTTCCATCCCTCCTTCCCCATTCCTCCCTCTTCTCTCCCACCTGGTCTCCCCCCTCCGTGTCTCATCCCTCCTCCTCCTCTTCACCCTCTTCCTACTGTGCTCCTCCTTCGATGCATCGTCCTCGTCCTCGTCCTCATCTCTCCACTCAGTGTGGTCCTCCTCCTCCTCCTTCTCTTCCTCCTCCTCCTCCTTCTCCTGCTCCTACCTCAATCCGATCCCATCTCTCCCACACCTACTCCCACATCGTCATCTCTCTCTCTCTCTCTCTCTCGCTCTTCCTGAACTCGCGTCTATTAACTCTCTGCCTCATCGTCAGATTCGCAAAGCTCCTCCTCGTCCTCCTCTTCTTCCTCCTCATCCTCCTCCTCCTCTCGCTTCTCCTCTCGCTCCTCCTCTTCCTCCTCCTCCTCCTCATCCTCCTCCTTCTCCTCATTCTCCTCTTCCTCCTCCGCCTCCTCCTCGAACCATTGAAAAGTAGTATCCAATATCCACCTCCCATCCTCATGCATCTCTTTCCTCATCACAAGTCCATCGACTTCCATTTCCCTCTTTTCCTCCTATTCGCTCCTCATGCGTCCCTCCTCCCTTCCGCCTCTTCTCATCCCCTTCTCCCTTCAATGAAACTCTTGGAGTCATACCGACCCCCGAGAGAACATGCGAGAACCTTTGGACAAAAAGCCGAAAGCCACCGAACGCCTCGATGGGGTCCCTCCCTTGCCCCGCCCCCCCCCCCTCCCTCCAGGACCTCCACTACCCCCTCCTCCCGCCTCCCCTCGCTCCTCCTCTCCCCATCGGAGGAGGGCCGATTGAGACAAAGACGGCTATCCTGCACGGCCCAAACCCTGTCAAAATCGCCCCTCCCAAGATCCACCCCGATTCGCTTCTCGAGGCGGGTCCAACCGTGGCGACGAAAAAAGCCTCCAGGATTGCAAAAAAACCTAGGATTGCAATCCTTTGTTTGTTTGGCAATCTTGCAATCCTTTGTTTTTTGCAATCCTGCTCTCAAGGGGGGCGGAAGAAGGAATGGAAACGCTAGGGGGGGCCGCCGTCGTCTCGACTGGCCTTCCCCCCATCCTCACCACTTTCACCAATCAGTGCTTGCACTGATTAACGGGCGAATAACGGTATAACATATTTTTTTTAGCCGTGGGGGCACCTGCCCCTGGGCGGCTGGAAAGTTTATACCCTTACGGTGGCACCGTAGGGGTATAAACTTTCCAGCCGCCCAGGGGCAGGTGTCTCCCACGGCGAACACATATATTTTTTATACCGTTCTTCGCCCGCTGAACTGAAGGGGTCCTAGCGGAAATTGAAAGTTTTGGCGACAATGTCCCGCCAACTTTGGTAGCAGGCTGGGTTCCCGGGCTCCCGGTTCCGGGTTCCCGGGTTTCCGGGTTCTTGGTTCCCGGCCGATTTCGGTGGGCTCTGGGCTCCCGGGTTCCCGGTCGATCTCCTCAGCGAAAACCATCCACTGATTGGGTTTTTACCTAACAGCGAAGACTGATAGGTTTCTAATGGTCTCAAAAGAAAGCATCATGACTCCCCAGGGGGGTCCGGGCAGGATCCGGGGAGAATCCGCGGAAGTCGTATTAAGCAAACGGTTACACACTTCGTGGTCTTCGAGGTCCCAGAACTCCATTCCTGGGCATGATTTTGAATGCCTGGAGCCAACTGTAGGCCACTTCGTGGTCTTCGAGTTCCCAGAACTCCATTCCTGGGCATGATTTTGAATGCGAGGAGCCAACTTTAGGCCACTTCGTGCTCGTCGAGTTCCCAGAACTCCATTCCTGGGCATGATTTTGAATGCCCGGAGCCAACTTTAGGCCACTTCGTGTTCTTCGAGTTCCCAGAACTCCATTCCCGGGCCACATTTTGAATGCTGAGGCAGGCTGAGGCTGAGGCTGATGCAGGCTGAGGCTGAGGCAGGCTGAGGCTGAGGCCGAGGCTGAAGGCAGACTGAGGCTGAGGCTGAAGCAGGCTGAGGCTGAGGCTGAGGCTGAGGCTGAGGCTGAGGCTGAGGCTGAGGCTGAGGCTGAGGCTGAGGCTGCTGAGGCAGGCTGAGGCTGAGGCTGAGGCTGATGCAGGCTGAGGCTGAGGCAGGCTGAGGCTGAGGCCGAGGCTGAAGGCAGACTGAGGCTGAGGCTGAAGCAGGCTGAGGCTGAGGCAGGCTGAGGCTGAGGCTGAGGCAGGCTGATGCTGAGGCAGGCTGAGGCTGAGGCTGAGGCTGATGCAGGCTGAGGCTGAGGCAGGCTGAGGCTGAGGCCGAGGCTGAAGGCAGACTGAGGCTGAGGCTGAAGCAGGCTGAGGCTGAGGCTGAGGCAGGCTGAGGCTGAGGCTGAGGCAGGCTGATGCTGAGGCAGGCTGAGGCTGAGGCTGAGGCTGATGCAGGCTGAGGCTGAGGCAGGCTGAGGCTGAGGCCGAGGCTGAAGGCAGATTGAGGCTGAGGCTGAAGCAGGCTGAAGCTGAGGCAGAGGAAAGCTGAGGCTCAGGCTGAGGCTGGCTGATGCTGAGGCAGGCTGAGGCTGAGGCTGAGGCTGATGCAGGCTGAGGCTGAGGCAGGCTGAGGCTGAGGCCGAGGCTGAAGGCAGACTGAGGCTGAGGCTGAAGCAGGCTGAGGCTGAGGCTGAGGCAGGCTGAGGCTGAGGCTGAGGCTGAGGCAGGCTGATGCTGAGGCAGGCTGAGGCTGAGGCTGAGGCTGATGCAGGCTGAGGCTGAAGGCAGACTGAGGCTGAGGCTGAAGCTGAGGCTGAGGCTGAGGCTGAGGCTGAGGCTGAAGCAGGCTGAGGCTGAGGCTGAGGCTGAGGCTGAGGCAGGCTGATGCTGAGGCAGGCTGAGGCTGAGGCTGAGGCTGATGCAGGCTGAGGCTGAGGCAGGCTGAGGCTGAGGCCGAGGCTGAAGGCAGACTGAGGCTGAGGCTGAAGCAGGCTGAGGCTGAGGCTGAGGCAGGCTGAGGCTGAGGCTGAGGCAGGCTGATGCTGAGGCAGGCTGAGGCTGAGGCTGAGGCTGAGAGGCTGGCAGGCTGAGGCTGAGGCTGACTGAGGCTGAGGCTGAGGCTGAGGCTGAGGCTGAGGCTGAGGCTGAGGCTGAGGCAGGCTGAGGCTGAGGCTGAGGCTGGCTGATGAGGCTGAGGCAGGCTGAGGCTGAGGCTTGAGGCCTGAGGCTGAGGCTGAGGCAGGCTGAGCTGAGGCTGAGGCTGAGGCAGGCTGAGGCTGAGGCAGGCTGAGGCTGCTGAGGCCGAGGCTGAAGAGGCAGACTGAGGCTGAGGCTGAGGCTGAGAGGCTGAGGCTGAGGCTGAGGCAGGCTGAGGCTGAGGCAGGCTGAGGCTGAGGCTGAGGCTGAGGCTGATGCAGGCTGAGGCTGAGGCAGGCTGAGGCCGAGGCCGAGGCTGAAGGAAGACTGAGGCTGAGGCTGAAGCAGGCTGAGGCTGAGGCTGAGGCAGGCTGAGGCTGAGGCTGAGGCAGGCTGAGGCTGAGGCAGGCTGAGGCTGAGGCTGAGGCTGATGCAGGCTGAGGCTGAGGCAGGCTGAGGCTGAGGCCGAGGCTGAAGGCAGACTGAGGCTGAGGCTGAAGCAGGCTGAGGCTGAGGCTGAGGCAGGCTGAGGCTGAGGCTGAGGCAGGCTGAGGCTGAGGCAGGCTGAGGCTGAGGCTGAGGCTGATGCAGGCTGAGGCTGAGGCAGGCTGAGGCTGAGGCCGAGGCTGAAGGCAGACTGAGGCTGAGGCTGAAGCAGGCTGAGGCTGAGGCTGAGGCAGGCTGAGGCGGAGGCTGAGGCAGGCTGATGCTGAGGCAGGCTGAGGCTGAGGCTGTGACTGCGACTGCCGTTGCCACTGCGACTGTCATCGCGAATGCGACTGCGACTGCGAGAACAGCAGAATTCTACAACTGGATTATCATCTGAATCCTAAGGGGAATGCTTCCAGATATGCTCCTACACATCGCTGTTAGATTGCTTTGCCGGGATAATTTCTCTTATGCACTCCAAATCCCTTATTAATCGACCCCCCAAAAAAAACCGGACCCCCCTCCAAATGCGACCTAATCTTCCGGAACCCCCTCTTCGGCGGGGCGCCTTCATAAACCGGACCCCCTGAGCTCCAATCCACAGAAAGCGCCCTAATAAAGCGGACCCCCCGAGTTACAGAACAGGCGCCTTAAAAAACCCGACCCGGGGGACGATTAATAAGGGATTTGGAGTATCGGCCCGGGCGAAAGGGGGGGATAGCAAAGGGGGGGGGTGATCATCAGCTCACGTAGAGCTGATTTTCCTGGCGCCTCTCGGCGCCGGAGGCGGCGATGTATCGAGGACTGGGCCCCTCGGTGAGGCCGAAAAAACCAGCTGCATGCAGCAACAATTTCGTACCCCCCCTTTCCCAATCCCCCCCCTTCGTCCGGCCCGAGATCGGGGATCCGCTGACCCGGGTCAATGCAGACCCGGGTCAGCCGGGCCTTGCAGGATCCTGCAACATCCTGCAAAATCCTGCACCCAAACCCGGGTCAATGCGAGGGATCCTGCAGGATCCTGCACCCAAACCCGGGTCAATGCGAACCTGGCCGTGCAGGATCCTGCAGGATCGGGCGCTCTGGCTGACCCCCGTTTGCATTGACCCCCGTCTCAAGGCTCCCGACGAGAGTCTCGAGGGGCCCCCCCGGGCTTCCCGAGAGGCCCCCAGCAGGGCCCACGCAGCCGACGGGGCCCGACGCCGCCCCTCAGCGGCTAGCCGGGCGCCGCCAGCCGGGCGCGGGCCGCGCGCGGCGGAGCGGCGCCGCGCCGGGCATCGCCCACGCCGCCCTGAAGCCACAATGGCTGGGAGGAGGAGGAGGAGAGGAGGAGGAGGAGGAGGAGGAGGAGGAGGAGGAGGAGGAGGAGCGTCGGCGAACAGACATAAGACGAAGCCAGGACGAGCCTGAATCCGGGCGGGGGCACGTCGCAAAGCTCTGAGATCCGGCGGCTATCTGGAGGACCTCTTGGGCGCCGCGGCCTGCTCCGAGCGCTCTGGAGCGCTCTGAGAGCGTTCCAGGACGCTCGGGAACGGATCTGTCCTGGTCCTCGTCCCAGTCGCGTCCGAGGAAGGGCGGGGTCCGCGAGCCAGCACACGCACCGCTGGTGCCTCTGGCGTCTCCCGGCGCCAGAGGCGCGCAAGGGTGCTGAAGGGGCCCTGGGACACACACACACACACAAACACATAGACACGAATCACAGGATTCCCCACATGCTCGCAGATCTTATGGGTCTTTGTCTCTCTCCCCCCCCACTTCCCATATGCTCCCACATTTCCTGGGGGATCCACGATTGATTGTGTCTGTGTGTTTGTCCCCCCTGAGGTATACAGAGGGAGGGCGCCCGGCGGCGGGGACGGCACCAACTGCACGGAGCCACAGTGGCGGAGCAGACGCCATGCGGAGGACCACATCGGCGTGGTGCTGCTGAGGCGACGTGAGGCCTTTGCACAAGTAGGCGGCGAGCGGGGGGGGGAGTGAGAAGGAGAGGGCCCTCTCAGAAGGCGGCGAGGCTTCTTGGAAGCCCTCGCGTCTTCTGATGGGTTTCCTGTGTCTTCGAGGAAGGCTCAGAACACTTCTCAGAAGGCAATGGGGGGTTCCGAGCCTTACGAGAAGGCCCGCCCCTTCTCCCTTCCCCTCTGGGCTTGCTGCCGGGAAAATACAAGAAGCAGACGGGAAACACGCGCAGTCTGCAAGACAACACCCGCGTCACCGATGCTCTTTACATCCGTCCCGCGAAAATAAATGGTGCACCCTCTGAATCCAGAGTCCTTCCCAAACACCATTTCTGGTACATTGATCATGGGAATCCGTGAAATTCTTGCGACCGAATGTGCGCGGCGCCAAGGCGAGAACCACATTTTGAAAAGGAACCGCCCTCAATCCGTGAAATTCTTGCAAAGGTTCAGAACGAATGTGTGCGGCGCTAAGGCGGAGGATCCCGCCGCATCGCCGATGCATCAGCGACTACATCGCTGATGCATGGGCGATACATCGGCGACGTCGGCGAGGCATCGCCGACGTCGGCGTGGAGAACATCGGGCTCCGCATCGAGCCGCATGCCCGGCGCATCTGCGATGCGGCGCGATCCTCCGACCCCATCTACTCGGATCCCATCCACGTGTCCTAGCCTGTACCATAAAGAGCAAGCGTACAGCACGCGCAATTTGAGGGACGACGCGCGCGTCGCTGATGCTCTTCACATCCGTCCCGCGGATCGGGGAGGAGGAACACCGCCGGGAACGCGGCACGAAGGCTTTTTCGCCGAGGGAGCGCCCATGACCCAGGGCCCGTCTCCCGAAGGGCCCGACTCCTCAGGGCCAGCCCATGGCCTCGGGCACCGCGGACAAGCAACGACACGACGCGGCAGCAGTTACACGCCTGTCGGAAGAAGTGGGTAGAAACATCAAGTGGGAAGGCGTTTAAGTAGATTGGGCTTCCGCCGCTTCCGCCCGACCCCTGCAAAGAAAGGCAGGAGGAAACCAGTCGGTCCTTGAAGTAGGGAAGGGGCCAAAAGTAGGTTGGGATCTGGGAGCAGTCCCGGGCGAGGAGAGGTTCGCCTTACCTGGAAAGGCACCCTGAAACCTCTCGGGCCAGGACGTCGGCTAGGAGGTGGAGGAGGGAGGAGGGGGGAGGAGGAGGAGGAGGAGGAGGAGGAGGAGGAGGAGGAGGAGGAGGAGGAGGAGGGGGAGGAGGGGGAGGAGGGGGAGGAGGGGGAGGAGCCCTTTCAACGACCGGGTGCATCGGCAGTCTCGGCAGCCCCAGGACGGGCCTCCGGCCAGAAAGGCCCGCAGACAAAAAAACTGTCCGCGGCGGAGCAGCAGGCTCGGGAGCTCCGGGGTTCGCGCGCGGAAGCGGTCACGGATGACAAGGTCTGCTGGAGGGGGGGAGCCGGGAGGCGGGTGGGACGGGGGACGGGTGGAGGAGGAGGGGGTGGGGGGAGAGGGACGGAGGAGGGGAACTAAGGTTGCTGGAGACTGGAGGTGGTGCGGGGGAAGGGAGGAGCGAGGGGGGCGGGGGAGGGGGGATGGTGAGGAAGGCAACTTCTTCCCCATCGCCTCCGCGCCGCGCCGTCATACTTTCTCCTGCCTTTGTCTGTTCTGTTCTGTTCATGACGGTCTCAGGACACCTAGACGCCAGCCGTTTGCCTCCATTGAGAGAATAGAGCGGCAACTTCGCGTGACGCTTCGTCCAGTGCGATAGCCTCTGGCCCGACAGCCGTGCATGGAAGCTCGAGGAGCGTCCCGTGCACAACGATCGGTTCATACTGGTACTGGTGGCCATCAGCAAGTTTACCCCACAGACCGATTATCCAAGCAGCCGCGGCACAATCACCGTCACGTAAGCCACAGTCCGTCTGGACCACAACGTTGGCTTTCTCAATGGACATCTTGTGTGCGTATCTCGTGGTCCACGTTCGCCGGGTATCCATTGTAACATGCCAGGCCAGCCGCTACCTTGTTGTAGTTTCCTCCCCTTGCTCCTCTTCATCCTTCTCCTCCTCTGAATCGGAAGGGTAGGGCATGGGGACGCGGGGCGGCACATTAGGGGTGCAGGAGGGAAGAGTGGGTTGAGGAGCAGAGGGTGAAAGAGGGGAGGGGGAGCGGAGGAACGATGCGGGAGTCGGAGGCGGGTGGGACGGGGGATGGGTGGAGGAGGCGGGGCTTGGGGGAGAGGGACGGAGGAGGGGAAATGAGGTTGCTGAAGACTGGAGGTGACGCGGGGGAGAGGAGGAGCGAGGGGGGCGGGGGAGGGGGGGGGGGCGAGAAGAGGCGAGGCAGAGGGGCAGGGCCGCGGCTCCTCCCAGCCGCTGCCCTCCGTCGCCCGCATCGTGGACTCGAGGCAGGGGCCGGCCGCTTCCCCAGCGACGGCGACGAGGCCGCGGCTCACTGGCGGCGGGGGGAAGGCGGGGTCTGGCGAAAGGGGGAAGGAAAGAAATCGAGAGAGAAGCAGAGGCGGAGAAGGTACGGATACCGCTGCTCGTCATGGAGAGCTCTCGTCGGCACGGCTGGATTCTCCTCGAAACTCTGGTCAGAACGCACTCCGGGAGAGGTCTGGTGAGCAGCAGTATCGCTTTGATCCCCTGGCGTATCCCAGCGCCGGGGGCAGCCGCATGTCGAGAAAGTGGTATGGCGTAGGGGCCGAAACCAGCTGCATTCAGCAGATGTCGTCTTCCCCCTGCCCAAACTCCCTCCCTCTGGTCCGACCCGAGAGGTGCTCTCTGTTTGTGCTCCCGACCGCTCCTCACAGCGTTGCTCAAGGGAGGCCGAGGACTCCAGGCCACCGCACTTCGCGCATCGCGCGCCGCTGTGCGCTACGCGCGGCTGTCTTCGCGCAGTCGCGCGGTGGACGAGCACGGGAACGGCGTTGACCAAGACGGTCCTGGTACCCAGCCTCCGAACCTTCCGCGCGACATGCGCCGCCGCGGCGCAGCAGCGGCAGCCGCCGCGGCCGCGCGGAGAGTGGAGGCCGAGGGCATCCCTCAGCGACGGCGCAGGCCCCGCCCTCGCCCGCGGGACCCTGGGCTGGGCCCCTGGCTCCTCGGAACGGAACAGAACAGGACGGTCGACACGGAACAGTCGACGGCGGCGGCGGCGGCGGCGACCTCGCTGCGTGACCCCCCGCCCACCACCAGGCCCTCCCCCCCGAACTTGCGCAGGGACCAACCGTCCCGGCACTCCCATAGTCCTATCACCGCCAAACATGTTCGAAGAACATTTCGTGGGAACCACCATAAAGGTTCTTAGACCATTGTTTGGTAGGGCTACAGGCGAGCCGGGACGCTTCGCCACTGCTTGACGAACTGGTGCGCGGCCCGGCCTATGTAGCCGCAGCCGCCCTGCCCGAAGAACAATGCGGGCCACTGCTCCTGCGGGGGATCCGGGGTGGGGCGTAGGGCACGGGCAGGTCTGCAACCCAGGCTGAGGCACATCGGTCGGGGGTGGCTGCTCGTGTCCGTGGCGCAAGGCCCAGGGTGTCCCCAGCTTGCCGCTCCGTGCTGGAGCCCCATGTGGCTCCCTGGGCCTCGTGAGGTGCTCTGTAGGCCGTGGGGGCCTCCTTGGGGCCCCCTGGGGACACCCTGGGCCAGGGACATCCCCTGGCAGCACCCCCCGAATCAGGATGCTCTGAGTGAAGAAGCCCTGGGACACACAAATAAATACACACAAATAAAAGGATTCCCCATATTTTCCCATATTTTCTGGGTTTTTGTCTTCCCCACCACTTCCCATATTTTCCCATATTTTCTGGGGAGTCGACGCTTCCTTGTGTCTGTGTGTTTCTTTCCCTCCTGACTGAGAGCCGGCGGGAGACGAGCGGGCCCTCCCTCTCAGAGCACCTCCCGCTCTCAGGCGTTGGAGTGGGGCTCAGCTGCATGGTCTGACCTGGTCTCTGCACTGCTGCGCGCGCTCCCGCGCCTCACGGAGAAGCCCCTGAACCAGTTCCAACGGATCACGGGCACAGCCAATAGCACGTGAGCGTAACGTGTTGCACGGGCGTGCCCGATGCGTTCGAGGACATGGGCGTCGACCTGGAACAAGCGAAAACGCCTGCCAAATAGTCCTGGGAGGTTCCAGAACATCTTCAAAAGACGTGTCTGTCGAGTCGGTGGCATCCAGCACAAGAACCGGCACGCAAATCCACAGGAGTTTCCAAGCGCCTCAACTCCCAAACCAATTCTGACCCCCGTTCATGATTGCGCTCGTGACCCCCGTTCAGGATTACTGGATTCTGGCAGCACGGCGCGATACGTATTTGTAAAGATGGCGACTGTCGAAACTACGGCCAAAGAAATATGACATAGGGCACAATACAAGTCACAGACTGTCGGAGCGAATGCCCTGCGCAGAACTCCGCGTCGTGATTGTCAAAGCAGCCTCGAGATTCGTGGCGCCTGGTGTATCCTGCAGAGCGTTCCAGGGACGCCCCTTGGGGGCGCCCTGGGACGCTTCTGGGACCAATTTAGAGGCCTCCTAGATGGGGTCAGAGTTGACGTGGTCAGAGGATCGCGCCGTATCGCCAATGAATCGGCGACGCATCGGGGATGCACCGGCGATGCATCGCCGACGTCGCCGATGCCTCGCCGACGTCGACGTGAAGCAAATTGGGCTTGACATCGAGCTGCATCGCAGATGCATCGACGATGCGGCGCGATCCTCCGACCCCATCTGCTCAGACCCCTTGTGGGAGGCCTAGATAGACCTTGGGAGCACCCTGAGACGCTCCTGGGACCATTTGGCCGCAGCCCGGGCCTGCCCCGAGGCGGGCCCAGACCTCCAGCCGCTCTGGCAGAGCAGCGCGCCGGAGGCTTCTCGCCCTCCCCGCTCTCGGCGACCGGAAGCTGTCTCTCGGCCATGCAGGCCGCCACGGTACGGCTCGGCCTCCCGCCGCGAAGGCAGCAAAAAGGCCGGGCGGACGCTCTGCACGCCGCCGCGCTGGTCCCGGGCAGGCTGCGTTGCCCGGCGGACGGGGACGAGGAGAGTAAGCAGGCAGACGGCGACGAGCGCGCAGGTGGGAGGCCAGGGCCGGCGCGTGTTAAAGATCGCTCTCCTCACTAATTTTTCCAAAAACCTCCTTTTCCTACCTTTCTGAAGTGCAGCAGGAAAAAAGGGCGTGGGAGGTCAACGAGCGGGGGAACAAGGAGACGGAGAGGAGAAGGGAGGAGGAGGAGCAGCAGCAGCAGCAAGAGAAGCAGCAGCAGCAGCAGTAGGAGGGAGGAGGAGGGAGGAGGAGGAGGAGGAACAGCAGCAGCAGTAGGAGGGAGGAGGAGGGAGGAGGAGGAGGAGGAGGAACAGCAGCAGCAGCAGGAGGAGGGGAGGAGGAGGGAGGAGGGAGGAGGAGTCCGAACAGCAGCAGCAGCAGGAGTGAGGAGGAGGAGGAGGAGGAGGAGGAGGAGGAGGAGGAGGAGGAGGAGGACAGCAGCAGCCAGCAGCAGCAGCAGCAGCAGCAGCAGGAGAGAGAGGAGGAGCAGAGCAGGGCCGCAGGAGGGCCGCGCGTGCCCGCTCGCGCCGCGGGCTCGAGGGCGCCCGCCCACGGCGGCCGCGCGGGCCGCGCGGGCCGCCGCTGGCGCGGCCGCGGCGCGCCCGAGGCGGCCGCGGGGGGAGGAGGGGGGGAGGAGGGAGGAGGAGGAGGAGGAGGAGGAGGAGGAGGAGGAGGAGGAGGAGGAGGAGGAGGAGGAGGAGGAGGAGGAGGAAAAGGAGGAGGAGGAGGAGGAGGAGATGGAAGAGGAGGAGGAGGAGGAGGAAGAGGTGGAAGAGGAGGAGGGGGACTAGGAGCAGCAGGAGCATCAGCAGCAGCAGCAGCATCAGCAGCGGCAGCAGCAGGAGGCTCAGGAGGAGGAGGAGGAGGTGGAGGAGGAGGAAGAGGAGGAGGAGGAGGAGGAGGAGGAGGAGGAGGAGGAGGAGGAGCATCAGCAGCATCAACATCAGCAGCAGCAACATCATCAGCGTTCAGGTCGATGGGTCCCGCGTTGCTGTGAGCCGTCGTCGGGTTCAGACGAATCCGAGTCGAGCCCCAGGCGCCGTCGTCGGCGTCAGGCCCAGGCGAGGCCTGGGCACTGGGCGGCGTAGGCGTCGGAGTCGGGCGTAGGTATCGGGTTGCTGCCGCTCTGCCGTCGAACTGCTCATCGATGGCGTCGGGCTGCTGCGAGGCGTAGGCGTCGGGCTGCGTATCGATGGCGTCGGGCTGGGAGTCGTAGGCGTCGGGCTGCTGCTCATCCATGGCCTCGAGCCTGTCGAGCTGCTCAGCGATGGCGTCGAGCTGCTCATCGAGGGCGTCGCGCTGCAGAGCGTAGGCGTCGGGCTGGGAGCCGTTGGCGTCGGGCTGCTGCGAGGCGTAGGGGTCGGGCTGGGAATCGTAGGTGTAGGCGTCGGGCTGCTGAGAGTAGGCGTCGGGCTGGGAGTCGTTGGCGTCGGGCTGCTGCGAGGCGGCGGCGTAGGCGTCGGGCTGGGAGTCGCAGGACGCGGCGTAGGCGTCGGGCTGCTGAGAAGAGGCGTCGGGCTGGGCGACGGCGTCGGGCTGGCCCGACGTCTTGGCGTCGGGAAGCTCGGACCATCATCCCCATCATCCGAGTTCCTCCTCGTTCTCCTTCACCATCATCAGCATCATCATCAGCATCATCACCAGCACCACCACCACCAACATCACCACCACCACCATCATCATCATCATCATCATCATCATCACCATAATCATCATCATCATCATCATCATCAGCATCATCATCATCGTCATCATCATCATCGGCATCATCATCAACATCATTATCATCAGCAGCAGCATCATCATCATCTCCCTCGTCATCCTTCTCCTCCTCCTTGTCATGCTCCTTCTCCTCCTCCACCTCCCCCCCTCCCCACCCCGCCCCCGCCCCGCCCCCGCCCCCGAAGTATCCGACGCCGCGGGCGGGGATCGACTCCGAGACCTCATCTTGAAACCTGAATCATAAGAACTACACATAAGAGGGCGACGACGACGACGACAGAGACGTCGACGACGGCGGCGGCGGCGACAACAACGTGCGATCTGATTCATCTATCCTTCAATCCCTCTAAGTCTGCCTCCCACCCCACCCTCCCTGAGCGTGAACCTTCTTCCACAGCCCTCAACCCAAACCCCCTTCCCCTCGCGCGTCACGTCCCCTCCCCCCCCCTCCTCCTCCTCCTCCTCCTCCGCCTCCTCCTCCTCCTCCTCGTCCTCATCCGCCCCTCCGAGGTGTTCGGGGATGTATTGGCCCTCATGTGGGCTCGTCCAGAATCGATGCCCAAGCGAGATGTCTTGCTCCATGAAGCGGGGGAGCACACAATGGATCGAGATCTGGGGGATCCGTCAAGCTGGAGTCTTGGATCAGCCTGCACAGGCCCATGAGCGGAGGAGGAGGGGAAGGAAGATGCGGGGGAGGAGGAGGAGGAGGAGGAGGAGGCGGACGACGACGAGGGGACGAGGACGAGGAGGATGAGGAGGATGGGAACGAGGAGGAGGAGAGGGAGGAGGAGGACGAGGAGGATGACGATGGTGATGATGATGATGATGATGATGATGAGGATGAGGATGATGATGCTGATGATGATGATGATGATGATGGTGATCATGATGATGATGATTATGATACTGATTATGATGATGATGATGGAAGTGGTGGTGGTGGTGGTGGTGGTGCTGGTGATGCTGATGCTGGTGCTGGTGGTGGTGAAGTTGATGATGATGCTGATGACGACGACGATGCTGCTGATGTTGGTGATGCTGCTGATGATGATGAAGATGATGATGATGATGATGATGATGATGATGATGATGATGGTGATGATGATGATGAGTATGATGATGGTGATGGTACTGCTGGTGATGATGATGACGGTTGTGATTCTTATTATCATTATTATTATCATTATTATTTTTTTTTATTTTTGTGATTAGTATTCTGGTTGTGGAGGTCATGATGATGATACTGGTGATGATGGTGCTGATGCTGGTGCTGATGCCTCTGCTGCTGCTGCTGAGAAGGCGGAGGACGACGGTCGACAAACGTCCTGGGGGGGATGAAGCAGGTACTACAACAGCCGTTCTGCAGCATCGGCAATTGCAGGCCCCCTGGGGCCCCAGGGTCATCGAAGCTCTGTCCAGGGGAGACAGACAGTCCCAGGGATGCTGTGCAGAGCTCCAGGGGGCGACGTCGCGAAGAGATGATGACGTCGGAGGCCTGGGAGGAACATGAAGATGAGGCGAAGGCGGAGGAGAACAAAGACGGCGACGACCGCCTCACCAATCGCCAGACCTTCTCATTTCTCTTCGCCAGGGTCCTCCTCCTTCTGTTGTTCCTGCGCCCCCTTCCCCCCTCCGCTCGCGCCCCGCATCCCCATCCACCTAATTCAACGCATTTCCATCCTACTCGCCCTTGCTGTCCCCCTCCCGTACATCCGCATCCCACTCCCCCCTGCCGCCTCATCCCACCCCTCTGTACTAGTCCTCGTCGGCACATGCCTCCTCTTCATCCTCCTATCCCTCTTGCTCCTCCTCCTCCTCCTCTTCCTGGTCCTTCGTCTCCGTCCTTGCGTTGGTTTCGTCCATGCGGAGGCGCCCCTCAGGGCGCGGGGGCGCGGCCCTCCACCGCTCTCCCCGCCATCCTCCCAGGCGCATCCTTCATCTTCATCTTTCAGAACAGCTTCGGCCTCCTGCCGACCTTCATATTCCAGAACAGCTTCGGCCTCGGGCCGACCTTCATATTTCAGCACATCTTCGGCCTCGAGCCGATCTTGTGCCAGGAGAGCCCCGTGCCATTTTGTCCTCCCTCCACCCCTCCCTTTCCCCCTCGCCCTTTCATTATCTTTCCCTTCCCCACCGCCCCATTGCGCCCCTCATACATGCCGACACCCCGCACATTGCCCCTTCTCCTGCCGCCATATTCACCCCTCCCCGTCCCCATATCCCCTATCCTCCTTCCCCCGCCACCCCCGCCTTGTTCCCAACCCTCAACCTCTCCCAATTTCCTCGCCACGCCCCGTTGTCGCCCCAGTGCGGACCCAGAGGGGCCATGTAGAGTTTCTTGTTGTCCACCCCCTCCCCCCGAACACCCGCCCGTTCGTATTTGAGCACCCCGGAGGATGACACGGGCCACGCTTGTCTATTTGGTTGCACGGGCGTCCCCCCGCGGGAACGCCAGTCGCGACACATTCATCGCGAGCCCTGCGGACTCGGCTTGGATCGCGGACGTAGGCCAGCGATGTTCGAAGGCAAAGGGGTCCTTGGGGTTCCTTGAGGGTCGCGGGGTATGGGGGAAGGGAACCTTGGGGCCCTGAGGGAAGACAACCTCTGGAGCTCTTGCGGGAAGGGTCTGCGTGAGCAACCGCGTATGGGTCACGGGATCAGCGTAATCCACCGAGCAAGGTCAGCCCATGCTCCCCCCCAATCCCCACCGCCCGCCCACCCTTCCTCCTCCTGAGGCGGCTGGGCACCCCACTCGGCGCAGTCGGAGCCCACCGCAGTGGTCGGGCTGCTCTTATTGGCCCCGTCATCGCCTATTTCCGTGGAGCTCGGGGCTGGGGATCCAGAGACTCGGTGTGCAGTGCGGAGCTTTGGTCACGACGGTCCGCTGTTTTCGAGCAGAATCTTGTGTACTAAGACGTTCCCGAGCGTCCCAGCAACGGACGTGCTTGCTACCAAGGAGTGGTCGGCGAGGAAGGTGTTCGTCCGCCTCGGCGCGGCCAGCGTTCGGTCTCTTCTCGGGTTAGACGTGGTGGCCACCGCAATCCAGGATATGCGTGCCGATGGTTTCCAATTCGATGTCTGTGGCGACGGCGCGTGGGCGCACGTGCCCCAGTGGCCGATGTGCCCCCTGATCATCCGCGGCGCCTTTCGGGCGGTGTACATGTGGGAGGGCGCTTGCAGACACGCTGATGCCGCCATCTTCAGGGACACATTTGGGATGCATGCACCAGCCTCAGTACTACCAGCCGCCCCGTCGGCCTTTCAGTTGCAGCATAGTTCGGCAGAGATGGAGCTTCGTCCAGCCGTCCTGGACAAGGTGGCAGCAACGGTTCGAGCCTGCTACGACGCTATCCAAGAGGATTTGGACGCCCGAAATGGGTACGGAAATAAACGTGTACAATGCCCAACAGCAGTGCCTGTTCATTCTGAACAGGGCTCGCTGTCGGTGTCGCCGCGGCCTGTGTCCATTTGAGGCAGAATGCCGCCTGCCCAACAGCGGCCGCCGTTGGTTTGGGTTAACATTTGTTGTTGGGCATTATGCCCATTCTTTCCGTGCCCAAAGAGGATGGGCAGAGTCAGCACCGAGATGACGTGGTCGCGTCGCTGCGGTTCCTGGGCGCCGTTTCCGACGCACTTCGGGCACAGGGCAAGAACGAGTTGGGTGGCTCCAGGGTCCACGCCGCGTGCAAAATACTCAACGCAGTGCTCATATCGACGCGACTGCACGGGGCTGCGCACTTGGAAGGCGTTCTCCGAGATGCCATCAGATATTGCCTTCACAAGTCCATCGCCGATCCCATCGTGGAGTCATTCGGAGACGGCAGCCTGGTTTCAGCTAGCACCATCAAACGATACTTCAAGGTCTTTGATGCGGCCATGCTCCTGGAGGACCAGAGGAGGCAACCGACCCCATCATCAGTGGAATACGCGCTCTCGGATTCCAGCCCGCTGCTGGGCACAGACTGGATGTTGACTGAGACCTTCGAGTGCTCCGACCCTGGGCGTTCGTGGGAGATCACCAGGGAGCTGATGTACTGGCGGCACGACGCAAGGATGTTTCTGAGAGGGACGTTGCGGCCCGAGGAGATGGACGAGGAGGATCGCGAGCACTACCAGGCGGCAGCACGGAAACTTCAAACCTTGTCGAGCGAACTCGCCTCGCTATGGAGTCACCACATGTTGACGGCTGTTGGGCTGGGGTCACAGGCCACAAGTGTTACGGACAAGTTGCACGCGATCGTGCATTCGTTTCGGTTAAGCTCCAGCACAACGATTTCTTGCCAGCAGAGAACCCAGAGGATCTTGGCACTTACCACAGATATGGGCACCGAATCTAAACTTGCTGGAGCCCGAGCGGTCGATCTGACGCAGGCGTTCCCCCACTGGATGGACTTCGTCGTGCTCCCCGACGACAGCGGCCTTCACGGTGCCATGGCTGTTGACCGAGAGGCTGCCCCAGTGCCGCCAGCACCCGCGCCCGCTTTCGAGGTCACGATGGACGACGGCGCCGCAGCGCCCCATCTTCCCGAGATTGAGGACGAGTTTTTCGACATCACGGTCGACAGCGGCGCCGTGCCAAGGGAGTGTGATGTTATGGATACTGACGCTGGCGGCACAATGTTCGGCACCATGCTGGACGACGGCTCTGCGCCCGCGGGCTTTGGCGGGGGCGACGACAACGGCGCCGACGGGACGCAAGCAGGCGGCGACAGAGCGCAGCCGTTTACTTTTGAGACGGAGCCTGATTGCGGCGGCGGCGCAGCAGGCTCTAGCGAAGCCGCTGCGTGGACCCAGCCCCTTGGCCCCGATGCTGTGGGCTCTCTTAGGAGCGCAGGTGCAGCAACGCCCACTGAGCGAGCATTCTTTGATGGGGCACTCCAGGTGGCGGGAGTGTTGCATATCACCAACAATGCTCTGCAAGACGTGCTCAAGGCGTTCACTAACATGGAATGGTACCTCAAGCGGGCCAAGCCGCTGATACTCTTGCTGTGCAACAAGTTCACAAAAGATAGGTTACTTGAGCGCTGCTTCGATAGCCCCGAGGCCGCCGTTCACCACAAGCCTCTGCGAGATGTGTGCACGAAACCGACAGAATGGAGATTCGGCTCATGGATACCAGCGCTCCAGCAGCTTCAATTCGCGGAGCATGGGCTTCGGACACATTGGAACCTGGACCGCTTCAAACGCCGCTCTGGGGACGACGGCCGCCCAGCTTGCGCGAGCTTGGACCCTGACCTTGGTGAAGCCCGTGCGCAGAAGCCGCCCGCCGACGGCGAGGAGGAGACCACGGACGCCGACTTGCAGCTGATTGATGAGGTCGCGGGCCACAGGGCTGGGAGGAAACACCTGTCGAAGTAACTCGAGCACTGGCCGTCTCGCAGGGCAAGACCCCTGTCGATAGTTCAACGCTCTGTGCACATCCACAGGCTACAAGTCCCAAGTCCATTCATTCGGAGGATTGTCACAAGCGAAACGCCCATCATCACCATCATCATCACCATCATCACCATCATCATCCCTCCTCTCCTCCGTTACGATCATCAACGCCCATATCATTATTATCATCATCATCATCATCATCGTCCTCTTGGCCTCGCCCCCGTCCTGTCGTCCTCGCCGAAACATCGCCGAGGAACCGTGGCAGGCACCGTCGCCCGTTCTGGCGGACCGCTGTCCCGCCCGCGACGGCAGGCTGCCACAGGGATCGAGAGTTCGGCGTCTTGTCCGCCGTCGTTGTCGTCATCATCGTCGTCGTCCCCCTTCGTCGTCTGAACCCCTCCTGCCTCCATCCCCTCACATTCCTTGCCCTCCTCCCCCTCTCCCTCCACCCCTTCCGCTCTCCCTGTCCTTCTCCCTCCATTCCTCCCTCCCCTTCCCCCCTCCCCCTCCCCCTCCTCCTCCATCCCTCCCCCTCCCCTCCTCCCTCCCCCTCTACCTCCCTCTCCCTCCCCCTCCCCTCCTCCCCCCCCTCCTCCCTCCCCCTCCCCCCTCCCCTTCCTCCCTCCCCTTCCTCGCTCCTCTCCCCGCCTTTCCTCCTCAAAGCCACGTGGCAGCGCCACGCATCAGTGTATGCGTGGCGCTGCGTTCGTTGTAGTGGTCTCGATTGTGAAGGCGGCCAGTGTTCGGTTACTTCGACGGGGGTTTCTCCACCCCTAGTGTCCTGCCAAGGCAGTACGCGACCCAGCCTTTTGGGTCTACGGGCATGCCGTGCTCTTCGCCGTGCACGGCTGCTTGTACGAATTCCAGAATTTCCTGGAGTCGTGCCCCTGCCACGCAGAGGACTTCCGCATGAAGGACGGGTTCGCCCCAGGCCGCCCCTACTTCAAGAGGCGGGTGGCCTTCGTCGGGGAGACAGGTGTGAAGTTCTCCACTTGCCCTATGCGGGGGCGGCGGGCCCCTGATCTCGCCGCCGGCCAGCACAATACGTACTTGCGCGACCTGGTGGACCAATCCTTGGGCCTGCTCCTGGTCCGCTGCCACGGGTTGCGGGAGCAGGACCGCGACTTCATCGTGCGGGGCTGGGAGTGCGCGCGCACAGCTCTCATGGAGGTCATCCAGAGCAAGTATAGTCATTGGGCTTTCCTGCCTCACCGCTTCTGCGTCTTGGGGGCCATTGATGCGGGCGGGGCCTCGGAAGACACGGCGCGCTCTGGTTTGCTGGCTTGCCTCCAGGAGTACGAGGCCCTCGACGAGTCCACGCGCAGTGGCTTGTGGCCTCTGGCCGCGCGCACGCTGGACCCCTCGTCCCCGTTGCGGGGCGAGGTTGTGGCCTTCACAGAGCACGGTGCCCCTCTGAGCAGCCTCCCTGGCCTCAGGCAGGTCGCTGGGATGGTCCTCGGCGTACCCGTTGCAGAGCGGTCCATCGAGGCCAAGCACCGCCTCAACAAGCTTTCCTCGTCGCGTTCGCCGCACGCGGGGGGCGCTTTTGTGAACGTGCACCTGAAGTTGCCTGACTTCCGCAGACGGATGAAGGCCGATCCAGGCCTCCTTCAGCGGACGGCCGACGACCTGGGCCGCATCAGGTGTTCAACGGAGCGTTTGTTGGAGGCCTTCGGACTGCACGCGCACCCCGCTGTCTTTGCGGAGTTCACGAAGCATGGGCGCGTCCGCGCCAGCACGGCCACCAACGTGATCTACCGTCTTGACCCAGCGACCCAGCAGAAGCAGCACACAGCCTTGAAGGGTGCTTTCCCGAAGGAGAAGCGACCAAGCGAGGGGCCTCGGCCAGACCAGTCCACGCACCACGGGCTTAGGTTCCTTTCAGCGGCAGCACTTCAGCACTTCAGGAAGACGTGCAGGCGAGACGCTTTCTACTCGATTGCCCTCCCGCGCGGCGCGTTCCCTGACATGGGCGCGGCGTTCTCTGGGTCACGGCGGCTTGACGCGCCTGCGGTGCTGACTCTCACAGACGAGGAATACACGCCACCTTTGATGTTGCCCGCGGGTGCTGCTGCCCACGCGGGTGGTCCTGAAGGCGGTTTGGATTTGGCAGCGCCTGGTGGTGTCCCACCTGCGATGGAGCCACACGAGCACACACTCCTCAAGGTGGTGCACAAGACGCCAGCGAGTCGGAAGATCATCAAACCGCACAGCTCCAACCTCACACACGATGACGTGGCCGTGTCCCTGCACGACGTTTTCGGGTACGACCGACTAGACGGGTCCACCGAGCTCCTGGTGGCTTTGACAGGGGTGCGGGCTGGCGAGGCCGCCGTGGCCGATGACCACGACTTCGACGCAGCAATAGACGTCGGCTCCACGTCGCTGCTCCACAGGCGCCATCTGGAGGCGCTCCCGCGTCTGCACCTGGACTTCCTCCAGTGGCAGGCAGAGGGCGGCGTGTTCTACCAGCCGCGGGCGTGGCCCGCCAGCGTGCCCAGGGACCTCTACGGGAATGCGTCCGAGGCGATGACTGACATGGTGGTGGCGGGGGCTCTCCCTGGCGCAGAGACATCTCTGCTCGCGCCGCCCTCCCGCGCCCTGGAGGCCCTGGAGGAGGCTGGCCTCGTGGACAGGCAGGCGGGGGACCTTGGCGACCAGCTCGACCGTTGGAACATCAGCCCCGCTGGCATGCGGGACCTGGCCGCCTTCGAGAAGCTCGTGAAGCCAGCCCCAGCGCTGACGGCCAGGCCTGGTGTCCTGGACAAGGATTCCACAGCGGGGAAATTTTTTTGAGGGCATGCTCTGTGGGCGGGTGGTCGCGCCCCTGCGCCACCCGCCCACAGAGCATGCCCCCCCCCCACACACACACACACACTGCCGTGCACCCTCCCCCACCCCACACACACCATGAGGACAAGACCTTGTTCGAGCTGCTCCTGGACGCGTCCAGCGAGGGGTTCGCGGGCCAGCTTCTGCCACGACCGCCCCCCGCTCCGTACGACCCCAAGGGCGGCGCCAAGGTGTGGTTCTACCAGGCCTCCAAGAAGAAGATCTGCCCCGCGTACATTCGGGCTCTCCTGCAGGGTAAATCGGTCGTGGCCCACGGGCTCGCCGACAGGGACTACGCCCTCATCGCGGGCGCCGTCCGTCCAGCTCAGAAGCGGGTGGCTCTCCAGGACGACACTTGGGGAGTGCCGCAGAAGAAGGCAGCGATGACGGCGGCCGATGGCCGCCGCCGCCGCCGCGCCAGCCCTCGAGGACGGCGCTGCAGCCCAGGGCGCCGCTGTTGCCCCGCCAGCCCTCGAGGACGCGGCTGCTGCGCCGCCGCCCCTGGCGGACCACTGGGTTTAAAGGGGCCAGGGGTTGCACAGCGGTCCGTTCGAACCGCCAGTGCCCGATCCGCGCGGCCGCCGCGCGATTGCCACTGGCAGGGTCGTGTTGTTTTGTAGCCTGCAGCGTCTACGGCCACGACTACTTAAACTATGCTTGTGTTACTACTAATACTACTACAAAGTGCATTGCTACTGGTACTAGTACTAGTACTAGTACTAGTATTAGTACTACTACTACTACTACGACTACTACTACTACTACTACTACTACTACTACTACTACCACTACTACCACTACTACTACTACTACTACTACTACTACTACTACTACTACTACTACTACTACGACTACTACTACTATTGCTACTACTACGACGGCTACCACTACTACTACTACTACTATTATTATTACTACTACGACGACTACTACTACTACTACTACTACTACTACTACTACTACTACTACTACTACTACGACTACTACTACTACTACTACTACTACTACTACTACTACTACTACTACTACTACTACTACTACTACTACTACTACTACTACTACTACTACTATTACTACTACTACTATTCCTACTATTATTATTACTAGTACTAATACCACCACTACTAATAATAGTACTGCTAATACTGCGAATAAAGAATAATACTATATGTAATAATAACAATATTGATACACATACGAAAACCACAACCATTACTAAGGCCATTATTACCTAATATGCGCATTATGCAAATTATGACGTTTCGCGTATCCCCACCTGCCTATCCAGAAACGGTGCCCATGCGAGTTGCATTGCTCAGGGAAGCTGAAGAGCCTACAGTGGATCAAGATCTGGACAGGCCGACTAGCTGAAGTCTTGGACCAGCCTGCGCAGGCCACGAACGGGCGAGGTGGAGGAGGAGAAGGACGAGGACGAGGACGAGGACGAGGAGGACGATGAGGATGAGGAAACGGAGGAGCAGGATGAGGATGAAGAGGATGAGGATGAGGATGAGGATGAGGATGATGATGATGATGATGATGATGCTGATGATGATGATGCTGATGATGATGATGATGATGATGATGATGATGATGATGAGGGGGAGGATGAGGAGGAGGAGGAGGAGGAGGATGAGGAGGAGGAGGACTAGGACGATCGTTGTATCTTCCGCCAGTGGGACCGCCCGCACGCGTCAAGCACACCCGATTCGGCACACCCCTCACGCGCTGTGTGGCCCCACTGGGAGCTCCACCGAAGGTCCCAGTGGCGCCGCCCGCATGCGTCACGCACTCCCATTTCGGCACACCCGTTGCACTTTTAGTTGCCCCGCACGGGACCCTACCGAATGCACGCACACACACACACACGCACACACACACACACATTTCGGCACTCCCCTCACACATTTCGTGCCCCCATAGGGAGCTCCACCGAAGGTCCCATTGAGACCGCCCGCATGCGTCAGCCACACACTCACACACATCGGCAAACCCCTCGCCATATGGAGGTCCACCGAAGGTTCCATGCGTCACCCGCACTCACTTCGGCAAGTCCCTCGTACGTTTCGTGGCCCCATGTGGGGCTCCAGCACGAAACGCCTTGACACGACATTTCGCAACATGCCTGCCCGCTCACATGTGCTAAACAATGTAAACACCATGTGTTGTCTGTCACTCCTTTCTGGAGCCGAGCGGGCCACTGGCACGCAGCTCCGACAACGCCTTCGGGTTGTCAAGAGGCGAGGCGGGACTGCGCTCGCGCGGAGATCTGAAGGAGGTGGAGCAGGGGGAAGAGGGTCGCAACTGGGATGGAGGAGGAGGGGGGTGGGTACAAATGTGGAGGACGGTGGAACATGGGGCGTATGATGGAGCGGCACACGCATCAGGATGGGGGCGGTCTGAAGTGGGCGGGTAGGACATGGCATGCCGAGTAGTGTGAGGGAGGGGGAAGGCACCAGAGGCATGGCGAGAGCGTTCGAGTGGTCGTTGTGCAACCTTCCCCAGGCCCTGGCCCGTCCACCCTCGCACCCTACCCCATAGAGCCATAAGGCATGTGTTATCCTGGAGGGCAGCGGGGGCGAGGCGTTCGGGGAGAACGCGACAGCGGTATGCGTGCACCCACCGACCGCGGCCAGCGACCCAGATGCGTCGTTCTTTAGTGTTTGACGTGTGTAACCCCTCTGATGCGAACCTTGGTCCCCGTGCAGCGACACACAGAATTTCTGCGAATGTGTGCATGTGCTTGTTTATCGCACGTGGCTAGTCGAGAGGTGGGTGCATGCGTGCCGTTTTGTTTGTTTTCGCCGCCCTAGGGCGCAGATGGTTCCGAGGATCCCGACACCGCCGACGCAGAGTATTCGCCATCGTGGGCTCGCTCGCCAGAGCTTCGTTCGCCAGCCGCTCCAGGGGCGCCGCCCGATGTATCAACAGATCAGCTGGGCCCTTCTCCGTTGACGCCCGTCGGAGGCACCGCGACGCCGATCGGAGGCGGGCCGACGCCACCAGCGTCGCCAAGGCCGCCAGGGCCCCGATCGCCATCTCCACCCTCAGTCGGGGCCGCAGGCGCGGCGACGCCCCCAGGCGCGCCGACGCCGCCAGCGTCGCCAGGGCCGCAGCCACCATCTCCACGCTCAGAGCCCGAGGGGCCGCCTGAGCAGCAGCGATCGCCCCCCTCGCACCCCCCCCATCCCGAACCGCCAGGTCCACAGCCGCCCGAGCCCCCAACGGGACCACCGCCCCCAGAGCCGCCGCCGCCGACACCAGCTCCCGCGGTGGCGGCCGCACCGCGCAGGCACAACCAGAACCCAGAGTCTGGGGCCTTCGGCCATTTCAGGCTCACGTGCTCGGTGCAAAAACGAAATGGCGTCACAGTCGACATTCGCATGCAGGCCACATGCAGATTCCACAGAGATGAAGGTGACCACGTGAACACGATGTGCACGAAAAGCAGAAAGGTCAAGACCGACGGCTCGAACATGGATGAGGTCCGTTTGGCCCTAAAGGGCTGGTGTCTGGCGGGGTACGGCCTCAGAGATAGGAAGAAGAGTGGCGGGCACATGAGCGTCGAACCCGAGCAGTTGCCGCCCGTCGGGGCATATACTGCAGACCAGCTCGAGTCTGCGCTCCCGCCTCCTGGCGATCATGCCCCTCACGACCTGCAAATAGCTTGGCAGTCGGGTGCGCTCCCCGCGCAGCCGATCAGAGATGCGCTCCGCGACGCCGCATCCGCGGCGCTCGCAGCGGACGACAGCAGTGATAGCAGTGGCAGTTCCAGCAGCAGCAGCAGCAGCAGCAGCGACTAAAGTGTTGGATCGTGCCCCACACCGCCCGCCGACGCGGAGCGGAGGCGCCATGATGACGTGGCGGGCGGGAGAGAAAGGGGCAGGCACGGCAGGGAAGGTGGGGAAAGGCGGAAGAGGCGGAGAGGAGGAACGGTGGGCCAGAGCGAAGGAGTGCCAGGGGAGGAGCGGGCGGGGTGGAGGACATGGGGAGCAGACCCCCCGCCCGTCCGCTGGCCAGGCTCCCTCCGACATCGGCAAGTGCAACTTCGCCGTCATCGGCAGGTTCACCGTCATCGGGTTCTCGGCTGAGCTTATCGGCGGGTGCGCCGACATCGAGTACCAGGCTGAGCGTATCGTCGGGTGCGCCGACATCGAGTACCAGGCTGAGCTTATCGTCGGGTGCGCCGTCGTCGGGCACCAGCCCGAGCTCATCCTCAGGTTCGCCGACATCGGGCACTTGGCTGAGCTGATCGTCGGGTGCGCCGTCGTCGGGTACCAGCTCGAGCTTATCCCCAGGTTAGCCGACATCGGGCACTTGGCTGAGCTTATCGTCGGGTGCGCCGACATTGGGCACTTGGCTGAGCTTATCGTCGGGTGCGCCGTCGTCGGGTACTTGGCTGAGCTTATCGTCGGGTGCGCCGACATCGAGTACCAGGCTGAGCGTATCGTCGGGTGCGCCGTCATCGGGTACTTGGCTGAGCTCATCGGCGGGTGCGCCGACATCGAGTTCCAGGCTGAGCTTATCGTCGGGTGCGCCGACATCGGGTACCAGGCTGACGTTATCGTCGGGTGCGCCGTCATCGGGTACTTGGCTGAGCTTATCGGCGGGTGCGCCATCATCGGGTACTTGGCTGAGCTTATCTGCGGGTGCGCCGACATCGAGTTCCAGGCTGAGCTTATCGGCGGGTGCGCCGACATCGAGTTCCAGGCTGAGCTCATCGGCGGGTGCGCCGACATCGAGTTCCAGGCTGAGCTCATCGGCGGGTGCGCCGACATCGAGTTCCAGGCTGAGCTTATCGGCGGGTGCGCCGTCGTCGAGTTCCAGGCTGAGCTTATCGGCGGGTGCGCCGACATCGAGTTCCAGGCTGAGCTCATCGGCGGGTGCGCCGACATCGAGTACCAGGCTGAGCTTATCGGCACGGGCGCCCTCGGCGCTCGGCAGGGCAGGCGCCAGCTTAGCCATGGTGCAGCCGAAACGCTCCTCCTCTCCCTCATCCCCCCGACCACCCCCGCCAGTCGAAACACCCAAGACCACACCAGTCGAAACACGTGCTGTCGGCGTACCGCTCCGCATCCTCGGTCTTCGGCGCCCCTCCCCAAGCGAGGAATGATGCACGATGCCATTTCGGTGTCCCAGCGTGGCCGTCTAGGCGCGCCTCGCGCACTTGGCCACAAGCTCAATCATTCCTCAATCGGGTACCCCTTCTGCCGCCACCTTAGATTATGAAAGTGGATGGCTTGTCTCCAAAGGCTTTCATGGTACCTTACCCGCTCTTTTGGCACGCCCTCACCCAGCGGCCTCCAACGTGCAATGCAGGGCGCACGCGCGCACAACGTACATGCACACAATGCACATGCGCGACGCACATGCGCGCGCAATGCGCGACGCACATGCGCGGGATGAGTTTTCCCATCGCCACACTCATGTGCAACCATTGTCACCCACGTCGCCACCGCCATTACCAGCATCATCGTCAACCTCCTCCTCCTCCTCCTCCTCCTCATCCGCATCACCACCATCAGCATCAGCATCATCATCATCATCATCATCATCACCATCATCATCATCAGCATCATCATCATCATCACCATCATCGTCATCCCCATCACCATCATCATCCTCATCATTAGCATCATCATCATTATCATCAGCATCATCATCATTAGCATCATCATCATTATCATCATCATCAGCATCATCATCATCATCAGCATCATCATCGCCATCATGTTGGTGGACCTCGTCATCATCATCATCATCATCATCATCATCATCATCTTACTCGTCGCCAGCATCGCCACCAACGCCGTTGGGGAGTAGGTCGGGTGCGCGCGCGCCTTCGGGGCACGCGCGCACCACTCTACCTTGTGATGGAGCGCGCTCCCAACTTACCGACGCAATTGTGCCTCGATGGCGCGCGCGCCCTCGAGGCACGGCGCTGGTGACGTTGGCTATATGATATATGTAGGTTGTGTCGTGGAGCCGTGGCCGTATGGTGAAAGCGTGTGCGTGTGCAGCATTCCCATAATATTAATACCTCGCTATGCACATACATACATAGCCAACTGCCTGTATATGCGCGTACGCAAATAAATGTTATACATACATGCGTTTGCATGATGGTCTAGACGGGTGACCCACCCAGAGATAACGATACGCATGCATGTATATGTATCGGTGTATAGAGTGAAAATGATATGGGGAGGGAGGGGCAGACTGATATATATATATATAGATATATATATATATGTGTATATATATATACATATGTATATGTACACACAGAAAGATATGGATATATACATACATAGGGGGAAAGGAAGGGGCGACATTTCGGAACCCCTCCCTCTCTTCCTCTCTCTCTCTCTCTCCATCGCTCGTTCGTTCGTTCTCTCTCTCTCTCTCTCCCTCCCTCTCTCTCTCTCTTGTTCTCTGCGCAGTTGCATCCTCCTCTCCCTCCCCGCGCTCTTCTCTTTCACCCATGCCGCCCACCCCTCACCCCTTCCCCCTCGCCCGTTCCCTGAGCTCCTCCCCCGCCCCCCCTTTCCGCCGCCCGCCAGGGCCCTGAGCTGCTGGGCGCGGGCGGCCGCAGAGGCCCCGCCCTTCGCGCCCCTGTTGCCCCTGCCTGCTGGCGCGGGGCCAGGGGCGCGGGGGGCGCAGGGGGGGCGGGGAAAGGGGAGAGACTTGACGGCGACTTGACTTGACGAAGAAACTTGTTTGCCGCGCTGAAGACACCGACGCACTTGGGACTTGGAAGCGCAACTGGAGGCCGCCAGCCTGCTACTTACCCTCGCGCCAGCGCTCCGCCCGTCACTTCGCGCGCCCTCGCCCTCGCTCGCCGCCCGCGGGCGGCGAGCGGGCGCGAGTGCGTGAGGTGTCGGGCGGGCGGGCGGGGGCGGGGGTAAGTGGTGCGTTGTTTGTTTCTCCGTGTTTGGAGGAGGGGGGGGGGGCGGGGTGTGGGGTGTGTGGGGGTGCGTTGGGTAGGGATGGGATGCGGGAAACTGGCGGGTGAGGGCGTGGGGCGGGGTGATGGGGGGGGTGCGTGGGGGTGCGGAATGGCGCGGCGGTGTGGTGGATGGGTAGGAGCATGGTTTTTCGCGTTTGTCTGCGCGTTTCTGTTTTTTTTACATAGAAACAGATGGATTTCAGTTGCGTTTCAACGTTTTCGGTTGCGTTTCAATGTTTTCGGCTGCGTTTCAACGTTTTCGGTTGCGTTTTGTTTTTTTTTGGTTGCGTTTCAACGTTTTCTGGTTTGTTTTTGTGCTTTTATGTTTTTTTCTGAGTTTTTTTTATTTTTTTCTGGCCGTTTGTCACCCGCGTCGTCGCCGAACGCGCCCCGTACATCTCCAGTACATCTCCCGTGCATCTCCCGTGCACCCCCCGTGCACCCCCGTACATCTCCAGTACATCTCCCGTACATCTCCCGTACACCCCCCGTACGCCCCCGTACACCCCCGTACATCTCCAGCACATCTCCCGTACATCTCCCGTACATGTTTTTGAGCGAGGTACCGAAATAGCGCCATGCGCGAAAAAAAAATGCGAAACGTGCGAAAACATGCGCGCAAGAGCTGAAAATTACGAAACAAATCGGAAAAATGCGGAACGGTACGGAAATTTAGAAGAAGAAAAAAAAAAAAAAAAAAAAAAAAAAAAAAAAAAAAAAAAAAAAAAAAAAAAAAAAACGCGAACGCGCACAAAATAATGCGAACGAGGCGCGAAAAGTGCGAAAAACATGCGAACGGGCGCGAACAAGCGCGAACGCTGGCGAAACCGCGCGGGCACGTGCGAAAAAAACGCGAAACCGCGCGGCAACGTGCGAAACAGCGCGACGGAGTTGCGCAACGTTGGAAAATTGTTGAGGTTATCGGGTTTTGGCTAAAATGTCAAAAATTGGGGTGGGGGTGGGGGGGGGGGGGGGGGGGGACGCGGGCATTGGAATCGTTCCGAGGGCGCGGGCCGCTCAGACGCGGCGGGGCAGCGCCACCCCGCCAGCTCGGGGTGCGGCGCACCCGTGCGCGGGGAGGGCGCGAGAGAAAGAGAGAGAAATCGAGAGAGAGAGAGAGAGAGAGAGAGAGAGAGAGAGAGAGGAGAGAGAGAGAGAGAGAGAGAGAGAGAGAGAGAGAGAGAGAGAGAGATGAGAGAGAGAGAGAGAGAGAGAGAGAGATATAGAGAGAGGGAGAGAGAGATAGAGAGAGAGAGAGAGAGAGAGAGAGAGAGAGGGAGGGTGAGGGCTCGTGGAAGTGTGGCGGGACTGCGCACCAGAGAAAGATTGCGCTCTCGGGAGGTTGCGTTCTGGGGGGATTGCGCCCTGGTGGGGAGGGGTGGGAGGGGGCCACTGGGCTAGGGGGATTGCGCCGTGGGGGGATTGCGCGCTGGGAGGGCGGTGGGCGCTGGGAGAGATTGCGCCCAGGGAGTTTGCGCCCTCGGTGCCCTATGGGGGGCCTACAAAGGGAAATTGCGTCTCAGGGGGTTTGCGTTCTGGGTAGACTGCGACCTGGTGAGATTGCGATCTGGAGAAGTTGCGCGCTGGGAATTGGGAAAGGACGGGTGCGTGCGGGGCGGGGCGGGGCGGGGTGGGGTGGGGTGGGGTGGGTGTGGGTGGGTGTGGTGGTGGTGGTGGTGGTGGGGTGTGGGGTGGGGGGGGTGGGGGGGGGGGGGGGGGGGGGGGGGGGGGGGTGCTGCGCCGTGAAGTCCATGAAGGGTTTGCGTTCTGGGTGCATTGCGGCCTGGGGAGTTCGCGCTTGGGAAGATGACGGTATGGAGAGGTTGCGCGACGGGAAAGGCGGTGCGCAGGGGGGCGCGCCGCGCCCTGCTGAGATTGCGTAGTGCGAGATTGCGCCATGGGAAATATGCTCTTGGGCAGACTGCGCCCTGGGCAGGCTTCGCGCCAGGAGCTTGCGCTCTGCGAAA